>CM067312.1:7139746-7738445 GCA_034231615.1 Meghimatium bilineatum
TCCTAGGAGGTTCAAGTTTCATTAAACACACCTGTATTTACCTTTGTTAAAGTATTCTTGCAGGGCCGGTCTTAGGCCATTGAACCTATGCAGCCGGAGTGGGCCCCGCACTTCATAGGCCCATAAATTCATATTATAATTTATTTTATTATCCTCTTCCCTACCCAGACTGGGCCCTGCGCAATCCGTTTAACATTGGGCCCCGCAATTGTTAGGGCCGGCCCTGTATTCTTGATACAGAATTAGGGGATAAAACACAGAATTTAATTGTTATTATAAATTTAATAAGATGGATGTGTCAGGCCATTGGCACAAATAAAACAGCGACACAACGCATTTCCATTCTTAGGACTACATCCAGCTGGAAATCTAGTAGGACCATGGTCCTGCTACAAGGGATATCCAGCGGGAGTTTGAGAATGAACGCTGAAGAAGAACAAGAACATGAAATTTACAAACATAGATCAGGGAAATAACTCAACTATGTGGTGCCGTCTATTAGAACAGTACCAACATTTAAAAAAAATGTTCATAAGATATTTAAAAAACTAACATATAAATGTTTTTAAGAATGTTCCGAAGGTTTTTAAATGGTTGGTTGGTTGCTGATCCAGCGGTCCATGGGCTCATGCCCTTTGACCTAATGCCATTAAATGGCATTATATTGCTGGGAAGTCTGTGGATTTTCGGCCCGCCCCGGGACAGAGCCAGAGAATAACTATCACACCTCCAGGAAGGTAGGTTTCAACCTATGCACTGCTCCTAGCCACTGTAGCCAAGATAGAGTTCACTGTGCTCATTCCCCACCACCAATTGACTACTGGTTATGCCGAACTTCTCTATTGATCTAGGCATACAACCAAATGTTCATGTCAAAAGGATTGTCACGTCCTATGATGGGTCTCAGCCATAGGAAAAAACAGTGCTGTCAGTTTCCTCCTCCCCAGTGCTGCACAGTACATCTCTGGCTCCCTCCCAACCACAGATATAAATAACCAAATGGTCAGAGGGTGTCCGACAAAGTGGATGGTGCCGCAGTAACCTAATGAACAAATAGTCAAGCAAAATGAATTAAACAGGTTACTAAAACACCTTGCATATTAATAAAAATATATTTTAAAAAGTATATATAAAAAAACATACAATAAAACTAAACAGGACAATTCTTCACGATGGCGTTGCCATCCCTGCACTATGGAGACGGGGCTTGATGAAACCTAGTCATCTATTTTGTTGTTTTCTGTTGTTTGTCTCTTGAAAAAGGTTCAATTTGAGCCGATACGTGGAGAATTGTCCTGTTTAGTTTTATTGTATGTTTTTTTATATATACTTTTTAAAATATATTTTTATTAATAGGCAAGGTAAGTGTTTTAGTAACCTGTTTAATTCATTTTGCTTGACTACTCCCAACCACAGAGAGGGTGCATACATATATATTCAGGTAAACATGGAACGTATTTCAACAACAAAATAAAAAGCATAATTGTATAGATGACATGCCAAGAAGCTTCTATAAGAAGATAACCTCAATATAACGGCATGTCATCTACTACGGTTTTCTGTTGCATGTGTGGTTTGTCTAGTGGGCCATTGGTGAGACCCACAGACGCAACCACATGCGTAAGGTTTTTAAATAAAATATGAACACATTCCTGTTTCCAAAAGTTTTCTGAAGGTTTTTTTTATAAAAGATTAACACATCTGTGATTTAAAAGTACAAATAATTGTCATGGTTTTTCCCCCCAGTGAAACTGTCAGGGTTTCCAGCTCTCAAACAAGTGGTGAGTCATCATTATGGGACATTCTTGACAAGAACTGACTCGAAAGAAGTCAAAATTGGCAAAGAAACTATCAAAAGAGCACGGGCCGTGTGGCAGGAGTTGTCAAAAGAAATGTACACACAGCCTAGCCTATTGAAGCTGGTTTTGTTAAGGAATACGATATTTGTGTCTTACGGGATCTTGAATAGTATATACTTGGAATATTTGCCTGGCCGTAAGATATTTCGTGTCTTGTGGAAGTTTTTTAAGTTTTATAGAGAATTATACAGTAGCTGCCCGTGTTTTACCGTGGCCCGAAAGGGGAGCAAAGAATAGCAATACTATTTACCTTCCACGCATGTCATAAAAAGCGACTAAGGAGGTTATGGGATAGAGTTGGCTGTCCCATCCCATATAGGGTCAGTGAACAAAGCCATGCTGAAGTCAGATGTGTCAGGCCGAAAGGCGCAGATATTGCAGCAATGCTGTAAACCATGACACAACGCATACGTTCTCTGGACTACATCCTGCTAATCTGCAGGAGTTTGAGAATGAACGCAGAAGAAGAAGAAGAAGAATGACCATGTGGCAACAATGACCTGGGCTTCTAGTTCAGGGTGCAAAGAATAGGGTAACTGTCTTCTTTCCAGACATATCATAAGAGGCAACTAAGGATAGTTGGGGGCTGACAACATGTTGGTTGTGTGAAAATCATTGTAACTGCATCTGCATTTCCTGCCTAGATGTTTTACTTTTGTCTTCTGTCAAATGGTCTCCATGGATGCCGGAGAGATGCAGGACAGCAAATATCCATTTCTTGGCAGACTTCTAGGTGGAATGCTAGGTATACCACAAGTGGAGATGGTTCTAAAGATATGACGGAAGAATTAATAACTAATTGCCTTAGATGCTACACTCCTGGCAAAATGTGATGTGATTTATGCTACACTCCTGCCAGGATGTGATGATATATGCTCCATTCCTGGCAGGATGTGATGATATATGCTACACTCCTGGCAGGATGTGATTATATATGCTACACTCCTGGCAGGATGTGATTATATATGCTACACTCCTGGCAGGATGTGATGACATATCCAACACTCCTGGCAGATGTGATGTGATATATGCTACACTCCTGGCAGGATGTGATGATATATGCTACACTCCTGGCAGGATGTGATGATATATGCTACACTCCTGGCAGGATGTTATGATATATGCTACACTCCTGGAAGGATGTGATGACATATCCAACACTCCTGGCAGAGTTGATGTGATATATGCTACACTCCTGGCAGGATGTGATGATATATGCTACACTCCTGGCAGGATGTTATGATATATGCTACACTCCTGGAAGGATGTGATGACATATCCAACACTCCTGGCAGATGTGATGTGATATATGCTACACTCCTGGCAGGATGTGATGTGATATATGCTACACTCCTGGCAGATGTGATGTGATATATGCTACATTCCTTGCAGGATGTGATTTGACCTATGCTACACTCCTAGCAGGATGTGATGACATATCCTACACTCCTGGCAGGATGTGATGATATATCCAACACTCCTGGCAGGATGTGATGATAATGCTACACTCCTGGCAGGATGTGATGATATATGCTACACTCCTGGCAGGATGTGATTATATATGCTACACTCCTGGCAGGATGTGATGATATATGCTACACTCCTGGCAGGATGTGATGATATATGCTACACTCCTGGCAGGATGTGATGACATATCCAACACTCCTGGCAGATGTGATGTGATATATGCTACACTCCTGGCAGGATGTGATGATATATGCTACACTCCTGGCAGGATGTTATGATATATGCTACACTCCTGGCAGGATGTTATGATATATGCTACACTCCTGGAAGGATGTGATGACATATCCAACACTCCTGGCAGATGTGATGTGATATATGCTACACTCCTGGCAGGATGTGATGATATATGCTACACTCCTGGCAGGATGTTATGATATATGCTACACTCCTGGAAGGATGTGATGACATATCCAACACTCCTGGCAGATGTGATGTGATATATGCTACACTCCTGGCAGGATGTGATGTGATATATGCTACACTCCTGGCAGATGTGATGTGATATATGCTACATTCCTTGCAGGATGTGATTTGACCTATGCTACACTCCTAGCAGGATGTGATGACATATCCTACACTCCTGGCAGGATGTGATGATATATCCAACACTCCTGGCAGGATGTGATGATAATGCTACATTCCTGATGATATTGCTACACTCCTGGCAGGATGTGATTATATATGATACACTCCTGGCAGGATGTGTTGATATATGCTACACTCCTGGCAGATGTGATGATATATACTACACTCCTGGCAGGATGTGATGTAATATAGGCTACACTCCTGGCAGAATGTGATTTGATATATGCTACACTCCTGTCAGGATGTGATGACATATCCTACACTCCTGGCAGGATATGATGATATATCATACACTCCTGGCAGGATTTTATGATGTATGCTACACTCCTGTCAGGATTTGATGATATATGCTACACTCCTGAGAGATGTGATATGATATATGCTACACTCCTGAGAGATGTGATATGATATATGCTACACTCCTGTCAGGATTTGATGATCTTCGAATACTGCTGCACTGAAATGTCTCCCTTTGGGGACTAAACATGCATCTATAACTGCCACTCCACCCCCCCCCTCCCAAACACCAAAAACCACATATACAAAAAACTCTGAGACAGCAAACTGTATGCACTTTAATGTTACCTAGGTTGCTCATTTGAGGAAGACCTGTGCTTGTGTCAGGAAGGCTATGGTCTGTTGAGAACTACTAGCTCACAGCTAAATGGATTAATTTATCAGCATCCTCTCAGTTAAATCATCCATATGTTTCCGGGACCAGAAAGGGGAGAAAATAATAGCAGTACTGTTTACTTTCCATGCATGTTGTATGAGGCAAATAAGGAGGTTATTGAGTGGAGTTAACTGTCCCATCCCATGTAGGGTCAAACTGACCCAAAAACCATCCTGAAGTCGGATATGTCAGGCCAAATGATGCAGATATTATAGCAAAACTATAAACCATGACACAACACATTCTGTTCTCTGGACTACATCCTGTTAATTTGCAGGAGTTTGAGCATGAATTCAAGAAGAATGTCAGTTAAATGTGTATCCGAACGGTTAAAACACCTGCTTCACAATTGGGTAGCTTGAGTTCATATCACAGTAATCCAGTATGTTCAAAGTCATGCAGAAAACAGATGTGCTGGGCCAGAAGGCACAATATAATGCAGATCCGCTGTGAAACCAGCAGCACAACGTACATCACGCTCCTCTACATAAATTATACAAACTCTCATTTTGGTTATCAGAGAGTAAACGCAGAAGAAGAAGAAGAAGGAATGGCTCAAACATGTATCAAGATTGCCAAAAGAAAATGCTTCACAAAGAGATTTATCATTTAATTATAATGGTAATGATAATAAAGCAAAATATTGATAGTTAAAACAGGTAAAACCCTTTTGTTTTTATGGGGAATGTATCTACAGACCTTTCATAATTATTGCTATATTGTTTTGGCAAAACAGTTTTAATTTTTTTTAAATTTCCAGAATAAAATCCTTGTTGTACTCTATAAACATGAATAGATGGAAATTATTTCTCAAGTATAAAATCTTTGTTGTACTCTATAAACATGAATAGATGGAAATCATTTCTCAAGTATAAAATCTTTGTTGTACTCTATAAACATGAATAGATGGAAATTATTTCTCAAGTATAAAATCCTTGTTGTACTCTATAAAAATGAATAGATTTGCAAAAATATACAAATTATTAGTAGCTTATAATTTTTTTAATATAAATATTTGCAACTGACCTAATTCGTCAACGGTTTGAAAAATTCTGATCTTGTTTTCTAATAATTTATGATAGGTATTTAAGTAGTCAATACACAATGTATTCGATGCTTTTATGTCTAAAAATGTTAACCTTATTCGATGCTTCTATGTCTTCTTCTTCTTCTTCAGCGTTCATTCTCAAACTCCGACTGGATCTCTCTTGTAGCAGAACAATGCACCTACTAGATATCCAGCAGGATGTAGTCCAGAGAATGGAAATGCCTTGTGTCACTGTTTTATTTGCGCCAATGGCCCGACATATCTGTATTCGGCGGTCTTTTATGTCTAAAAATGTTAACCGTATGAATATTTTTATCAATGACATCAGAAGCAAAAACAAAATATACATTTTCATTATTTACAAACTTTGTTTACTTGCTACAACTTTGTTTACTTGCTACAACTTTGTTTACTTGCTACAACTTTGTTTACTTGCTACAACTTTGTTTACTTGCTACAACTTTGTTTACTTAGCACAACGTTGTTTACTTACTACAACTTACTACAAGTTTGTTTACTTACTACAACTTATTGACTTAGTACAACTTTGTTTACTTACTACAACTTTGTTTACTTGCTACAACTTTGTTTACTTAGCACAACGTTGTTTACTTACTACAACTTACTACAAGTTTGTTTACTTACTACAACTTATTGACTTAGTACAACTTTGTTTACTTACTACAACTTTGTTTACTTACTACAACTTATTGACTTAGTACAACTTTGTTTACTTACTACAACTTATTGACTTAGTACAACTTTGTTTACTTACTACAACTTTGTTTACTTACTACAACTTATTGACTTACTACAACTTTGTTTACTTAGCACAACTTTGTTTACTTGCTACAACTTATTGACTTACTACAACTGTGTTTACTTACTACAACTTATTGACTTACTACAACTGTGTTTACTTACTACAACTTATTGACTTACTACAACTGTGTTTACTTACTACAACTTACAACAAGTTTGTTTAGTTACTACAACTTATTGACTTACTACAACTGTGTTTACTTACTACAACTTATTGACTTACTACAACTTGCAATAAAGTAAAATACCTCCTCATGCAGATGTATGAACCTCCACTAGTTTGAAATGAATTAGGTATTATATTTTCAGAAATAATTATGTCATCACAGCTCTTTGATGTTTCAGGGGTGTCGACCGCTCCTATATACACAACCAGCATCAAAAGTACCTAAACATAATCCAAGCCTCTTTAGTTATTTTATTTGTCATTAAGCTGGTCGCAACTATAACAAATAATTACTATTGCAATCTTTTATCTCTTAATGAACTATAAATAATAACGATAGCTTGTTCCACACTGTTCAGAAACAGTTACACTTGTTTTTATTTCTCAGAAATAAACAACGCATATTACAGTAAAAACAATCAGACTTTTAAGACTTTTTAGTGAAAATAGAAGAATTCTAGCATGTAGCAGTAATGAATTTGGTGAACATAAAAGTCTCTATTAGCAAACAACGAAGTATAAACTGATAAAAATATGTTTTGATGGAAACCAAAACCGATAGGCCTATTTCAGTTATTGGTCCCATATCTTCTTTAAAACTCTGATATATCAGTGATTCGTCCGGAAAGAGTTAGTGACCATTTGGTAGACAATACATTTTTATCTGTTTGTTTTTCTTATTATTGAGCCATATATGTCAATAATTATATCTTGTGGCTGTGAGTGTTGCTGGATAGGGGCCTAAGTTCTTGCATCATTCCCTCTGTCCTGTGGGAGGAATTGTGACACTTTCTATCTATATCACAATATTTGTTAATGACTTTTTCTCTGTGCTTGCTTCCACCCATTCACAATCTCTTCCTACGTCTTCCAGCCTGCAGACTCTCAGTTTTTGTGTTTGCAGGCACCCAATCACATAAATGGCTGAAACTATTTGGTGATATCACATATTGGCCACGTTTTCCCACAAGGGCCATGTGACTGAATTTCTTCAATATGGCTGTTAAAGATCAGGTAACTCTAATGTAATTGACGTTTTTCTGCTTAATATTTTCTTGCTTCAAGTAAAGTCTTCATCTTTTTTTATTTTCAATTACTCAGGCAGCAAAGCAAATATAAGATGCAAGTACTGCAGATACTTTTGCTTATGACATGGAAGGAACAGAATTGGAATCTTAAGTACAGTACAGAGGATTTTTTCCATATTTATTCGAACTTTGACATTTACAAAAATGAGTGGAATGCTCAAATACATTGAAAATGTTGTAAATAGTTTGAATTATACTCACAATTTACTTCCAACCATTATAATCAAGATTATGTAACTGACACAGATGTTTGAATGCTGGAATCATTGTAATTGCATGTTTGGTCAATTGCCATTTGTGCTGAGATCTTTTGATCGCAAAGTAAGATTTGTGGCTCTATTGTAATTTCTATTTGTGTGTTGATTATTTATACAGACTGGGTGTTGTACATTCGATGAGATGGCTGACTGTATTTGCATAAAATAACCTGAAATGAAGAAATATTTAACCCTGAAATAAACAGGTCTTTCGTGTCATGTTGCTTTTATTTTACTAAGATTTAAGATTAGTTAAGTCACTGACTTATCACTCAAAGGATCATGGTTCAAGTCTCAGAACAGCCACCATTGATGCATCTTGTACAAGGAGTACAAATGACTGGGATTTGTGAGGATAAATAAGTACAGCAAGAAGAACATTGTGCCTTTATGTCAGAAGAAACTGCAGAAGTAGAATGTGTCGGACGATTGGCACAAATAAAATGTGACGCAATGCATTACCATTCTATGGACTACATCCTGCTGGAAATCTAGTAGGACATTGTCTTTCTTTCTGCAAGAGAGATCCAATTGGAGTTTCAGAATTAACACTAACTATCAACATGACATCTCAAAAGAAAGCTGAGAATTAATACCATAGTACATGTCTTCCACCTCTACAGCATGATATGCTACAGCCTATTCTTGATCAGGATCCAGCGTGATGTCACTGGAAACATTTCCATAAGTGTTCTGTTGACCAGTCTGTCAGTTATCTAAGAGTGTATAAGTTCAGTTTCCCTCCAAGTCAGTTGCTGGTTTGAGTTATTCTGATCTTTCCTCTTACCTGGCAGGACTTCCAGAATTTGGTCAATCAATTTCATAAAATTTGGCAACCCTGTTCCATGTCACTCTCATTTTGATCATTCCTTGAAAATGTATCTCTTTCAGCATCCTCTTCATCATTTTTAGCACCTCCAACTTCCCATCTCTTGTCTTGGTGGTGCACTCTGTTAGACTATAACCTGGCCATCTTGTGATGTTACTCTCCCACTTGTATCTCTGCCTACCTCTTGCTCGCTTCCCTTCGACTTTACCCTTAAGTAAGGTCTTCAACAAGGTGTCATGTCTTTTAATGTGTCCAAAATATTTTATTTGTTTCATCTTTATTTCCTTTATAATAATTCTTTCATCATATTAAGTGTTGTTAGAATTTCTTTGTTTATTTTCTTTCCATGATGTTCTCCCTATTTTTCTCTATATCCACATCTCAAAGGCATGAATTCTGTCTTCTAATTATTTGTTAAGTGTCCATGTTTCTGAGTCATACACTATAGATATAGAATAAATGTAGCATTTTATAATTCTCATTTTTAGCTTCTGTTTAATATCTGACATCATTTGTGATTATGTGTCCGAGGTTGCTGATCCAGGGGTCCATGTCCTTTGACCCATGTTTTTGAGATATTGATAATATTCAATTTGTTGTAGTTTCTCTCTATGTATTTTTGTGTTTAGCACCTATTCTTGTGTGACTTTGCTGATTATCATGGTTTTTTTGTGGAATGTTTATATCTAGTCCATATTCTTTATTTGATTTATTGACTTGGTCTTTGTAGCTCCTGTTCACATTCTGCTAAAAGAACAGTGTCATCTGCATATCTCATGTTGTTTATTATTTTTCCAATAATCTTGAGTCCTGGCATTCCTTCTATATGTTTAAAGATATTATCTGTGTAGATATTAAATAGGCTGGGTGATAAGATATATTCTTGTTTTATCACTATTTATTTCTATGTATGATGATTAGCTGTTTTCACACCTTATTGATGAAATTTTTTCCCAAATATTTCTAATCAGTCTGATATCTTTTCCATCTATGCAAATTTCTTGAAGACATTCAATTAATTTTTAATATTGTAAAAGCTTTGTCAGAGTGCATCTAAAACTGTCCTAAAATTAACTCAGATTGTGATGTTTGACCTGACCATCATCCAGCAAACATAAGTGTTTCAACCCTCCTACAGTGAACAGCACCATAAGTCAGTCATCAAGGTCAATAACAATTGTCTCTACCAATCAATAGATTCATTTATCTCGGTAGTACTCTCCCCAGAACCAAAATCAACAGCAGAATCTCTAAAGCAATGTACATTTGGCATATGTGCGACAATGTGTGGTGACATTTGGCAGACTGTGTGACAATGTGTGGTAAAATTTGGCAGACTGTGCGACAATGTATGGTAACATTTGGCAGACTGTGCGCCAATGTGTGATAACATTTGGCAGACTGTGCAACAGTGTATGGTAACATTTGGCAGACTGTGCGACAATGTGTGGTAACATTTGGCAGACTGTGCGACAATGTGTGGTAACATTTGGCAGATTGTGACAATGTGTGATAACATTTGGCAGACTGTGCGACAGTGTATGGTAACATTTGGCAGACTGTGCGACAATGTGTGGTAACATTTGGCAGACTGTGCGACAATGTGCAGAAGGGCATTTCCTTTTGAGAAATGTTCACAAAATTTAGTCTATCATGCCATTGTATTCACTACCTTGCTATAGACTTGTGAGACCTGGACATTGTCTTCACTACCTTGCTATAGACTTGTGAGACCTGGACATTGTGTTCACTACCTTGCTATAGACTAGTGAGACCTGGACATTGTGTTCACTACCTTGCTATAGACTAGTGAGACCTGGACATTGTCTTCACTACCTTGCTAAAGACTTGTGAGACCTGGACATTGTCTTCACTACCTTGCTATAGACTTGTGAGACCTGGAAATTGTGTTCACTACCTTGCTATAGACTTGTGAGACCTGGACATTGTCTTCACTACCTTGCTATAGACTTGTGAGACCTGGACATTGTGTTCACTACCTTGCTATAGACTAGTGAGACCTGGACAGTATCTCTAAAGAGCTTCAATATCACTCAGTATGGCACAATAACAAAGTTGCTTGCATCGCTGAGAAGCATAAAATCACAGAGGAACAGAAAAAAACATGCTGTCAGAAAAGACAGAACATACACGCAAACGCCCAATCCTAAGCACACGTGTTAGAGGATTCTATGCCAGCATTAGACTTTTCAGTCACCATACACACCGAAGATGCAACAATACAATTCTTAAACTGTTGTCAACATCTCCTGCAATGGACAGCTATTAACTCAGCCCTGTCTTTTGCCATCACTGTGCATCCACTGTAGCATTGCTAATCATTGATCAACTTTTTTTGTTGCCTCTTGTTTCCTGCATGACACCGACCTGGGGCAAACCATTGTGATACTTTGGACTTTGAAGGTCCACTCATTTCTTATCATGCATTTTATATCTTTTGCAACATGCTTTGGGAGTGATAGTATCACTGTGTGGGTGGTTATGTCATTAGCAAAGTGATAGCTGCTGTCCCAACCTCTATCTCTATTCTGATACTCGTGGGATAAGTAGTTGATCTCTCTTCAACTTTCCTGTCACTTTGGTAGGATACATAATCAGCATCTGTTTCATTTCCTAACCATATCTATAAATGATCATTTCCTAACCATATCTATAAATGATCATTTCCTAACCATATCTATAAATGATCATTTCCTAACCATATCTATAAATGATCATTTCCTAACCATATCTATAAATGATCATTTCCTAACCATATCTATAAATGATCATTTCCTAACCATATCTATAAATGATCATTTCCTAACCATATATATAAATGATCATTTCCTAACCATATCTATAAAAGATCATTTCCTAACCGTATCTATAAATGATCATATTGTGTGCCTTTGAGTATTAGTATACGAGTTCTTGTATCATTCCATCTGTTCTGGTAGCAGCCCATTCGCTAAGCTACAAAACTATATTTACCTGTTTGCTGAGGCAAATTTACCCTTTCTTAATGTTTATAGGCCTTACAACAGCACAAATTTAACCCTTGGGTTAAAGATTTTTAGTAAAGTTTTTGATTTCTTGGATACAATATAGAAATTGAGTTGCATTGTAAAGTATCATCAATATTTATCATTATCATCAAGACCTTAAGGATTGTAGGGGTGCCACTTTGGAGACATCAACAAAATAATCCTGTCATACTTCTACATTCTCTACCTTTTGTAAGACCAGTCGTTATCAATCCACACTTCAAGGATATGTATGACCAGTAGCACCAGCAAATCTTGACCAGTTCTTAATCTATCTATACCTATAAACCCATAGGAGTACCACATTAGATGCATCAACACACAGGCATCAAGTGATTTCTATCATCAATGATGAGGATGAATGAGGAATAATCTTGTCCTGTCCAGTCCTTGATATTGCCTGTTCATGCTTTTCTTTGCATCTTCACCTTTGATTGTTCCATGTAGTATTGTTTTTTCTAACAAGGAATCGTTGTGGCATATGTCTAAACCCCGCAAGTTTTCGTCGTTTCACTATTGAAAGCAATGGTTCTTGTGAACTTGTATATATCTCAATTTGATGTCTTATGCTCTCTATTTAGTGATTAATAGAATTTGTTTATAACATTTGTATTTGAAGGCCTGTAAACGTCTATTGAACTCCTTAAGATTAGCAGGATGTAATCTGGAGTACAGAATGCACTGTACCATGGTGTACAGCTTTGCTGCGATATCTGTGCTTTTCTGCCTGACACATTCAATTTCAGCATGTCTTTTGGGTCAATTGACCCTATGGGCTTGGTCAGTCAACTCCATCCCAAAACCTCATTGGTTGCCTCCTACGAAATGCATGGCAGGTAACAGTGCTTTTATTCTTTGCTCTTTTCTTGATCCTCTGCAAAATACGGAGATGAACACAATTTTTGTTGTATAAATGTAGAGAGTATATCACAATCTTTGTTATGTTTGGTTCAAGTGAATAAGTGAACAAATACATGATGTGTGCAACAACTGATGCTGCTGAAATACATTTTCATGTGAAGTTTTATATTGCTTGTACAGACATAATTCTTTCTTGACAGTGTCAATAAAATAATGAACACAATTCAATCACAATGTGCACTTGTTTATTTTCAACACAGTAGGCTATAATATAATATATCAATGAGTAATGAATCAAATCAGTTGTATTGTAAAATCAAACACATCACCACAGAAAGTGATTATAGCTGAAAGATGTGTAAATGTGTATGCAACATTGATTTCATTAAATGGTACTGGCTTGTTATGACAATATCTTTACTGTCTCCTTTCCAGCAGAGATAAGCAATGTATACATGAGAATTAAAATCATGTTTGAGTTGTGGATTAGTAGTAAAATTGTAAAATGTCAGAACAATCAAATTTGTTCCCAAAAAAGGGCCAAAATTTATATAATGAACAAAATGTGGACTAGTATCTGATTAACACACTCACATTTTATTAAAATGAGAGTTGTTTTATGATTGCAAAATATGATGAGTTGAATCTGAGAAATTCAATATAAACTTGTAAAATTATTATGTACACAAATGCCTCCTGGTCCCATTTTTTTTGCAAGGAGAGTAAAATATGTGCATTGCACATAAATAGTATTTTTTTTTAAAATGAAGTCAATAAAATCTACTGCATAGTATTTCTGACTTTAATGTGATATATATCTTTCATTTTGCAACAAATTGTTAATTTTAATCATTTCATTACATCAAATACACATATTTCCAGTCATCCTAGAATTTTCTCCAATTAACTTTCTGTATTTTTGGTAGAACTTGCTTTTATTAATTAGTTTAAAAACTAATTCTTCTTCTGCTTTCATTCCCAAACTCGTGCAGATAAGCAGGAAGAAGTCTGAAGCATGGAATGTGTTGTGTCATGGTAACTAGCTTTTAATATTATAATTTTCAAGAATAATATTCAATTCTTATATCTCAGCCAATCTTTTCCAATTGACATCACATAGCTTTCAAATTGTGCACATTTTCTGTATTTTGTTGAGGATAGACTCAAGTTCCATTGAGTACACCAGCACAGTATTAACCTTTTGTAAAATACTCTATTATGCAAAGACGGATATGTTGGGTCATTGGCGCAAATAAAATGGCAACATTGCATTTTAATTCTCTGGACTACATCCTGTTGGAAATCTAGAGGACCATTGTTCTGCTAAAAGAGAGACCAACGGTAATTTGAGAATGAATGCTGAAGAGGAAGAAAAGAAATACTCTATACATAATTTGCAATCAAGAATACAGACATTTTAGTAGAAATACAGAATGATCCTTCAGGATGTTGATGTATCATCATGATGTTCTCAACAGAATGTTACTCTCATTGCAGATAGCCTCAGAATTTTGGTCACAAATTCCTCCATTATCAGTATTTGTTTTATTTTGGTTGGTTCTCAAAGTCCCACTGAATCTCTCTTGTAGCAGGACAAAGGCAGTAAATTTCCAGCAGCATGTACTCCAGTGAACGAACTTGCAATGTGTTGCTGTTTTTGGTGTGGTGACTAATACGTTCAGTGATTTACGACTTTAAGTGACTGGTGGACATCTGTAGCCACGCTGATAGTTGGCCAGCCCCAGCCATATGCGAAAACTGGTTACTGGACACCAACCTAAATGCTAACCACAGTCAAGCATGATTGACATTTTCGCAGCTGTAGGTGTCACTATCGACATAGTCAGACGCCCAGACTCAGTATTATTTTAATATCTTGTCTTAATAATCTTTTATCTGCACTTGTTATATCTTCCAGGAACTATGGCTTCCATTACTATTCTGATGTGGTTAAAAGAACGTTCATTCTTGGAAATCATTGTGACCATATTACCTGAACTATATTATTGAACTCTTAAAATACGCAGACTGAAGCCAAGTTATAACGAGCTGCACTTTTTACTGCTAATTTTAATGTATGACCCTTACAGAAGACGCATGTGCCAGTCCATTGGTGCAAATAAAATGTTGACACAACACATTTTCATTCTCTGGACTACATCTTCCTGGAAATCAAGTAGGACCATTGTCCTGCTACAAGAGAGATCCAGCGGGAGTTTGAGAATGATCTATGAATAAAATCTATGACTGCTTTATTTGTTTGGTATGAAATGATCTTCAATTTGAAAAATTTCAATATTTGTTTTACTTTGGTTTCTCTTTGTCCTTTTTTCTGCATTCTACTTCTTGTTTTCCAGTCAAAGTCAGGCGCTGACATGGATTTCTATAGTGAATTGTACTTGTGGTCGTCACCGGCCCTGAGACAGACATGGCAGTTGAGATTGACAATCAGAACTGTTTTAGAGGCCACAAATTTCTTCTTATGGGCTGTCCTGTAAAATATTTGGTAAATTACGCTCTAATGTGTCCATGCTTTTAATGAAAAAAAACCATACATTATTTAACAAATATAACTTTTGCTAAAGACGCACACAAAGCAGCACCTGTCAATATGCACACAATGCACTCAGAGCCCGCTCCACTTCCCCTGGAACAACTTGGGGGGGGGGGGTGGGTGGAGTGGGAGCTCTCAGTGTGTTACACAAAGATCGATATTAGCGATAGCACACACTTTGTATTTTGTATCTCTGCGCCACGAAAGCACAATGAAATTAAACCTACCTACTTTTAAAAAGACAGACTGTGATCATGTGGGTGTCGACACATTAGACAGTAATGATCCAAATATGTTTTGTGTTTTCTGGAGATTGTCCACAGGAGCACCATAAATTCAGCTTGTAGATGAAAATTTTTTAATTTGACAGGTTGGTCAAACAAAAATTCATATAAAAAAATGAAAATGTAAAAATAAAGACATTCTCGGTTTCACTGAAAAATCAGAGCATCTCACACGGCTCACTCTTCACTTCAGAAGTAAAAAATGTCATCAGATAGTTATACTGTACATATGAGACAATTACATGCGTTGCAAGATAATCATGCATATACATGGATCATGCAGTGTCAGAAACGAATAAATACACCGAGAAATACTAGATCGTGATGGGCCCAATAATTACCATCAGAAACTTATATAGTCACTAAGATATGGGATCTTCTGCATGAAAATTATGTGCATATTATGATAAGTAAAATTTAAAATAACATATAAAGGTTTAAATAGCAGTTTTATGTTGAACAATACACAGAATCGATGTTTCGATCAAAAGGTCTTAATCACGTTAGGGATGAACAAATGAATGAACAAAATGAGATGAAGAGAGGTGAGAACAACTATCTTTATTGACATAATCACAGACACCCAATATTCTGTAGTTCTCGCCTTTCTTATCATTTTTAGACCTGTATACTTTAAAACATTGTTGCTGCATGTAGTCTCAGTTTGATTTTGCAGCTCTATTCTGTTTGTTAATATTCTCTCTATTCTGTTTGTCTATTCCTTTCTTGATAAAGATCTATTGGTAGAAATGTCGATCCTGTGTATTGTTCAATGTAAAATTAACCCTTTTTATAATTCTATCAATACTTTTTTTTACCAAACTGTACAGTTTGACTGTACTCTCCCGATTCCTAAAACTTTGATCAACTGTCAATAGACCTATGCCAGTTGTATCACTTTACCACATATGCATGGCCTATTATATTCTAAAGTAGATTGTAAAACTTCTGAAGTCGGATGTGTCAGGTCATTTGCTCAATAAAAGTAGAGACACAACGCATCTTCATTCTCTTGACATCTTGCTGGAAATCTAGTAGGATCATTGTCCAGCAGCAAAGAGAGATATCTAGTAGGATCATTTCCAGATGTAAGATAGGATTATGTAGGATTATTGTCCTGCTGCAAGAGCTCTAGTAGGATTATTGTTTTGTTGTAAGAGATATTTAGTAGGATTATTGTCCTGCTGCAAGAGCTCTAGTAGGATTATTGTTTTGTTGTAAGAGATATTTAGTAGGATTAGTGTCCTGCTTCAAGAGAAGACCTAGTGAGAGCTTGAGTGAACAATTAAAACTGCAAGAATAATAGAAAACAAGGATGCACAGCTTCTAGGTCGACACAGTTTAGGAAATGGATACTTTTCTTTTGTTTGCTAGATATCTACGCCTTCAGACAAGTCTTCCTGCCAAAGACGGATGTGTTGGGCAATTGGTGCAAATAAAACAGGGACAGGACATTTCCATTCTCTGGACTACATCATACTGGGATGTAGAACCATCGTCCTGCTACAAGATATATCCAGCAGGAGTTTGAGAATGAACACTGAAGAAGAAGAAGACAAGTCTTCAGGATGAACTTGTCTGAAATCTTCTTTAGTTCCATAAATCTTGGGTTGCAATTTTGGATCAGTTTGTCTTTCATGATTGTTCATGCTCAGAGATTCATTCCATAAGTGCAAAGTGGTGCGGTGGATAGTCACATCTCATGCATGTGTTATTCAATTTGTTGTGTCGTGTCCTCAGGTGAAATATGGTGACCTGTCCCTCGTGTCTAGACAGTGGCAGGCATCTTTTGTTGAGGTATTTTCACTTCAGGTGGTTTGTACACCACAGTGTAATAGTAACACCACAGTGTAATAGTACTCAGTGAAGTGAGTACTCACTGTGATGCAGGAGTAGTTGGAGTTGACCATCTTTGAAAGCCTTTAGAACAGATTGTGCACATAGGAAGATGGTTGGTTGCTGATGAAGCAGTTCATGGGCTCATGCCCTTTGACCCAACATAGGAAGATGGATATATCATATTTTCTGGGAAATTAAAGCCAACAGGCACGATGCTGACCACATCATTGTTGGTTAGTGAGAAGATCTACATCTACAACTCTAGTCCAATTCACACACACATCAATGGCATCTTCATTCAGTAGTGCCACCTCAGTAGACCATATTTTCTCCCTCTCTTCTTGGTAGAGTTGACAGGCATGAAGAATGTGTTCTGAGTCTCTGGGCTCAGTTCACAGGTCTGTCTCGCCAATCTTCAGCTTTTTAAACATGTCACTTCTCAGTCTGTTGTGGCCAGTTCATAGTTTGAAGATGATGGTTTGTTCCTTGCATGACATTTGATGGTAGGGGTCATTTGGTTCTGCAGTTGGTGCATCTGCTTCCACTTGTTCTTATATTCTGCTTTTAACATAGCCTTACATTAATATTCAATGTCATGAAAATGGGTTACTTACAGAACAGTACATAATGAAAAAATAATGCTGAATCACAGGATACTACCGAAGATGGATGTGTTGGGCTATCAATTGTTGCACTTTGATTAGTGCAAATAAAACAGCGACACAATATATTTCCATTCTCTGGACTACATCCTGCTGGAAATCTAGTAAAACCATTGTCCTGCTACAAGAGAGATCCAGCGGGAGTTTCAGAATAAATGTTGAATAAGAAGAATCAAAAGATAAAGGGCAGTCATTAATAAAGAAGTCGACCTTAAACTCTGGAATCAAACACAGCAAAACAAGTCATCGGAGCACACAATTCTGTTCACTGCCACAGAAGACTTATGTCATCTGTAATACTTCTTAAATGAGGAATTGTGCAGAGCTGACATTGGTATTACGTGGTATGTGTAACCTGTAGTTTTTCTTCCATGGTTGTTACTCCTGGCCAATGTGTTTGCCTCAGAATTTCATATTCTGGGTATTCTTGAATAATACGATAAACTGTCTAAGGTGCCTGTTCATGTGTACACAAGGCTGTGTTGTCAATCTAAGGTGCCTGTCCATGTGTACACAAGGCTGTGTTGTCAATCTTGAATTTTGTATTAATGTGGCTGCAGAGTCACATGTTCTGTTCTGAGGCATAGAATGACAACTTTAAAAAAAAATAAAGCAGAAAATATATAGAAATTTTCAAAGAAAATTTGAGCAAACTTGTAAAGTGTATTCATGTTTGAACATTTAAAAGTTTCAAAATCTTAAGTTTATCAGATGATTTTTAATTATTTCTTAATCATCTGTAAAACTCATCATTCCATAAAAACGTGGCATTTGGCAAGACTTAGCTGAAAGAAAAAACAAACATGCTACTGAAATGATAAACAAACATGTAGAACTGGCACGCCACTGGAACTCCAATAATGCTGAAACTTCAAAATTTGTAGCTCTAAAGAGGGTTTGCGGGATTGAATACACAATAAAGTAAAATATCCATTTTCAGACACCTCATGAGAATGAGTCGTAACCAACTATTGATAAGATATTTTAAAAAACATGTAAACTTGCAGGTTATCAAGAACCACGTTTGGAAGTGGTGAAACGGTATAAACATGTTTGATTTATGCATGTAACGAGGGTATAAACAGTTGAGGGTATAGGAGAAGAGGTGGAAAGAAAATCATAGAATGACAATATCAAGGAATGGCCTAGGCATGATTTTTCTACACTCCTCCGAATGGCTGAGAACAGAGACATCGTGTTTGGAGAGTTATTTGTGCTGATGTTTTCAATGTGGACTCCCGAGTGTTATGGGTCTTATTGTTATTATATTTTAAAAAGTGATCTGGATAGAGTCAATGGAAGACAGAAAAAGATGGATAGACAGTATGTGATAGATCTGAACAGACTCAGCAAAACCAAGATGACACATCTGGCTTTGCAACAACTGATAAAGCTATTACTCCCTTATGCATACTGGTAAGTGTGGAAACAAAAAACCAATATCCACCTTGGAAAAGGTATTGGGCATTTTTTTCCCTGTGTCATTGAGACATATAGGGAAATACAGCATTAGGTATGCATTTTTAATTGACTAAATATATACATAAGGATGATGTGGTCAGCCCATGTCTGTTGCATTACTTTTCCGGAACGTTGTGTACCCATTTCCTTAGGATCAATCGAGTCGTTAGTGATCTATGAATACTTTCAGTTGAATTAGAATTCAAACCATGAAACACCTGACTAGGAAACCTGTGAACTAATCACTGAACTATATCAGCTGCAAGGTTTGAATATTCTTCTTCTGTTTGTTTCAAACTACTTCAGATTGACAGAATGTAGTTTGGAGAACGGATTACATTATGCCATGATTTACAGCGTGGCTATCTGACACATCCGACTACAGCATGTGGTTAGAATATAATAATTGTCACCAATTGCAACTTTAGTGTCATTTATGTGTTGTTACATATGTAGACTGAAGTCACAGGCGTCTTACATAATGTAATCTAGAGAACAAAAATGTGATGTCGTTTTGTACCAATGGCCGGACACATCCGACTTCGGCATTTCACAAAGAGACTTTACTCTTATACTCATTTACCATTCTTTAATCAAACAAATCTTGTTTCAAGACTGAAACTCGTCCAAGAATGTTGCGACAGGAATGCCTAAGCTACACCCATTATATTTCTACTGGTTATATTCCTTTATATAACCATTACTGACTAGGGTCCGTAACTGAAATGGATGCATCATCAAAAGAGTCTTTTTTTTAATCACCTGCGCGATAACCAACTCTTTGATTTGTTCTTTTGTATTGTAACCAGCTATTTTACAAACACATCCAGAGCAAAAATTCTTATGAGACTGCATCTTCATCTTAATAATTCAATGTATTCCATTTTTATAGCAGTTCAAGAAAAATAAATGCCTGTCTGACTAGGGACAAAAGTCAATATAAATAACATACATTATATAAATTACAAACATCTATACAAATGCACTATATGGGACATTTTTTATAATTACAGTATCAGTAGAGAAGAGCAGTGGTTCTCAAGATACTGGTATGTCATGACAAAGTTGTAATTAATATAGCAAAATAGGCGATAAAATAAATTAGAGTACAGAAGTGTCAGATTTGTGGAAATCGCCCATATGTGTCACATTCGAGAAAAAAATATTAGTAGTGTCATTTTTTAAAGTCATCCTTATGCGCAATATTGTAAAATTAATCTGCCAATGTTAAAGCCATTCTTATGTGCCACCATTGTCAAATCATCTGTCATTTGTGAGACTCATCCTTATGTGTACATAAAACAAAAATTAATCATGTCATGCGTGGAAGTCAATCCTTCTTCGCTGTTCATTCTCAAACTCCCACTGGATCTTCTTGTAGCAGTAGCAATGGTCCTACTAAATTTTCAGCAGGACAGAGTCCAGAGAATGAAAATGTGTTGTGTCGCTGTTTTGCTTGTGCTAATGGCCCGACACATACGCCTTTGGTGGGGAAATCACCCATATGTGTCATTTAAAAAATTGTCATGGATGAGTCATCCTAAGTGTTAAATTTGTTTTAAAAAAATCATCTATCTCATGTCATTTATGGAAATCATACATATGTATCAAACATGTAAAAGATATTCGATGCCATACGCGGAACTCATTTATAAGGTGTTTCTTCTTCTTCTTCGTTCATTCTCAAACTCCAACTGGATCATGGTCCTGCTAGATTTCCAGCAGGATGTAGTCCAGAAAATGGAAATGCGTTGTGTCGCCGTTTTATTTGCGCCAATGGCCCGACACATCCGTCTTCGGCGGGTTATAAGGTGTTTGAAATCTATCTTCTTCTTCTTCAGCGTTCATTCTCAATCTCCCGCTGGATATCTCTTGTAACAGGACAATGGTCCTACTATATATCCAGCAGGATGTAGTCCAGAGAATGGAAATGCGTTGTGTCGCCGTTTTAATTGCGCAAATGGCCCGACACATCCGTCTTCGGCGGGTGAAATCTATCAATGTGTCAAGCTTTCCTTTGCAGCATACATTTTCTACCACGTTATCCTTTATCAAGGCAACATTTATCAAAGGTTTCTGATTTCGTCATTTCTGGCACCAAAATGGGATCTAAATACCATTTTATAAAGTTTGCAATTATGATAGTCAAATCCCATTATAACAACTTGGTCTTGACAACATATGTATGCAGTGACAGAAATCTACTATATATAGTTTAAACAATATAGAATAACTATAACTTGGACAAGTTGAGAATGTTTGCTCAACAGGGACATTTTTATACAAGGATACATTGAGCAGAAGTGCTCAGCTTGTCAATTTGTGTGTGTGTGCCTATGTTTGTTTCGTATTATTAGCAAAATTGTATTACCTCTTTTCAAGTTTTACCTGTTGGACTTTAATCTTGCACAGTGAGTACATATTTTTGAGTAGAAGCATTTAGCATTAGTAGCATTTCTTCATATAGTCACATTGAGTAGAAGTGCCCGCTAAGACTTACCAAAAAAAACTGGAAAACATCCCAATTAAAAAAAAGTGCCAGAAGAAATATCAATCTGACATTGTAAGTATATTATATTTGTGGAAGTCGCTAATAAAGATGTATTATGAGACAGCAAAATATGTAAGGAGCTGTTGAAAATACAGGTTTTTAAAAAAAAAAAGGATAGGCATATGGAACCACCCATCTTATCAGGCCCTTGTCAAATATTTAAAATATAACAAGATCAACTTTAGCAAATACTTAATGTCATACTACATAAATTCTGAAAAACAAATGTCCAACTGATACTACTAACTAATGTATAGCTATCACCATTTATTTGTGTGTGTGTGCATATTTTAATAAAAAATGTCTGTATTTTGTATCACATGACCTTTATTTTGGCCCCAAAATCTGTATAACTACAGAAATTCCCTAACAGATGACAATTATGCTAATGTCATTTAAGTTATTTTTTATATTTGTTTGCGTTCATTCTCAAACTTTCACTGGAACTCTTGTGGCAGGACAAATGTTACACCCAATTTCTGACAAGATGTTGTCCAGAGAACACAGATTCGTTGTCTGCATTTTATTTGTGCCAGTGGTCAGACACATCCAAATTTGGCTGTATTTTTTTAATATATAAATATAAACTAAACTGTTTCTTACAGGTGGAGCAAAAAATCCAACAAGACCCATCAACAGATATCTGGATGATTGGGAGAGGGCAACAGATACGTGAATGATAGGATAGTTTCTGAAAATTGGTAACCGTCTTATAAGTTTTATACTGAACAAATAATCAGTTGTGGATGTAAAGGTAACACTTCCTAGGAGGACAATGCCTGTGTAACATAAATCCTACATATACACAATAACAGGAACATCATGTGTGTAAAACTCACTATAGGCTCTAGCAAGGTCTAAGCAGCAGTCAGGGTAAGCAGACCAGATTTGACTAAGATACTACCCCACCAATGATGCGCTTAATAATGAAATTAGGATCAAATTGAGTGAAAGTTTCCAAGGGCACTACAGATATAGTTACACAATTTGCTTTGTGTTTTATGAAGTACAGATTTCAAATCAGGACATTACCCCTGATCCCCAAGTACATTTCTCATAAATTATCACATGAGCTACGGAGTTAATGCTCTGAGAAATACTCATGCTCTGTTGAGATGAACAAAGTATATAATAGAAAATTCATGCAGAATTAATTAAATCCTTTGTAAACTATAAGCATGTGGGAAAATTGGTTCTACATGCCTGCGATGTGATAATTGTAACAGTAAATATATTTTGAAGCAGTGGTAAACAGGAAACGTTAGAAAAATGTTACCAAGCTTGTTAAGTACTCTCATGTCATTTCTAAAAAGTAAATAATTATTGAGTTAGGAGGAACGCCCAAGTGTTTGCCTGGCTTGAAAGGGAAGGCAAAGAATAGCAACACTATTTACCGTCCATGCATGTCATAAGAGGCAGTTAAGGGAGTTATGAGGTGGAGTTGGCTGTACTATCTCATACAGGATTATGAAGTCGGATGTGTCAGGTCGAAAGATGCAGATATTGCAACAGAGCTGTAAACCACGGTACAACACATTCTGTTATCCAGACTACACCCTGTTACTTGCAGAAGTTTCTTCTTCTTCAGCGTTCATTCTCAAACTTCCACTGGATTTCTCTTGTAGCAGGACAATGGTCCAACTAAATTTCCGACACATCCGTCTACTGTGGCTGCAGAAGTTTGAGAGCG
Organism: Meghimatium bilineatum; assembly: GCA_034231615.1. Lineage (NCBI taxonomy): Eukaryota > Metazoa > Mollusca > Gastropoda > Stylommatophora > Philomycidae > Meghimatium > Meghimatium bilineatum. The sequence goes on from CM067312.1 coordinate 7,163,550, forward strand.
CACGCAGAAGTCTTGAGGATAAACTCAACAAACAACGCAAGAGGTACAGATTACAACAATATTAATGAGATTGAGGAATCATTTTCCATCTCGAATCGTTCCTCATTCTCCTCAATATTTTCGTCTGAGGAGATAAGTTAACTTCCAAGTTTTTGTCTGAGGAGATAAGTTAACTTCCAAATTTTGTCTGAGGAGATAAGTTAACTTCCAAGTTTTTGTCTGAGGAGATAAGTTAACTTCCAAGTTTTTGTCTGAGGAGATAAGTTAACTTCCAAGTTTTTGTCTGAGGAGATACGTTAACTTTCAAGTTTTTGTGGACTTTATCCTCAGTTGTTTTTTTACCATACTCATTTTTATTCTTTTCACTCATTCTCACACTCCTGCTGATTACCAGGATGTTGTCTAGAGAAAGGAATGTGCTGTGTAATGGTTTACCACATGCTGCGTTAACTATGTATTTCTGCCCGATATACCTAATTTCAGTATGGCTTTTTAGAACTTTGACCTATGAAATGCTGCAGCCAAACCCACTCCCAAATCTTCTTATGACATGCATGACATGTTTCAGTTTTGCTATTATTTGCTCCAATTTTGGACCCCAGCAAAAAACAGCTGTTTCCATACTCTAACAACACACATTATGAAAAAATACTAATCTGAGATTCACTGCTTTAACAACAATTTTCTATACAAGCTTCATGCCAATACATTCATTGCATTAAAATTATCAATCATTATGTTGAATATAACTGAAAATAATTCTGTTTTTGTCATCTATTACTGTAAAAATATTGCAGGATTGAAATAATCCTGTTCTGTCATAAGTTATTATAAAGGAAATAATTTTGAAACAATCCTGTTCTGTCATAAGTTATTGTTAAAGATAAATAAATAAGAATGAAACAATTCTGATTTGTCACAAGTTGTTAGAGATATAAGAATGAAGCAATCCTGTTTTGTCACAAGTTGTTAACAAATATATAATAAGCCAAACACATTCCTTAAATATTAAAAAAATTACGCAAAAGCATTCAATTTACATGCAAGGTTCAACATAGTTATAAGGAAACAAGCCGGTCTGGCCATCCATTACGCCTTCCCACCAGCCATCGTCGTTCTTGTGGATGACGTATATAACTGCATTTTCTGCAAATGACAGCTCGTCAGACTTGTTGGCCTGGTAGTCATAAATTGCCACCACTGAAATTGAGAGAAAAATATGCACTATGCGCAATCAATAATTATGAAAGTCTGTTTGTCATACTACATGTAACATCAGCTTGTGACAACTATCTCTGTAATATCTTACATGTAACATCAGCTTGTGACAACTATCTCTGTAATATCTTACATGTAACATCAGCTTATGACATCTATCTATTTCGTCAGTGTCAAATACTGTGCACAGGATAGAAACCAGTGCTCTCCAGTTTCAGAGATGAGATACTCCTGTGTTTGTTTAGTTCTATTATGTTGTTGAGACTAATACTCATATCCTCTTTGATTGTTGCTTTACAATGTTTTTTTGGTTTTCATCATTTTCTTTTGCCATCTGGAATCCATTTTTAGTGCTATTATAGGCAGTCTATTTTCATTCATTCTAAGTACATGTTTGATATAAGTCCATTGTTTTCTTGTTATTGTTGTAGAAACTTATTGCTGTTTGGTGTCTTCTCTTATCTGACTGACTTAAATTTTTCCCAGCCAATATTTAAGAACCTTCTACGGCATTTAGCTTGTGACAGGATTACCAAACAAAAATTGTATTAATTAATAAAATAAAAATATTGTAAATAGACAACATTAGACATTTAATTACAGAAAGATCACAGTAGCTATCATGTATTGTAGTAGTAATTTATTTTACAAAATTTGAGACATGAGAATGAAACACAATCAGCCAAAACTGAAAAATATAGAATGACAGAACAGTATATCTAGATATAGGAATGAACTGTATTGAGACCATAGGGCTTAAAGGTGCATACAGAAATATATAAATGATTTTAATCTACAGACTACGGTGAAAGTTTACAGAGTAGTGGTATTTCCAGTACTGTCAATTAGCAGTTATTGTATTTGTCTGTTTTTGCTGTAAGGTGTCACAGAATTGAATGATGATCGTTTTCAAGATATGGCACGCTTGATATGCAGTATTGTGACATCTCAGAAAATTGATAACTCCTTCAATCCACCTACTTTTTGGTCTTCCTGCCACTTGTTTTCATTCTTGTGTTGTATGCTCTTGCTGCTGACCAATATGAGTTCATTCTCACTTAAGTGGTCTCACCATTTGTGTCTTTCAATATATTTAACCACTAATATTATCCCAACAGTTTTTGTAATCTCTTCATTCCTCACATGATCTATTCTTGTTTTGTTGGATGTTTTTCTTTGTCATCTCATTTGACATGTGGTAAGCTTTCTCTCTTGTTCCTTAATTTCCACAGCTCTCTATTTGTACTATTACTCTGTTTATTTCCTCTGAGAAGGAGGCTTTTTCTCAAAGCATTGCACATCACTGAAAATTAGAGTTTTCTGTGTTTAAAGCAAAGCTCTAAAGGGACTCTCAAATTGTACAAAAAGGAATACAAGCAGTATCGCTCACAATTTCTGGGGATCAAAACAAATGTTCTTCAAATGACGGAGATGCCGGGCCATTGTTGCAAATGAAATGATGATACAATGCATTTCCATTCTCTGGATTCATGCTGCTAGAAATCTAGTACGACCATTGTCCTGCTTCAAGCGATATCCAGTGGGAGTTTGAGAATGAATTATGAAAAAAACCCACAAATACATACATAGCTTACCTTTCTCAAGATAATGCTTGGGTATCCATGATGTATGTGACATCAGTTGAGGACCAGTGGCTGCATAAGGATCATCTAGGCCATGGGTAGCAGCATACAGATCTTCTGGGACATTGCCAATCATTCTTCCCTCTCTTGTGCTTGGTGGCCCTTCTCTTCTATCACCAAAGTCCTGTGGTGGAGGAGGCGCCCCCATGAAGTCAAACTGATTTGACTGCTCGTCTGATGGAGGTGGTGGAAGTTGTGAAGATGCTGTAATCAATAGAATCATGATAAATCATGAAAAGCTGCACCCTTATGCAAAAGATATCTTACAAATGTATTAACTCCTGTGTCTCACTGGTTGATTACACTTTCTGTTTTATCCCACTTATTCAGTTGCATTATTAATCATATTACCTGCATCCAACAGGCATCCATGAAGAATCTTCAGCATTTCCACCTTATCCATTGTCAACACTTTGTTTACTGAAGCACAAGTAGCAACTCAGCCTGTTCTCTCATTATCACAACCACCAGCATGTCCCAATCTGTAGATCCATGTGATTGATCAGAGGCTGGATGCAGTTATAGATGCCATCCACTCATATCAACACCAGCCGTTTTGGATCTTCCGGAGCATGTTCCATGAGTCTGATAAAAAAACTACCGTAGTAAATAAAGTAGTCAAATTATTCAGATATTTAAAGAAAATAGAGCATGACTGTGTCCTATCGAGAGCGTATAACAGCAGAATATCTGGGATGAGGTCAAGAGGAAGACCAAGACGTAAATGAATCTACAATATCAGAGACATTCTTCTTCTTCTGTGTTCGTTCTCAAACTCCTGCAGATTAGCAGGATGTAGTCCGGAGAACGGAATGTGTTGTGTCATGGTTTACAGCATTGCTGCGATATCTGCGCCTTTTGGCCGGACACATCCGACTTCAGCATGGCTCTGGGTCACTGACCCTATATGGGATGGGACAGCCAACTCCATCCTATAACCTCCTTAGTAGCCTTTTACGACATGCGTGGAAGGTAAACAGTGTTGCTATTCTTTGCTCCCCTTTCAGGCCCGAAACACACGGGCGATAGACTTTCTAAAACCCCATGGGATTACAACAACAGCAATATAACATAGACCCTTTCCCCATGATGTTTCACAGCACAAGTGGTAGAGACATGACAAAGTAAATAAAGACCCAGAAACTATTTGCTGCTACACTCAGTAGTTATTGAGATGGGATCAGTGCATCTATGGCAGTGGTGAGTAAAATCTGGCCCGGCAAGCTGATCTAAAATTACTATTAAACTCTGACCCCAGAGCTATTTGGAGATCCAATCTTCTAAAAAAGTGCTTTGTCACGATGACACAAAAAAGCTCAATCCAGCCCACTGACCAGAACAGGTCACCTCTGATCTATGGACATGTCTAGTGTGCACTGATGATAACCAATATTCTTAACTCATTTGAGGGTGGCAGTATGGCCTAAACTTTCATTCCCATACTGGGTATAGTTGTCCAGTTATGTCACTGCATGCAGTGGTGACTCTACTCCTAGCACTTACTGTGAAACCACATGACATCAGCTAACACAATGTTATTACTACAGCTCATCGTCCATTGAATTCCTGCACAGCATATAACCATTAAAATTTTGACGAGAAAATGTGTTATATATAGAATTAAACAGAGACTGTAAGTTACTGTAAAAAAACTGTAAGAGACTAAATTACTGTAAAAAAAACTGTAGGTAACTATAAGAGACTGTAAGTTACTGTAAAAAAAATATGTTTGTAACTGTAAGAGACTGTACGTTACTGTAAAAAAAATATGTATGTAACTGTAAGAGACTGTAAGTTAGTGTGAAGAAAACTGTATGTAACTGTAAGAGACTGTAAGTTAGTGTGAAGAAAACTGTATGTAACTGTAAGTTAGTGTAGAGAAAACTGTATGTAACTGTAAGAGACTGTAAGTTAGTGTGAAGAAAACTGTATGTAACTGTAAGAGACTGTAAGTTAGTGTAGAGAAAACTGTATGTAACTGTAAGAGACTGTAAGTTAGTGTGAAGAAAACTGTATGTAACTGTAAGAGACTGTAAGTTAGTGTGGAGAAAACTGTATGTAACTGTAAGAGACTGTAAGTTAGTGTGGAGAAAACTGTATGTAACTGTAAGAGACTGTAAGTTAGTGTGAAGAAAACTGTATGTAACTGTAAGAGACTGTAAGTTAGTGTAGAGAAAACTGTATGTAACTGTAAGAGACTGTAAGTTAGTGTGAAGAAAACTGTATGTAACTGTAAGAGACTGTAAGTTAGTGTGGAGAAAACTGTATGTAACTGTAAGAGACTGTAAGTTAGTGAACAAGTGGAAGTTTGTAAATAGTCATAAACACTGCAAGACCCAAACTGGAAAAGTCTATATATTCATATAAAATACAAAGTTTTCTCAACATTTTCTTCTTCTTTATAGTTCATTCTCAAACCAAACTCCCACTGGATCTCTCTTGTAGTAGGACAATTGTGCTCTAGATTTCCAGCAGGATGTAGTCAAGAGAATGGAAATGCGCTTAATCATCATTTTATTTGTGTCAATGGCCTGACACATCCATCTTCAGTGGAATAGTAGTTTCCAATGCACTGATTTTTCAACAATTCTTTAGTGTATCTTCTTATTCTGTCTTCACTCTCTGACACCCAACGCAAAAATCTGTGCGATTTATGACAACACAAACGTTTGTATTATTTCTGACACCCAACACGAACGTTTGTATGATTTCTGACACCCAACACGAACGTTTGTATGATTTCTGACACCCAACATGAACATTTGTATGATTTCTGACACCCAACATGAACGTTTGTATGATGTCTGACACCCAACAGGAACATTTGTATGATTTCTGAAGATCATAGTTCTTCGATCTATGTATATTATAGGGGGAGATAATATATGCCATTGATTAATGAAAAATATGGGCATAACACCGTATTCCCTAATACGCTTCGATGATGTGGAAACGGGAAACATTGCTTTACTTATAATAAGTCGTTAAACAATTTTCAAATGTTTTTCAGTGACATAAATTGACTAAATAATATAAACTACAATAAATAAAATAAGCATGACAGTCCTCAACAGGTAAAACAAATAAATGACACTCAATAAAAACAAACCACTCACTACAACAGAAACATGTGCACATCTTGTGGGGCATATAACTTTCCATAAAGTGCAGTTGAATACAGTCAAACCCCATTATAACAACCTGATTTAGACTAGTCAAACCCCATTATAACAACCTGATTTAGACTACAGTCAAACCCCATTATAACAACCTGATTTAGACTGATGAATTATGTATGTAATAACAGAAATGTACTATATACAGTATAAACAATATATAATATATTTATATATATAATTGGAGATTTTGAAAAGTGTTTACTTCCCTTTCGCCGCTATGTTTCTTTATTTTACTGCTATTGATGAGTTTTACCTGTTTTAAAAAAAATGTCTACGACCTCTTGCTAACAATAATTTTACTAAAATCAACAAGTGCCAATACATATTAAGCATCTCATCTACATATATTTTCCAGTGATAATAAAAACCCTAATTTTTTAGTCCTAATTAAAAAAAAATTGTTATTTAAATTTTTATCCTAATAAATATTGCTAACAACTATTTCGCTAAAATTGGCAAGTGCCAGTGCCCATCGACCATCACATCCACATAATTTTCTGGTGATAATACAAATTTAGTACCGTGGAAGCTCTCTTATATTTGTAGCTCAAGAAAAGGAATCAGCATAGGGAGAAAGTCACTGAGGAAAGAATTTAGCACAGCTGGGATCTGTTACTGACAACATTGTCGCAGCTAAAGGGTTAAATATAGAAATTTGTTATTAAATATGAGCTATAAAGGGATTCCACTATTACCATTTCTTGAGAATGGTAAAACAACATGCACAAGCAATTTCAATCACTGGATTAATTAATTCATGTTTAGCTGATGTTTAGTTACACGGGTTAAACTTGAGTACAAAATAAGCATAAAATGTTGAATATTTCATATTAGTCACTGTTAAATTTGTAAACAAATGGAAAATGTTGAAAAATGAGATCTCAAAAGATAACTTCATCACCTCTGGAAAGAAAATGTATAAAATGTACAATCATCAAAAATATATTGTATAAGTAGTCGCTGTTCACCTGTGTGTTGCCAGAGCCAGATAGGAAGAATATTAACACTGCAACCTTCCATGCATGTCAATAGAGATGACTAAGAAGATTGGCGACAGCAAGAAAAGACAAAGCCCAAAACACAACAAACCATGGACACAACATGAATGAGGAAAAACACAAAACAACAACCCAGAACAGAAAAAGGTCCTAAAAGAAGGAGGACATAATGCAGCACTGGGAAAGCTGAAAGAAGTCAGTGCTGTCCACCAACCATTTATTCCTCCTGGAAAACTTCCAGACTTGGTTGCTGAAGCGAGAGAGTAATGTTAGACCAGACTTGATTGCTGAAGTGTGAGAGTAACATTAGACCAGACTTGATTGCTGGAGTGTGAGAGTAATGTTAGACCAGACTTGATTGCTGAAGTGTGAGAGTAATGCTAGAGCCTGGGAGAACAGCCCAAGTAATAACAGAAATAAGAAATTATAAAAGAGACATCTTAAGATTTTCAGCTTTGAGGCTTGTGTGAAATTATCTGGCTAATGCCTTATGGAAGGTGTCTCACTGTGCAGACAGAGATGGAAAGAGACCTGTATTTAGATAATCAACATCCACGACTGCTACCTCTCTGTTCCCAAGGCACACAAAAATTAAACGATCGTAGAGCAGATTACCATGGACCACATTGGACAGATGGGATGTCATCACCACGAGCCCACATTTTTGACAATCTTCAAAGCAAGTCATATTTAATGAGTACATGGTCTATGATAGTTATAGCACTAGAGGGAAGTGCTCAGTGTAAGCAATGGAACACGCATGCCTTGACTATAGCAATATTCATGTTCAAGAACAAGCTCTACGTTATCTTTCAGAAAAATGTGGCAGGAATCAAAAATGTTTCCATCCATAAACTGTATGTAGAAGCTCAGACTTGGACGAGGTTTTCACATTGTTGATCATAACCTCGACTAAGAGGGGCGAACCAACTAAAGTCCAACTCTACTGTCTGGCATATCCTATATGGGAACCATGCTCACAGATGAAGGGTTCAGTATTAGACGGCACAAGGGCAATGGACCACATAATTACATGAGATAAGATCAAAACACCTATAGCGCAATAAGGATAATCGATCCATGTCCAAATCACTGCTTACCATTTCTAGGAAACTGTCACCCAGGAAAGTATTTTTGATTGTAAAGTTCAAGACACAGTGAGTGATTATCATGTCATAGAGTTTGATACATGCTTGACATCTGGAGGCACATGTTATTCATCCATCACAAGAGATGATGACCATTTGTCACGCCCACTTTTGAAATTCAGAGTTATAATCCATGACTATGAGTTCATAGATGACCAATAAGTCCTGTTCTGGCCTCAAATGTCCTTGGACAGTTCGGGCATGGAGTGACCAATGTAGATGGTTTTTTTTTATCTACCCGTGACTTTCTAGCTACTTTTTGCTGTTAAGCTGCAGCATTTCTGATAAAAAGTGATACATTTTTTTTTCATTTCTACAAAAATTGATATATTGAGACTATTTTAAAGTGCTATTTTATATAAAATAACATATTTATTCTCAAAAACACTCATAAATATAGCAATTACTTCTGGTAGTTAAAACATTATTTTAAACGGAATATTTGTATATAAAACATTCTGGAAAAAAAAAACATGCGCACACCTTCAAAACCCATAAACGGCTCAGAGAAATCATCATCTGCTGGAGGTGGGGGAAGGGTTGCGGTGGAGTTCTCTGTAAATATAAGAAACCAAAATAATAATAAAAGAACTACAACAAAGCAGATGAAATAAAGGGAACAAAATATAACAAGAAATAATCAACTTCACAACACCAAAGTATTCCCTACATTAGAAAAAAAAAAAATATATATATATATATATATATATATAAAGAACTACCTACCAAGACAATCAGCAAAGGATAATGTACTAGTTGTTAAAGTGTAACTAATAAAATTAATAAATAGTAAAAAATACTAAATGTTTCATTTTTATTTTACATACAATCCTCCCAAAAATATGTCTTTAACTAAATAAAAATCTCTACATCCACCAACTGCCGGATAATTATAGCCAAGGAAAATTATCAATGAAAAAACCCCCCAAAGAACACAGATTTGCCTGTCCTATGTAATTTATTTCATTTTGCTTTCTGCAAAAATGGTAGTCCCGTTACGCAAACATGAACCAGTATTTGTACTATTTATTAGTAATAGTAACAACTAGTACAATATCCTTAGTGTTATCACTTCTTATTTTTGTTATTACGGCACTCGTCACTTTATCAAATATCCTCTGACACTTTGGTTATTATTTATACAAGTCAATAAACCTAATCAATGAGGATCCTTCAAATGAAAACCTTAAAAGTGTGCTACACATTAGAGTTACCATGACATTGACTTGTAACCTGTCAATATTTCTAATGATATAAGGAGGGTCCTGTTATGCCATCTTGGTGCAGATAACAAACAAATAGGTTTCACCAACACCGACTTTAAAAAAAAAAACAGCAAGCAGAACACTACTCCTCTTTGGCATTTGTCAATATTGAGGTTTATCATCTTTAAACTGATACCCACTATTATTAAACTGCCATTATGATGTCTTTTGGCAGTTTTAAGATGTTTAAACCCAACAGGTGAAACTTAGAAAAAGAGAATGATGTATTGCTAATCACTGGTAATACTTTGTCAAGAAAGAAAAGGACTTTTGGTAAAAAGGTTGATTTGTGTGTGTGTGTGTGTTATCAGTGATTAGCAAAACTTTAATACCCTTTTATATGTTTCGTCTATCAGACTTTTATGGTTTTTACTTGCAGTGACTACCAAAAGACAATTGATAATCGTTGGTATATAAAAAAGTTGGTATTTTTATGTTGTGTTACCAATGTCAAACATGGACACCTAAACAAAGACACTAGAAAAAAATATAACAGCATGTGAAATGAGTAGTTTCAGGAAAACTATAAATGTCACGAGAAGAGACCGACAGAAAAATGAAGATATCAGAAAAGAAATAAAAACAATTTCAAGTCAATATTACATCAAAAGACATTAAGCCAGGTGGTTTTGTCAAGTCATGAGAATAGAACAACACAACCAACCCTTTGTGCATACACCAGCAGAAGATCGGGCCTACAAGGCATGAAGAAGACCAAAATCTAAATAAGTGGAGACAATCAAAGAAACTTTGATGAAACAAAGAAACTACGACACTTAGCAAAAGTGGAAATGACAATCGATAGATATTTGAACCATACTCATCATAACAGAACTCTTTATGTGATTGCTGAGTTGCCTAGTTGATTTATAGCAATGGCAAAAATAGTGTTTGCCTCAAATTAATGTGTAACTTTAATTTGTACGAAATATAGTCTTATGTGAGAAAACTTTGGTTCCAATTATGACATAATGGCAAGAAAAAACAATATAAGTGACATTTTATTTACCAATAATAACCTAACTGTCAGAGGATATTCCACAAGGTGGAGAGTGCTGCAGTAACAAACTGTCAGAGGATATTCCACAAGGTGGAGAGTGCCGCAGTAACAAACTGTCAGAGGATATTCCACAAGGTGGAGAGTGCTGCAGTAAAAAAACTAAGCAACTATATTTTTTCTGGATGAAGGTCCCTATTGAACTGTAACATGGGAAAAAAATCCTTGATTTTCTGTTTCTTGTTATTTCTCATTAACATTATTTGTGTTATATTAATAATTAGTAACAATAACACTTCATCATAGGTATTATCCTATCACTTCTTATTTTCCAACGTAAATCCAGGAATTATAGTACTTCACATGTTCCAGTTTAAGACAAAATAATATGCGTTGTAATAAATATATAGGGAATAAGTATATAGAGAATAAATATATAGGGAATAAATATATAGAGAATAAATATATAGGGAATAAATATATAGGGAATAAGTATATAGGGAATAAATATAGAGGGAATAAGTATATAGAGAATAAATATAGAGGGAATAAATATATAGGGAATAAATATATAGGGAATAAATATATAGGGAATAAATATATAGGGAATAAATATATATGAGTAAATATATACTGAAGATCGACAAGTCTATAGAATACATTATAATAATATACAAAATAAAAAATGAGTATATGTTATTTGTTATTATTCTTTACTCACTGAGGGGTGGATATATCTAACAGCTGTCTGTGTGTTGTCATGGCCCAAAAGGGGAGCAAAGAATAGTGATAGTGTTGACATCCATATTGCAAGAAGGTAATGAAGGTTTTGGGGGTGGAGTTAGCTGTTCCATCCCTAAGAAACACAGAAGCCATGGTGAAGTCGCATGTATCAGACTGAAAGGACTCCTGCATTTTGCCTGGGCCTGAAAGGGGAGCAAAGAATAGCAACACTGTTTACCTTCCATGCATGTCATAAAAGGCGACTAAGGAGGTTATGGGATGGAGTTGGCTGTCCCATCCCATATAGGGTCAGTGACCCAAAGTCATGCTGAAGTCGGATGAGTCGGGCCGAAAGGCGCAGCAATGCTGTAAACCATGACACAACTAATTCCGTTCTCCGGGTTACACCCTGCTTATCTGCAGGAGTTTGAGAACGAGCACAGAAGAAGAAGAAGACTGAAAGAATATCTCAGCCACGCTGAAAACCATGATACAATGTATTCCATTCTCTGGACTACATGCTACTAACTAGCACAAGTTTGACAATTAACTCGAAGTGGACCAAGCGACAACCCATTTTCATTTTTCCCTATTTGCTGGTTTTGTCCCTGGTCCACTAGGAGTTGATACAGAAGAGAAAACTGTGACTATGTCGATAGTGATACCTACAGCTGTCCAAATGTTATGCATGCTTAACTTTGGTTAGCATTCAGGTCGGTGTCCTGTGCACCTTACGGGAACTCTCTCGTACAACTGTCTTACCATCGATACGACTACAGATTTCTAATGTTCAGTGAATGGTGTAAAAAAAATGAACGTACTAGTCACCAAGCCAAAGCTGGATATGTCATGCCATTGGCATAAACAAAATGACACCACAATGAAATTCCGTTCCCTGGACTACATTCTGCTGGAAATCTAGAAATGTACTGCTACAAGAGACATCCAGTGAGAACTTGAGAACGAACCCCAAAAGAATTCAGCAGAAGCAGCAACAGATTATGCAGCAGTGGTTAGAATGCAACATCACTGCTGAGTGCATTTATTAGTGTACTCTAATGTGAAACAACCCATGGCCTAATTGTTTGTATCATACATCTCCAAATCAGTCATGATAAACTAGGGATAACATTAAAGATATTCAACTAAGAACAGAAAACAAGAGTATAGCAAAACACTGTGTGTTAACATAGTATGAGAACAGAGAAAATAATAGTAAAACTAGGGTTTGCCATGCATATCAAAAGAGGTGATTAAGGTACTCCATGCCTATTTAGTTTTATTAATACATTTCTCATATTGAATGTATTTATATGTGAATATTATATTTGCTTGTTTAGGTTAAGTGAAATGTACCGCTTATGGTGAGGCGTGCTCATTTCAACTGTTGTCCGTTACATCAGAGCTTTACAACCATACACAAAAAGTGGAGGTTGGGGTTCTGGTAATCCAGCCATCACAATCTCCATAGTGAGTTAATCTTTAGATTACTAATTTGCTTATCTATTATGTACATTATGTTATAATTACATTGTACTTTAACACATTTAGTGCCATATCATAAATGTTCATGCTCTGACCAAACATCCCAGCATGTATGTGTATCTAGCAAGTCTTAGTAAGAATATACACAAACTTGCTATCACAAGGACATACATTTTTTTCAAATTTAACTTGTTGCGTAAACATATTTACAGCAAAAAAAAGCTATGTATGATTTTCAAATAGAATTGTCTACCTTTTTTTCCCCCATTGATAAAAAATAAAATCAGCTTTTTATCACAACTAAGTTCAACAGCTACAAGATAATTGGCAAGACAGAATATTAACAGGATGCTGGAACTGGGGATATCAATGACAGTAAAAATTACATGTTCTCTGTGCATGTGTAAGTATGTTATTCGTGTGTACCAAAGCAAAAAACAGCAAAGTTAGTATGGTTTATATACCAAGAATTCACAGTAAACACTTACCGGTTTACCTGTGGAGATAAATAAAAGCACAACAGCAGAAAATAACAATACAAATTCTTACCATTCCAGTTTTGTCCTCGACTAGAATTATTGCGAGAATAAGCAGCTAATGGATCAAGGAAGAAAAATTATAATTGTGCAGATGTTCAAGTAGAATAAGCAAGAAACAAATGAATAAATTGTGTTTTCTTGTGCTGCTAACTAATGATATGATCATGCAATGTAGAAGCAACAAGTCCAGTTAACCCTTTCACTGCTAAGCCAGACTTTACTCATCCCTCTAAATTAATGCTAAAGGTGAGTTACCAATAGTTTTGTTGCCTATCACTTCACTGTCATAAATGATTTAACTCTGAAATTGTGAGCATCAGTTAAAAATCCCACAATGCAGTGTGTATTTTTAAGAGCCAATAAAAACCCAGCATTGGAAATAATTCAAGTCAAACAAGCAAGTAAGAGAAGACACTGAACAAGAAGAAAATGATTGACTTATATCAAACATGTACTTAGAATGAATGGAAACACTGCCACTACAAGTATTAAAATGGGAACCAGATGGTAAAAGAAAAAGAGGAAGACCAAGAGAGACTTTCTGCAGAACAATAATCATAGAGGAAATGACTATGGGTATCAACAACATGCTAGAATTACACACAGTAGCATCACATCACTCAAACACTGGAGAGCTCTGGTTTCTGCTCCAAGCACCATATTTGGTGCTGAAGGAATATAGATAGATATATTGTTGAAACTCTCTTATTTGTTAGAACAAGAAAAGGAATTAGCACAGGGGGGAAGCCATTGAGGGAAAACTTTAGCACAAATGGGTATGTTTACTAATAACCATGTAGCAGTTAAAGAGTTAAAAATAGCAGTGATGTAAACGGGACCTGCCAAAGATGGATGTTTCTGTCCATTGGCTGGGAAAAAAATGACACAGCACATTTCCATTCTCTGCACTATATTCTGCTGGAGATCTAGTAGGACCATTGTCCTGCTACAAGAGAGATCCAGCGGGAGTTTGAGACTGAACACTGAAGAAGAGAGTGAACACAAAACAACGACAACAACAAGCATGGAAAAAAAAGAAAGATGAGCCCAACAACAGATATACAGCAACTAACAAATGCTAAAGATAGGTTGATATTAAATAAATTAATAATTTTCGACATTGAGAAAACATCTGGTAGTATTGCAGGAACTATAGTCTATTTGTCCGGCCTTGTGGTGGCAAGGCACACAGAGAGCAACTGTGATGACAAAGGTACTGGGTTCAAATCTCACCACAAGCTAATGTTCATTCAGAATGTTAAAAAAAAACAATGGCAAACCACTGAATGTATTTATATTGCCTAGAAATTCACTACAGCCCCAAAATGTTGGGTTTTTGGCCAGAATAGAATATGCTACCAATTTTCATGTTTTTTAATACGGTAATCTATTTGCAGGAACTGTATAACTATGTACGAGTCCATAGGTAAGAAATGTCAATTAAAACCGGATGTTTCTTCTTAAAACCTTAAATAAACTTTTTTGTTTGATGCTTTTCTTAAGGTCCTGAATATATATGAAAACGATATGGTATTTTTTTTTAAATAAGGAAAATTAATGCTGGAACAAATTTATGTGAAACTAATGCTGCTAATAATGGTGGAAACTGCAAAATCTAAAAATGAGTCAATGTGGAAGAGAATAAAATAGCAACTAATACACAGTCAGATAATGGAAACACAAAACTGGATTAACACAGTATGGAAACAATCTTGCAATAAAGTAAGTAGATGGGTATTGGAACAAAACCAAATATAAAATAAATATGCAACCAATAAAAGTGGAGGTAAGAGCTTCATTAACAGAAAATTAATTCCACCTAAACCGTATATTCAGATGACATATTGGACGAATTACCTGAACCACAATCTCTATTATTTTTTATGGGGAATAGTGCAATCCTGACCATACGAGGTGCAATTAAAATTTGAAAACAAATGTCGGTTGAACTCAAAAAGACGATCTAGAATTAAAATCAATGAAGGTTTTGAATGACTTAGAGTTCTAAGCTTCATCATGAACATTATTTTAATACGTAAACAAAATAAAAATAACAATGATGAAGTGCTTTTCACATTTCTTGAATAGAAACATGTCAACTAAGTGAACAACTGTTGAATATAACTACAACTAACCCAAGCATGTCATACATGACAACTAAGTGAACAACTGTTGAATATAACTACAAATAACCCAAGCATGTCATACATGACAACTAAGTGAACAACTGTTGAATATAACTACAAATAACCCAAGCATGTCATACATGACAACTAAGGATAGCTGTGTGCGGGGTTAGCTATATTATCAAACTAGGACAAATTGCTACAGTAACTGCATGAGAACATTGTTGCTTTAAGTCAGATGTCGGCAGCGTTTTTAACCTTAAATTACAAGGTGTAGTTTTTTTTTAACAAACTAATTCAATTCAACTATGTTCGATGTAGTGTTTTTTTTTGTTTTTACAACAAACCAATTTAATTATCTTAAGTCATTTTTGTATTAATCATTTTAATGGTTATTTTCCTTTAAAGCCATTGTTTTTTTGATGGATCATTAACATTTTTTGGATGATACATGGATTTATGTTATTCTGCATACATTTAAATCTGTAAAAGCAATTTTCATCCAAAAAAAATTGTGTTAATAAAAATTCTGTTCGTAATTTTATAAAGCATATTTTTTGTTACTTAGTTTCATTTTATTTGTGGGCACTCCTTATCCTTAAGAATTTCTTATCAACTTAGATAAAATTAAAATCAACATCAAATTAGATTTTTGTAACATAACTGTATCCTCACTGATGGATAAGTCATTCTGCAACAATGTGCTTGGGCTTTTCCTGCACTGTGCGGTGGGAAAATTAGTGAAGTATCCAGTGGTGCCTTTAATACAACCACAAGCAGTCTTACGACAGAGATAAAAGCTGTGACGGAAGTACTGTCATGGCTGATGTCACTGCACTATTCTCATGCATGCATATTAAGTGACTCAATGAACATGATCCGCAAAGATCATGTTGAAGCAAGAGTAATAATCTGGTTTGAAAGCCAACGTGTACTGGAGACACAATTGGATGTATTAGTCTATCTATCTATTGTCTTTTCTCCACTTTTGTTGTGAGGCATCGCAGGATTGAATGACGATCGGTTTTCAGGCTATGGCATAATTGGTTGCATGCTCTGCCGTTTCAGAATGTTGGTAACTCCTTCAATCCACCTTCTTGGTCTTCCTCTGTATCTTGCTGTTTTCATTTTCATGTTGCATGCTCTTGCCACTGACCAATAAGGGTTCATTCTCATTAGTTGGCCAATCATTTCAGTCTCTGTTTCTCATTATATTTGACCACTGATGTTGTTACAACAGTTCCTTGTAATGTCCTCATTCCTCACATGATCTCTTCTTGTTTTTTCTGCTTTTCTTAGACATCTCAATTCACACGTAATAATCTTTCTCTCTTGTTCTTTAGTTAATGTCCATGTCAAACATTGAGAACACAATGTTGGGAGGAATATGGATTTATGATTTGCTTTCCATCGGGATAGATATGTGTTGATGTATTAGTGGTGTTTAAAAATTCAACAATATTTAAATAGCAATTGTCTGTACATGAGACACTTCAATTATAAATACATTATTATTCCAGCTAGAGCAGTGTTTCTCAACCTTTTTTTTAACCATGCCCCACATAAGACTTTCTAAAATTCTGATGTCCCTCTATGTAACATATACTTAATTTTTAATGTTCATAAATTATATTATTCTCCACCTCCCATCCCTGAATTCCCCCCCCCCCCCATGTGGCGATAACAGGTTAATAACCATTCAGCAATGAACCTTGCTTCACTAAAAATGACTCTACAGTGCTGTGAAACATTTACCATAACCAGCTGCCAAAAAATCTGGATGCAATTTAATAATGTGATCTTATAAAAATAAATACTGGAAAATGTGCCCAGTTGTTTTAAAACATAACCAAAAGTAATATTGAAAATAACGGAAATCATAAACAAGAAACCAAAAGTAATATTGAAAATAACTGAAATAATAAACAAGAAACCAAAAGTAATATTGAAAATAACTGAAATAATAAACAAGAAACCAAAAGTAATATTGAAAATAACTGAAATAATAAACAAGAAACCAAAAGTAATATTGAAAATAACTGAAATAATAAACAAGAAACCAAAAGTAATATTGAAAATAACTGAAATCATAAACAAGAAACCAAAAGTAATATTGAAAATAACTGAAATAATAAACAAGAAACCAAAAGTAATATTGAAAATAACTGAAATAATAAACAAGAAACCAAAAGTAATATTGAAAATAACTGAAATAATAAACAAGAAACCAAAAGTAATATTGAAAATAACTGAAATAATAAACAAGAAACCAAAAGTAATATTGAAAATAACGGAAATCATAAACAAGAAACCAAATGGAAGCTGATCATGATACATCAATCTAGAAGTGAAAGCAGAATTACCCTTTGCTTCTGGATGCATTAGTGAAGGATTTGAAGAGCGTGTCATATTGTGAAGCATACTTGGAGATGGATTATATCCTATCACTGTTGGCATGGATTGACCCATCCCATGTATGGGTGGTGAATGGATCTGACCCATAACCATCATACTAGAAGGGGAATATGAGCCCCCTGAAGAGACAGATGATCTGCTTGATTGAGGATGAACGAAATTACCCTGCAGCTGAGGAGCAGCTGGAGCAACAGGTGGAGCCACTGGGGGTCCGAGTGAACGGTAATGGCCACCGCTAGTTCTGCCAATAGTTCCACCACTTGATGCAGCCCGATACACAGGAGGAGTTGGAGGTTTCGTGCTTGGAGCCTGGTTATTGTTACTGTTACTGCTATTGCTGTGGGTGCTGCTGACTGATGGACTTCGAGCTGTCCGAGGTGTGCTTGCTTGTTGCTGGAGTGAAATCACAGTTTGACAAATCAATTATTTATGTCTAGTTGAGGGAGAATGTGTAAGATGATACAAAAATAATTACAGAAATTAATTTCCGAAAGTTAAAGGTAGGTCCAATGGCAGCAACACTCCGTCGGGAATGAAGATAGCTCTTCATGTGCTAAGCCATAGCAACTATTAAGTGGGGATGGTGTTGCCGGGGCCCGAAAAGGGGAGCAAAGAATAGCAACACTGTTTACCTTCCACGCATGTCGTAAAAGGCGACTAAGGAGGTTATGGGATGGAGTTGGCTGCCCCATCCCATATAGGGCCAATGAACTAAAGCCATGCTGAAGTCGGATGTGTCAGGCAGAAAGGCGCAGATATCGCAGCAATGCTGTAAACCATGACACAACGCATTCCGTTCTCCGGACTACATCCTGTTAATCTGCAGGAGTTTGAGAACGAAAGCAGAAGAAGAAAATTCATGCGTAGGATACCCATTTACAGCTGAGTCGACTGGATGAATAGACAGGGTTAGGTGAGAAATGACGACATGGATATTTTATGTCTACATGTAGTTTCGAACCTGGCACACTGTGCCCGGTGATAGTCAACAAGCTTACTATCAACTAGGCTACCATGCCTAATATAAATAGCCTACAAAAAGAACAGAAATCATGACAACAGATAAAATGTCAAAGCCTGATGAATAATCATAATTAATAAAAAATAAACTAGAAGATATTAATTTTGAATATTTGGTTGCAAAATATCCAGACATGATAGATATCATGTCACAAAGCTCCAAAGCCAGTGGCCAGACATGCATAAGATGAATTACATAAATAAAAGAAGCAATGACAACAAACAAATATGAAGCAAACAAAAAGGTAGTCTCAGAGAACTCTTCTATCCCTGATGCTCCAAGGTATAAAGGGTATAATGTGCAAAGAAAATCATTGCAAAAATAAATGGTTCAGGGGGAATGTAGTGCAGAAATCAAGAAGAATTGCAACAGTGACTTCAAAACTTGGCACATATGATAAATATTTGGCAAGACACCGGCGGTAAAGCTTAATTAAATTTGTTTGTTACTTGTCATATTTTTCCAGAATGCTGTCTTCCCTGTGAATCTCTTGAAATTTAGAAGCAAAATATGCACATGCATTCTTGAATATCTCTTGTTCAATGGCATCTTGAGCGACCTTTGCTTCTACTCCCTTCCTCCAGCAATACTCTCTCCATACCACTATGTCTTTTAGATGGCAGAAAAAACCTAACTTTCTTTTCAACATGGTGCTTAGAAGCCAACATTATTGGACAATGATTTTGTTTAGCACCTCTTGGTTTGACTTCCTTTATGTCCATGATATTCACAGGACTCTCCTATAACACTTTAATTCAAGTCGTTATTCTCTTTGATACACTTTTGTTTATTGTCAGTGCCTCACATCTGTAGATCGTCACTGGAAATACAACATCTGTATGTAACAAGCATACCTTTGTTTCTCTGTTCACACAGTGTCACAGTTTTTCAGTTATTTTAGTTTAGACAGCACAATTATTGCTCTCCTCCTGATCTCGACTGCGCAGTCTCCTGCACTGTTTATGTTCGCTCCTAGATATTCAAAATTTGTCACTTCTTCTAGAACTTTATTCTTGGTCTTGATTTCAATTTTCCGGTTGTCATTATTTTTGCCTTTTTCATATTAAGAAACAAGATGTTGCTGAATCTTTATTTTATTACGTTCTGTAGATCTTGCTCGTTTGTTGTTAGTAGAACTGTTATTTATGTATCTGATTTCTGGAATCTGTAGTCCTGCGATGTTTATTGTTCTGAAGTCGCAGTGTATCATGTATCACATTTCTCATTATATTTTCTGCATATATGTTAATTACATTAGAGCAAGCATATTTCCAGATCCACTTTATGGCTGTGAAACATAGACTTAATAAATTAGAATAGTAATCTTCGAAATGAGATGCTACAGAGAAATTTTGAGAATACCATGGACAGTGAAAAAAAGACGAATCAATAAGTGCTAAAAAACATTAAACATTGAAGAGAGTTGGATCTGAAACAACATTATAATAAGAAAGCTGAGATTTTTTTGGCTTCATAATTCCATATTCCTTCATGTCAAGATTAAATCTAATATGGAAAAGCAATATCAGTGTTGGAGTGAAAATCACTATTACTCATTACTGCCATCTATTATGCTGTATGGTTGTGAGAGTTGGACATTCACTGTAGTCATGGAAAGGAGGACACAGGCCTTCGAACACAAGTGTTTGAACACAAATTAATTTTACGCATTTTTTTTTTATTAAGAGCATACAACAAATAAATGTAAGAAATAAAACAGAGAATCGTGCATGTTTACAAGAATCAGCACTCTCAATAGTAAAATTACGAAAACTTGCATGGTTTAGACATGTAAGACAACATGATTCTTTGTCAAAAACAATATAGCAGAGTACAGTTGAGGACGGAAGAAGCAGAGGTAAAATAAAAACTATGGGCAGACAATATCAAAGACTGGACAAGTCACAATTTGTCCACACTCATCTGTTTTGCTGAGGATAGAAATCGTTGGATTTCTATCAGGTACTGAACCCTTTCTCTCTGCAAGTGTATTTCCGGTATAGGAAATCTTGACAGTAGAAATGGGCCAGGACTGCCATCGTTGTCCCCTTCTTGCCTAAGCCCATCGGGTTTGGAACCCTTTCGATTGGGTCTGGGTCTCTGCTTATAAGGATCACAGGTAACTAGAAGCTCGCCTCGAGCTTATAGTTCCCCTTCCCTAGTAACGTTTCACTTTTCATTTGCAGTTTGTGCTTCCCTCTGGAGCTGTTCTGCCCTTTCATTATGTCATTGTACTCATTATGACATATATTTGTTTCTCTCCATGCAACTATCTTTACGTGCCTTTTACATTGGCCGCCCCTCCAATGTTCTGACTGGACTAACAGGCGTCACTGTATGTCGTAAGTGTTGCTGTATGTGGTGATGCAAATGGTGTTGGAGATATCGTGTCTCTTTTGCAGTCAAATCTCTTTCCATCTGCTACCTCCACATTCTCAGACACGATCCCCAAATGATTTGGCCAGAATCAGCTCGAGCTGCTGTTTTCTGTTACCAGGGTGCACCGCGAGGAGGTACATTTGGGATCTTGGTTATCTGTTAACCCTGGTTCCGCCTAGAGCATAGCTTTCCCTTTGCACCCCGTTGACACATCTAATGTAGTACCCCTACTGCCCCGATGTATTATGGGTTTCTGGATAGGTGGATTAATTCAAATGTACAATTTATTTTAGTGTTTCTTCTTCAGCATTCATTCTAAAACTCCCGCTGGATCTCTTTTGTAGCAGGACAATGGCCCTACTATATTTCCAGCAGGATGCAGTCCAGAGAATGAAAATGCATTGTGTCGACATTTTATTTGCACCAAATGCCTGAGACATCCGCCTTCTGCGGGTTTTATTGTTTCATATGTTATTTGAGCACTAAAAGCAATTACAATAAAATAGAGAAACTACTATACAATGATACCTACTCTTACTCCATGTCCAACATCATCAAGTATTGTATAATCAATGGATTTCCTTGTATACTTAATAGGTCGTTCCGTCTGCTCTGGATAAATGATTCCATTTTTCATGCCAAGGGGCCGTGGAACTTTCCTTCCAGCAGTTAAAACACCAATCTCTCGTCTTGCCACTTTCTCCTTGTGAATCATGACAATCTTAACAAAGGAATACAGAGATAAATTAATATGACATGAAAAACTAACATTGATTAAAGAAACAAACAATGATTTTAAATTTTGTACGTCAACTTCAGAAGTGTGTTTATTTACATTCCAATTTTTTTTCTCAACTGAGTTCATTGATGATGACCATAGAATCCATGTTTTTGTAGTTCGTCCATCACGAGATGATGACCATAGAATCCATGTTTTTGTAGTTCGTCCATCACAAGAGATGATGACCATAGAATCCATGTTTTTGTAGTTCATCCATCACAAGAGATGATGACCATAGAATCCATGTTTTTGTAGTTCATCCATCACAAGAGATGATGACCATAGAATCCATGTTTTTGTAGTTCGTCCATCACAAAAGATGATGACCATAGAATCCATGTTTTTGTAGTTCGTCCATCACAAGAGATGATGACCATAGAAATACACTTGTTTGTTGAAAGAGGAGCAAATATAAGATGCACTGTGACCTGTCATGCATATTGTAAGGTGACTACGGTTTGGAGTATGTCATGACTCACAGGTTAGTGACCAAGAATCCATGCTGAAGTTGGATGTATCAGGTCGAAAGGCACAGATATCACTGCAAAGTTGTAAATTATGATACAATTTGTTCAGTTCTCTGGACTACATCCTGCTAATCTGCAGGATTTGAAGAACGAACACAGCAGAAGAAGAAAACACAAATGCTAAAGTTCAAAAATTCTGTGCCTGGAGATGTCAATGTCTGAGGAAATGAAGCTTGTTGGCATGGCGATAATAGGGACAGAACAAGCAATGAACCGAGCTGATATTCTAAATGCTCTTAAGGAGATTGGACAAGTGACTTATTTAAAAATGCTTGTGAATGCAACCTTGAGCAGGCTACAGAAATATCATATAAAGAGGGATGTGGCTAAACAAGAATATTCTAAGTAACCAGAGGAGACTGGTAAATTAACACAGAATAGGTTTGATCAATCGCTACATACTGAGGGATATCATGAGGAGGAGATCCAAGCACTAATAAACCGATGGTTTGATGTGCAGTGAAGATTATCTTTTAACTATCTACTGATAACACATGGACAATAAACAGATCTACTAGAAGACAGAATTGATACTTTTGAGATGTGGATATATAGAAAAAATAGGGAGAACTTCATGGAAAGAGAAGAAATAGGTTCTAACAACACACTGTATGAAGAAATAATTATTACAGGAAATAAATTTCAAATAAATAAAATATATTGGACATATTAAAAGAGATGACATTGTTGAGGGTCAAGGGGAGATGAGCAAGAGGAAGGCAGAGATACAAGTGGGAGAGTAAGATCATGAGATGGACAGGTTAGTCTAGCAGAGTGCACCACCAAGACAAGAGACAGGATGCTGGAGTTCTGTTACAGCCAAACTTTGTTGCGGAGATGGCACTTACTGATGATGATGATGATAACACTAATAACAAATGATTAAAATGCAAAAATTCCGAGTACCTGATTAAGATGATTCACACTGGATTCCATGTCAGTAAGTTGACTCTGTTGCAAGTCCAACAATTTTAGAAAGTTTGTTGCCAAATTATTAATCTGATACGCCACACTGGCAAGTGAGTGTGTTGTATAGTTTTTTGTTTCCTGAAGGGCCTGTGACTTTTCAGCTGCACTAGCCTGAGATATTATGATAAAATGACTGTATAATTGTAAATTAACAACAAACACATCAATCATAACCATTCAGGGTCGTAGGGGTACCACATTGGATGCTTCAGCACACAGAGTCCTCCAGCGAATTCTATCCTCAGCGATGCGGATGAGTGTGGAAATATCTTGCCCTGTCCATTCCTTGATGTTGTCTGTCCATGTCTTTAATTGTCCTCCTCTGCTTCTTCCACCCTCAACAGTTCCCTGCAGTATTGCTTTTGACAAGGAATCATGCCTGCATACATGTCCGAACCATGCTAGTTTTCGTCGTTTCACTATTGAAAGCAATGGCTCCTGAACACCTGCACACATCTCTACTTTATTTCTTACGTACACATTGGTCTTATGTTCCCTATAGGAAATTCGTAGAATTCTTCTGTAGCATTTGTACTCGAAAGCCTGTAATCTTCTCTCCATGTCCGCAGTGAGAACAAACACATAAAAAACAATGGCTAGATAAGTTTTTTTATTTGTTTTTTAAAATGTTATTCTCAAACTCCCATCTGAACTCTCTTGTAGTAGGACAATGGTCCTTCTAGAATGCCAGTGGGATGTAGTCAAAAGAATAGAGATGCATGTCGCCATTTTGTTTGCACCAATGACCCGACACATCAGACAAGAGAACTGGTTCCTGTACTAAATGCCGGTCACCAACCTCAAACCTAACTACAATCAAATCTTTTACCACTGTCTATGTTGCTATCAAAATAGCCAGACGCCCGCCCACTGTGACTTGTTTTAATAATGCAATAGTGATATTTCTAATAAATTTGACAACCTAACTCTCAGTCTGTAATGAGTTTTGCCTTACCATCACTACTATTTTTTTTATATACACATAAAAAATAGTAGTGATGCCTCAACCAGACCCAGGCTACACCAAACCCTTACCGTCACTACTTTTTTATATACTTACCATTAGTACATCAAAAACAGTAGTGACATCACTACTAGACATCAAAACCAGACCCAGGCCACACCAAACCCTCCATTACAGTTTGAGGACAAACATTAATGCAAACAGATTTGTATACCCTGGCAGCATTCTATTGCAGACCACAATTGATGTGGATGCGGCCTACCATTAAGTCATATACAGCAGAATCCTGGACTGTCTATGTTAGACATGCCCGGCAGCTTTACTTATTCTATCATCTGTGCTTGAAAAAAGCTCCTTGGTGTGTGATAAAGATATCCCATCTTTGACATGGAGATCTTTCAAAAGTTCATGATGTAAAGCATTCATATTTTGTTGATCAGGCCCTAACTTTGTTGAAATGATTACATCATCTGCAGGCTAGATCTTACATTATTCACAGGATAGATCTTACATTATTCACAGGATAGATCTTACATTATTCACAGGATAGATCTTACATTATTCACAGGATAGATCTTACATTATTCACAGGATAGATATTACATTATTCACAGGATAGATATTACAAAGAGACTGTTCTATAGAGAGCTGCGCAGAGGTAACTGTTAAAGTGGAGGTTAAAAAAAGGAATTAAAAAAACTACTTTAAGAATCTCTCAAACATTGTAGCATGGATCCAAACTCTTAGGAAACCATAGCTCTTGACCAACCATCTTGGCATAGTCAGATCAGTATTAAAAACTTTGAAAAGAGTAGAACACTACAGAAAAATTAAAAGGAGACAAAAATGAAAGATGACAGCTTCACCTCAAGAACTTCATTCCTGTCCCACAGGTCTTTTCATTGCCCAAATTGGACATATCAGTCATCTGCGTGCTTCCAAGAATCAGAACTAATTAGCTATATCTTCACCATGCCCATCCACACTTGCACAGGAAGAACATCATAACTGATCACATCAAATACAGTGAATTACAGATGATCACCATCATGTGCCATGCAGATTAGTATGTGATCATGAATTTCCACAAATGTTTATCTTAGTGCTGACTCAGTTTCTATGCCCACAAAAGAATTGATATTAAATTATCCAGAATAATCTCTTGTCATGTCTCACATTGATTTTAACAGCTTGTCATGTCCCATGTTTATTTTAACAGCTGGTCATGTCCCACATTAATTTTAACAGCTTGTCATGTCCCATGTTCATTTTAACAGCTTGTCATGTCCCACATTCATTTTAACAGCTTGTCATGTCCTACGTTCATTTTAACAGCTTGTCATGTCCCACGTTGATTTTATCAGCTTGTTTGTTTGAAATCTCCTTTTCCCATGACATGAATTTAACTCTGATGTTCATAATTAACTTCCTCAATATGTTGAACTGCGATGAGTGTCTCTGACACTGATAAGACTAATTAACTTCCTCTGTGTGTTAATGTCTTTCAACACTACATTATATTTTTTTTTAGATTGCATTGTCAACATTTTTCTGTAAAACCAAATCTCTATAGCCTCCAGAGATTTTATTGTTTATTTATGTCTGTTACTTCCTCCTACATGTTGGATTACTGACTCACATGAATAGCCTAAACTATGTAAAAAAAAAAAAAAAAGAATTTGAGACAAAAATGTAGTTGTAGATTATTATGAATTTTGAATCATATTAATCCTGATGTGATAAATCCTATGATGGAGTAATAATGCTACTTAATTAACTCACAAATATTAAAAAATAAATAAATAATAAGGAATAAAGAAAAGGACACATTTTTTTTCTATGTTCAGTCCAACTGGGACCTTTTTAAAGAAACACCCAAATTATCAAATTATAATAATATACCTATGTTATCATGTGACATATTCATTCCAGAACATAGTCTTCCTTATCAATCACCTAAAAACCCTGCTGTCTCTGGCAAGTTGTCTTGTTTCCTCTAGCATGCATTCCTGAATATCCCTTGTCCAATGATGTCTTGGTCGGCCTTTACCTCTACTGCCGTCTATCATCCCTTCCAACACTTTCCATGTCATTGTGCCTCTTCATATGGCAATTTAAATAGAAAATTAGTTCTGAGCTCAATCCACTGCTGCAATATTCTATAATATATTCTATATTATATTATAATGGCAGATTCTATGGACATCAATCATGTTTGACTTGGTTGAATAAGCATATGTGGGAGTTGCCCATCATTTATTAATGCAAAAAGATCACTGTATTTTTCTTGACGAAATGATGAATGAGAAAAACCAGTTTTATGTTTCTCTAATCATGAATTCTAGACTCCTGGGAAGGTATTCGGCTGTAGCATGTGACACAGCTAGTTGAAGAGTATGGAACACAATCTAATATAGATCAGATGAGGAATTTCAGACTTTAATTTTGTGTACACTCCATTGTTTACACCTGTCATGACAGATGCATTATCAGTGCCTAGTGCAAGTAGTCTTCACAACTTAAGCCCATTATTCTTCAAACATTCTTTCAAAGTATTACATATTGATTCAGCGTTACAGTCACATAATTCTACTAAGTCTAAAAAAGTAACACTAAACTGTTTTCTTTTTCAAGGAAAAATATTTTATTGCTATACTAAGTAGCTTAGTTGCAGTAATATCATTGCTTTCATCAAATAATAAGCTGAAGTTGCTGTTTCCAATATCAGATATCAAGACTACTTGGAGTTGTGTGAGCACATTTGAAATCACTGAACTACACTTTGATCTCCTAAGCTTTAGGTTCTTGCATCTTTTACTGTCACCAAAGTGTATCTTACAGAGTTCACTTAAATGATCGACTACCCTTAAGGAACAATGTCCAGCTATGAACAAAGATATGCCTGCTTCTGTTGCTTTCACGTCATTGCTGAGAGTGTTAAATGAAAGTTGTGTTTGTTCATGGAATGATTGTTTAGCTTTCTTGTGTTTTGTTGTATTAGCGTGTCTCTCAATATCTTTTATCCTTGCAGCTACAATACATTTACAATAACACTTTGTGTCATCTCTTCTAATTAGCCATGATTAAAATCTGGAATCATTTAGCCACTGTGTCCTGAAATGCTGTGGGTAGTTCTTGTTCATTATGATACACAAATGTAAATTAAACAGTAGTGTAGTCACAGCAAAGATCCTGGAATGATTGTGAAGATGCAAATGAACAATGGCAATTTTAAATTCCGGCTCTAGTTACTAATTATTGCGAGTTCGACATTTTAGTGTTCATAAAAATGTTTACAAATAAACCAAATATTTTGAATAAAATGAAATAAATTATTTGACAAGTTAAAAAAAAACAAATAATGACAAAATGCATTAAAACCAACCAGCAAATTTTTGAAAAGCACTAAACTAAAGCGGCCGCTTTGTTATTAAAATTTTGACACCAGATGATTTGAAAAAGCAACATATCTGGTGCAAAAAGCACCAAAATGGCAACCGTATTTGGGGGTTGGCTGAGAAAAGCTTATTTATATCTCAAGCGTCATTTTCATGATGTAGGAAACCCCAGATGTCTAACTCTAAGCACCTGCTTTTCTACGGTCCAACTGGCACCTTTTTCAAGAACACAAAACAAACAAGAAATACAAAATTATCAAAATTTAATATGTTTTCTGCTATTTCCCTTGCCGCCTTACCTTTTTTTAAAAATAATTTAAATAAATAGGATAGGCATAATTTAAAAAAAGCAGACAATTAATTTCGGATCAGATAGTCAATCATATCAATCAAGTGCCATGCCGAATGGTGTAGGCGATCATGTTTCTCCACTACTCTCTGTCTCTTGTGTTATCAATTAGCTCGATTGGTGAACTCTACCATGCCACAATACTAGTCCATCTAGCAACTTTTCTCTTTGTCATCCCCTATCACTTCTCCCCTTGATCTTTCCAGTGGTTATTAAGTGTTCAAATCGTGTTCTCAACAAAAGGCCCAGAAATCTTGACTGTCTGCCCTTAATGTTTGATGTGATTGATCTTTTTACACCAGCATCAATGAGAACCTCTGCATTAGTTTTCTTGGCTGAAGTAAAGTATAGTTCTCCGCTGTGACCTTTGCTCTAGCTTCAAGGTGTTTTCTAACCTTTGTGTTGTGATTGCCTTGCAGAGTGCTAGCATTGTTGTATGATTTAGTTTCGAATATAAGTAGTATTTAAAATTAATATTTATTTAAAACGATTACATTAGAGTTAGCATTCAGCCTGGGGTTAGGGGTTAAGGATTAGGATCAGTTTCTAGTGTTAATTCTAACCTCTTGTTAGAATTAAAGTAAATTATTATTATGTGCAACAGCGGGAAGATATAATTTAAGGGACATGCGCAGTGGTATACATTAGCAGACAGAATCGAACAATTATGGCACCAGTGTTGTTAAATGTGATCTTACTTTCGTTATAAATTCATATATGGAGAAGAAAGCGTGTGAAGTCGAATGATATATTATTAATTGAAAACGCTTGCATTAGAGTTAGTATTAAGGAGTAGAATAAGTGTTCAGTATTTAGAATTAGGGTAGATTATTATTATATAGAATAGCGGGAATATTCATGGAGTTAGTTACTGTAATTAAAAAAGTGTATCCCGCAGAGAATGCTGACTAAGGTAAATGTCTGGTTTTATTCACATTGTTACAGTTTCTCAACCCTACGGATAATTAATGTGTTAGGGAGATCTATGATGTCAGCTAGTTAAAAATGTAAACTGTGCTATTTATAGCACAGCGGAGAACTATTCTTTACTTTCATCGTTTTCTTAGCTGTCCATGGTATTTTCATCATTCTTCTCAGAATTTAATCTCTGTAGTCTCTAATTCGCTTTGAATTATATTTTTTTACAATTATGCTTCTCTTCCATAAAAAAAAAGAATTGATTCGATATATCATCTCCAGCATTCAAATTCGGGTCTGCATTGATAGTCTTCCATTGCACAAAATGGTTCTCATTTTTTGGATTGCTGATTTGGCTTGTGCTGTTCAGCTCTTTATCTCACTTGAGCATCTACCTTCTGATGTTAACAGAGGGCCAAAATATTTCACTTTTTTTACTTGTGTTAATTTTGTTTCGTTAATTATAAATATAAATAACCAAAATATCGGAGGATGTCCGACTAATTTAAATTAATGTTCGTTAATTATTATGTTGCATCAACTATGTCTCAGACACTGAATAATAATAATAAATAATCATCATTATTATTTCTGTTTCCATATATTATACCTGACCATACCTGAAGTTACTACATTTTTAAATTGAGGTACTTTTAAACTTGTCGAAGTAGCGTCTAACTCAAAAGACGATTGTCATCATTTTAAATTAAATAAATTGTAGGCCTACTTTTAAAAATAGATTAGCTGAGTGAACAGCGATGTACACATTCCAGCGCCACTGATATTTAATACAAATTACTTACCCTGAGATAATTAGTCTCACAGTATTTTGCAACATTTTCTAGATTCATATAATTTTCCTGCAGGCTTTTTCTGCCATCAGGAATCTCCCTGTCAATAAGAGATAATAATTCCTCTACTGCTGCCATTATTGACCGGAAATGGCTGATGATAAAATTATGGCAGCTTTTTTTTATGCCTTTCAAGCCATAAATTAAATACGCAATTTTTTAACTTTCATTTATATTAATTATGTGATAGTAATAATTTATAGTTTACAAAATTAAGTTTAAATTTTGCATTATATTATATTTTTTTTCAATTTTACGAACGTAAATAATAGATTTTAAAAAATGCATTTATACGAACATCCAAACAGTGTATACGATTCCCAACGCTGAAACTTGTCAACATAAACAAAAAAGATAAACTTTTATACTATTGCTTTTGATTGCAAGGCCGTATAAATGATGTGTATTTTTTGGCGCCATACAAAAAGAGGTGACCCTAAATGCTGTATTTTTTAAATACTGAAAATGCCCCGCTATAACGATTCTTGATTAGGAACAAGCGTCATAGTGCAGGGGGCATTCCCATATTGTGGTCCGCTGATTGGACTCAATCGCTAATAATACCAATTCCCAAGAAAGGAAATTTGAAAGTGTGCATGAATTACAGAACCATTTTCCTTATGCCTCACACCAGTAAAGTGATGCTCAAAATATTACTGAACAGAATAAAGCACAAGTCGGAAGAAATAATTGCAGAAGAACAAGCTGGCTTCAGAGCAAACAGAAGCACTGTTGGTTGAACAAATATTTAACATCCGAACATTGACTGAAAAACATTCAGCACCAACGTGATCTATACCACAATTTCATCGACTTTACAAAGGCCTTTGACCGTGTTTGGCATGATGGTCTGTGGCACATACTAAGACAATTTAATTTTGACACCACAATCATAGACATTGTTGAAACACTGTACAAAAATGCAAATAGTGCTGTCTTGTCAAACAATACAATTAGAGAGTTCTTCAAAACAAATGTAGGAGTTCGAAGAGGATGCATAAAGTTGAAAAGTACTGGAGACATCATATACTTTTTAACATAGGGGCCTATACCTAGAGCACATCATACAGGAAACATTACATGCTTACAACACATCTATATCGATCAGAGGTCGCCCTATTTGCAACTTGTGTTTTGCTGATGATATTGATCTCATAGCTGGGTCAGAACAAGCATTGCAAAAGTTACTAGCAAGTACAGAATGGAAATCAATACAGAAAAGAGTAAAAATCTTGGTCAACAGCAGAGACACAGAAAATCAGACTAACACCATGATGAATGGACATAAGCTTGAGGTGGTGAATACCTTCAAATACCTCGGATCCAACATAAGCAGCGATGGAAAATACAAAGCAGAACTAAAAATAAGGCTGGAGATGGCTTTAGCGTCCTTGTCAAGGTTAAAGGTGATTTGGAAAACAACATCAGTGTTGGAGTGAAAGTCAAGCTGTATACTTCGCTGGTGCTTTCTGTTGTGCTGTATGGTTGTGAGAGTTGGACACTCACTGCAGACATGGAGAGACGATTACAAGCTTTCAAGTACAAATGATACAGACGAATTTCCTATAGGGAACACAAGACCAATGTGTATGTAAGAAACAAAGTAGAGATGTATGCCGGTGTTCTTCTTCAGCGTTCATTCTCAAACTCCCACTGGATTTTTCTTGTAACAGGACAATGATCCTACAAGATTTCCAGTTGAATGTAGTCCAGAGAATGGAAATGTGTTGTGTTGCCGTTTTATTTGCGCCAATGGCCCAACACATCTGTATTCGGCGGTGTTCAAGAACCATTGCTTTCAATAGTGAAATGACGAAAACTAACATGATTTGGTCATGTATGTAGACATTATTCCTTGTCAAAAACAATACTGCAGGGAACTGTTGAAGGTGGAAGAAGCAGAAGAGGGAAAATAAAGGCATGGGCAGACATCAAAGAATGGACAGGACAAGATATTTCCACACTCATCCGCATCGCTGAGGATAGGATTCGCTGGAGGACTCTGTGTGTTGAGGCATCCAATGTGGTACCCCTACAACCCTGAAGGGTTACGGGATTATTAGGTTATAAGATGCTCTGCTTGTCGTTCCGTCAGCCATCCCAGTTGGTTGCTGATTACACGTTCTTCTGATTTTTCCGGAGTGAGAATTTTCTCCCATCGCCTCTAATCACTCCCATTTCTACCATTCTCTGAATATGTACATTGTTTTGTTAGACATCCTCCTCATCTTCTCGTAAGGTATGACTGATCTAATCAATGTCGTTTCTTATCTTGGTGCCGTTCACCAAGGCTTTACCAGCCAACACATTATCTCTTTCGTTTTCCTTGACCACAGCATGACCTGGACAGTAGATCTATGTAATGCTCTGTGCGTTGTTGAGAAGAGTGACCCATTCATATCTTCTGCCATCCAAGACCTTCCTCTCTTGATACACCTTCCTTTTGTGTTGTCTAGAGATTAGTGTAAGAGGAGATGATCATTATAATATAGCGATATTACCAATATAACAATGCAGACTATTACCTATGCTTAGTAGTATTCAATCTTGTCGTGCGAATCATTTTGTGATTATCACAAAGTGAAAAGTGTAGGCCTTTTCGGTGATGCCTAGGGCCTAAATAAAGCATAATAGGAATTATAAAGACTTGTTGGTTGAAACGTCATTATATATATGCTGGAGTTCTGTTGCAACCAAACCTTCGTTGTGGAGATGGCATGTGATGATGATGAGGTAGCTCTTAAAATACCATATTGGAACACACGTTACTTATCTGCTCCTTGCACTGAGAGTACATGTTACTTATCTGCTCCTTGCACTGAGAGTACATGTTACTTATCTGCTCCTTGCACTGAGAGTACATGTTACTTATCTGCTCCTTGCACTGAGAGTGCATGTTACTTATCTGCTCCTTGCACTGAGAGTGCATGTTACTTATCTGCTCCTTGCACTGAGAGTACATGTTACTTATCTGCTCCTTGCACTGAGAGTACATGTTACTTATCTGCTCCTTGCACTGAGAGTACATGTTACTTATCTGCTCCTTGCACTGAGAGTACATGTTACTTATCTGCTCCTTGCACTGAGAGTACATGTTACTTATCTGCTCCTTGCACTGAGAGTACATGTTACTTATCTGCTCCTTGCACTGAGAGTACATGTTACTTATCTGCTCCTTGCACTGAGAGTACATGTTACTTATCTGCTCCTTGCACTGAGAGTACATGTTACTTATCTGCTCCTTGCACTGAGAGTACATGTTACTTATCTGCTCCTTGCACTGAGAGTACATGTTACTTATCTGCTCCTTGCACTGAGAGTACATGTTACTTATCTGCTCCTTGCACTGAGAGTACATGTTACTTATCTGCTCCTTGCACTGAGAGTACATGTTACTTATCTGCTCCTTGCACTGAGAGTACATGTTACTTATCTGCTCCTTGCACTGAGAGTACATGTTACTTATCTGCTCCTTGCACTGAGAGTACATGTTACTTATAGTTAATGTTACTTATCTGCTCCTTGCACTGAGAGTACATGTTACTTATAGTTAATGTTACTTATCTACTCCTTGCACTGAGAGTACATGTTACTTATAGTTAATGTTACTTATCTGCTCCTTGCACTGAGAGTAAATGTTACTTATAGTAAATTTCATATCTGCTCCTTGCACTGAGAGTACATGTTACTTATAGTTAATGTTACTTATCTGCTCCTTGCACTGAGAGTACATGTTACTTATAGTAAATTTCATATCTGCTCCTTGCACTGAGAGTACATGTTACTTATAGTTAATGTTACTTATCTGCTCCTTGCACTGAGAGTACATGTTACTTATAGTAAATTTCATATCTGCTCCTTGCACTGAGAGTACATGTTACTTATAGTTAATGTTACTTATCTGCTCCTTGCACTGAGAGTACATGTTACTTATAGTAAATTTCATAGCTGCTCCTTGCACTGAGAGTACATGTTACTTATAGTTAATGTTAATTATCTGCTCCTTGCACTGAGAGTACATGTTACTTATAGTTAATGTTACTTATCTGCTCCTTGCACTGAGAGTACATGTTACTTATAGTTAATGTTACTTATCTGCTCCTTGCACTGAGAGTACATGTTACTTATAGTTAATGTTACTTATCTGCTCCTTGCACTGAGAGTACATGTTACTTATAGTAAATTTCATATCTGCTCCTTGCACTGAGAGTACATGTTACTTATAGTTAATGTTACTTATCTGCTCCTTGCACTGAGAGTACATGTTACTTATAGTAAATTTCATATCTGCTCCTTGCACTGAGAGTACATGTTACTTATAGTTAATGTTACTTATCTGCTCCTTGCACTGAGAGTACATGTTACTTATAGTAAATTTCATATCTGCTCCTTGCACTGAGAGTACATGTTACTTATAGTAAATTTCATATCTGCTCCTTGCACTGAGAGTACATGTTACTTATAGTAAATTTCATATCTGCTCCTTGCACTGAGAGTACATGTTACTTATAGTAAATTTCATATCTGCTCCTTGCACTGAGAGTACATGTTACTTATAGTAAATTTCATATCTGCTCCTTGCACTGAGAGTACATGTTACTTATAGTAAATTTCATATCTGCTCCTTGCACTGAGAGTACATGTTACTTATAGTAAATTTCATATCTGCTCCTTGCACTGAGAGTACATGTTACTTATAGTAAATTTCATATCTGCTCCTTGCACTGAGAGTACATGTTACTTATAGTAAATTTCATATCTGCTCCTTGCACTGAGAGTACATGTTACTTATAGTAAATTTCATATCTGCTCCTTGCACTGAGAGTACATGTTACTTATAGTAAATTTCATATCTGCTTCTTGCACTGAGAATACAGGTTACTTACCTGCTCCTTGCACTGAGAGTACATGTTACTTATAGTTAATGTCATATATGCTCCTTGCACTGAGAGTACATGTTACTTATAGTTAATGTCATATCTGCTCCTTGCACTGTGAGTACATGTTACTTATAGTAAATGTCATATCTGCTCCTTGCAATGAGAGTACATGTTACTTATAGTTAATGTCATATCTGCTCCTTGCACTGAGAGTACATGTTACTTATTGTTAATGTCATATCTGCTCCTTGCACTGAGAGTACATGTTACTTATTGTTAATGTCAATCTGCTCCTTGCACTGAGAGTACATGTTACTTATAGTAAATGTCATATCTGCTCCTTGCACTGAGAGTACATATTACTTATAGTAAATGTCATATCTGCTCCTTGCACTGAGTTTTCTGAAATAAGTGTTTCCTGCTCATCACAAATGATTATGATCATTTGTTGTGTCCACTTTATTAGTTACATGTATGACCTTATACATTCAAAGATAACTGAATAAGTCCTATGGTAGTAACATGGGATGATCACTTTAGATGGTTTGATCTGGATCTAAAGACAACAGATCAAGTGTTTTTCACACGCTTCCAGACTACCAACAGACAGCATGCTACAGATTGCCATGACACATAGACATAACGGCTATAAAGCATGGAAGCAGACCAAGCTTAAAAACAGCACACAGGAAGGCCATCTCAGAGAACTCTTCTACCACTGACGTCACAAGGCAAACAAGGGATACAATGTATAGATAGATAGATCTGCTTGTGTCTTTCTAGCCAGCCATCCCTGTTGAATATTGTACACTATTCTGTGCCTTATCAATATTTTTTTAAGTGTACAGTATCATGTATCTTCTCATGTAGTAATGCAAAATTAGATAAAGAGGTTACTGGGAATACCTAACTATAAACAAATTTAGATGAAAAGGTATATAAAAACATGCAATAAAACAAAACAGGACAATTCTCCATGTTTTATTGCATGTTTTTTATATACCTTTTCATCTAAATTTGTTCATAGTTAGGTATTCCCAGTAACCTGTTCATCTAATTTTGCATTACTATTAGTATTTGTTACTTTGGTTACTGCGGCACCCACCATTTTGTCGAACACCCTCCGACCATTTGGTTATTTATATATCTTCTCATGTATCTAGGTTTATGCCAAAAGCTTTTGGTGAGATCTTTAACGAGTCCTTGTTTCTCTTCTTTAGACCACTATGAAAATGAATTGATAATATGTGCTTACTGAGATAAAGTGAAATCCAACAGGTAAATTCAGGAATATGATAATGAATTTTGTTACACATGTCAAGGTGAACGTCCATATTCTTACTGTCCGTTTTCTGTTGTATGTTTTAATTTTGTATCTTGATAAAGATCTTTTGGTTGAAACATCGATTTGTGTGTTTTATTATGTATGTCTTCAGTGATTAACAAAAACTTCATTACCATATTCCTGGATTTACCTCTTGAAAATGACTGCTCTTATGTATCTCTCTACTGAGTATCTTTGGTAAACGCTGAAATGATCTGACATACATACTGCATGTCCTGCCCAATGTATTTGTAAATATCAGAATAGTATTATATTACACCTACAATCACAAACATGATGAACCGCATGCCTAGAACGCTGGTTTCATAACTATGAGATCTTGGGTTCTAACCACAGGACATCATTTTTTTATTTCAAGGGTACAATAAAAAATCCTTTCTCTACACATGATAGTAACTGCTGTTATAAAGTGGCCTTTATTTCCACAGCATACTTCTTCTTCTTCTGCGTTCATTCTCAAACTCCCACTGGATCTAGCAGGATCATGGTCCAGCTAGAGTTCCAGCAGGATGTAGTCCAGAAAATGGAA
This sequence comes from Meghimatium bilineatum, assembly GCA_034231615.1. NCBI lineage: Eukaryota > Metazoa > Mollusca > Gastropoda > Stylommatophora > Philomycidae > Meghimatium > Meghimatium bilineatum. The sequence goes on from CM067312.1 coordinate 7,200,197, forward strand.
ATGCGTTGTCACCGTTTTATTTGCGCCAATGGCCTGACACATCCGTCTTCGGCGGAACCCACAGCATACAAAAATCCTCCCTATAATAAAGATGTGGCCTTTAACAGGAAAATATACAGTAATAAAAAATGATTTTTTTTTACACAAACATGCACACAGAGACATAATAAACAAGTGGGCTCATCTGTAAATATAACAAATTTATTTATGATAAATTATTATGTTTGTAAATCGTGTGGAACAAAAGCAATTTAATAATATAAACATTCCACCTCAAAGTCAACACCCTTTAGTCATCTCTTACAACAGGTATAGCAAGTCATTATTACTATTCTTAACTTCCCTATTGAGTCCAGGTAGCACACAGGTAAATCTAAGTAGGTATAGAGATAAAATACAAGTGATAGTAGACAAACCAGATACTGGAAATGTGAGGGCTGGGGCAACACAGGGCAAAATATCAAGATATATGTAAATAGGTATATGCTGTACTAATATTTTTACTGTTGATTTTGGAGTTGAACTGGAACGTATATTGAGCTAAGTGACACATAGTTTTCCATTTTATCATCTCAATCCTTATTAAATCATTCTCGTCATCATCGAGCGCTCCAATCCTGAACATGGTCCTAACTGCCAATGTGCACATGGTTTCCCCTGGCTATGAACCATTCACAGATGGTTGTGGTGAACAGCAACTCTATGCAGAACATGACAATTCTCTGGAAGAGCCCAGAATCAGGAAAATATGTTAGCCGTGCATAATTGTAGCTCTCTTGGATGGCGGAGAATGCATAGCTGCTACTCCAACCATACTAGTGACCATGGTCTACAGCTGGACTACAATAGGCATCTGACAGGGGTGTCAGTGGGGTGGAATGCATAACTCCAACTCTGCAGGTTGCTGAAGTTAGAAAAGCCACAAAACCCCTAGAACTTACCTCAGAGTAGGAGACGTCTTGAAGCATTGTACATCACTGAGAGTTAGAATTCTGGGTATGAAATAAAACTCTGGAGAAACCACCCCATTGTGATATAGGAGGAACTAACTGCTCATAATTCCTGGGGATCCATACAACAATAGGAGACCTGAGGTATTTACTCAAGATTTTCTAGTGTGAGGGGCAACAAAGTGTAGGAAAATGGTGGGGGTTCTTTTTTCATGGCTACTTTCCAGTCAGTCACCTAAAATAACCTGGTCACTTGTGAAGAATACCATGTACAGAGAACTGATAAACTAAAATATTAAATGTCTCTTCCTTTGCTACAATGGTTTAGGAAAAAGAGGACTTGATGGCAAAAATGCAGGAATCAATTCTCTTAAACTGGCAAGAGCTTGTCAGGGATGGTCTGAGTTTACTGTGAATCTGAATCAAACAACTTCCTGATATAAAAGATGCAGAAGAGAGCAAATTCATTCAAAATTATCCTTACATCCTTAACTGCTCTATTGACCAATCCTTCTAAATTCAAAATAATCACAAACCTGATTACAGAAGAGTAAATAGTGAGAAAAGAGACAAAAGAATCTTATGCAAAAACAATTTTTAGAAGAGCATTAAAAATAATATGAACAGCTGCAATAATCAAAGAGGATGTCCTGACTTAGACCAGAGACAAAGGAAACTTAGTAGAGGTATGGTAGTCCAAAAGTATGGACGTTGGTTATGTCAATAGCGACGCAAGACAGTGGCAAAATGGTTAAGCATGCTCCACCGTGATTAGCTCTGAGACCAGCGTATAAAAGCACGAGAACTAGCTCTCTTGTATATCTGGCCTACTATACTAACAATATAGTTACAGACATCCACTGTTCAGCGGAAGTGGTAAAAATGCTGAACGTATTAGGTCATATCAATTATCAAAATAGTTACAAAATATGAATTAGATTAAAGAATTCAAAGCAAAATAACAATGTTATGCGATATCAATTATCAAAAAAGTTATGTGTGGCACCAGAGGCCTGGACTTTAGTTCAGGAAGCAAAGAATAGCACCACTGTCATCTTTCCAGGCATGTCATAGGAGGTTACTAAGTGAAGTTGGAGGATATGCTGACAACATGTCATCTGTGAAAAACCATCATTGTCACATCTTGTCCCTATTTCTAACTTTTGACTCAAAATCATCCCCATAGATGATGTAGAGATGCAGGCCATCAGACATTGCATGGGGTGCAATGGGAACACATTGCTCTAGGTAGACCCAGGGTTAGCAGATAACCAAGATCCCAAATGTACCTCCTTGCGGTGCAACATGGAAACAGAAAACAGCAGCTCGAGCTGATTCTGGCCAAATCATTTGGGGATCGTGTCCGAGAATGTGGAGGTAGCAGATGGAAAGAGATTTGACTGCAAAAGAGACAGACAATATCTCCGACACCATTAGCATAACAACATACAGCGACACTGTCGACATACAGTGACACCAGTTAGTCCAGTCAGAACATTGGAGGGGCGGCCAATGTAAAAGGCACGTAAAGGTGGATGCATGGCGAGAAACAAATATATGTCATAATGAGTACAATGACACAATGAAAGGGCAGAACAGCGCCAGAGGGCAGCGCGAACTGCAAATAGAAAGTGAAAAGTTCCTAGGAAAGGGGAACTACAAGCTCTGTTAGCTCAAGACGAATCATAAACCCCACCCACCTTATATAACCATGCCTTGAGACAGCCTTACATGAGTCCTGGTGTTACCTCAGTTCTACAACTGAGAAGAACCTGTGCCTTTATCAGAAAGGCTATGGCCTCGAAGAACCTGTGCCTTTATCAAAAAGGCTATGGCCTGTTAAGAACTATCTTCTCACAGCTAAAGGGATTAGTTCATCTTCCATCATCATAAAAACAAAATAATGAGATTAAAGAATTCAAAGCAGAATAACAAAAACAATAACTTAGCACAAAAAAGCAACAGGTTTTTTTTAATGATTATAAAATCATACTGCTGGTACTTTGTATACCAAATTTTCGTAGTCCTGATCTGTTGAGTATCCAGTAATATGTTATGTTAACTTCATGTTTGAGACAGTCCTACTTCAGGACATGACTATGTTGATAACAACAAGGCCTGCTCCTAGGCATGACATATTGATACAGCGGAAACCCGTTACAACAAACCCGGTTTTGACTAATTTTCCTCTTTAACAACATTTTTAAAAATAATCCTGATTATTTTCTCCGTGTCTTAATTAAAAAAAACCCATTATAACAAATTCATATAAACAAATATTCCTCTATAACACACTATTTGAAATTTGTATCCAGAAAAAAGTACAGGCTCTGGACACATGAATTCTTTAATAATTTATTTTTTGCAGGTTAGTTTGTGTAATACAGTGAAATTATTGTCAAGTGATACACAGCATATTAATAAATACAATTTTGCTCTTGAAATATCTCTGTAGATTTCAAATTCTTTCAGACAACACAAATATTCATTATGACATTGAAAATTTCAAAATTCTATATTTGATTTTATACACACTCTTAGAAAGATGTGCTGAAATATTTATTTGTAAACACGCTTGGTAATGGGATGACATGCTTGGTAATGCAAACACCCTTGGTAATAGGATGACATGCTTGGTAATTCAAACACACTTGATAATGGGATGAGACGCTTGGTAATTCAAACACACTTGGTAATGGGATGACACGCTTGGTAATGGCATTAGGAAGGACTCTGGATTGCTGGTCAGCAAAGTGTCAATGAAGAAGTTGTTTAGTTTCTGACATCATCTGGCTAATTCTACTAACACGATCCAAGGTCGAGGTATCTAGCATGAAATGTGATGGAGTGCTGGACCTGCGATCATCTTTACTGGTTCCTTTGTCTGTTTCATGAAGGAGGCCAACCATTGATTCATTTTGAATACTTGCAAATTTGTTACTAGACAATGACCTGATTGGAGAAACCATCTCCTCATATTGACTGTCAAATAATTTTGGAACACTAGAAGATATAAGTGGCAGTTTCTGGATATCTTTGCTAACAGAAGTTTCCAGATGACTGACATCACTGTTTAGTGTATTGTCTAAATCTGAAATAAGAGAATAAATCTGTCACAAAAAAAGAAATTTCTAGTCAATTTTGATATGTTCAATTTGTTATTTAGAGCTATTGTTGGGCTCATAAACAAGGCCATGTTTATGGGGTTTGAGGGAGTTCAAGCCCTCCCCCCCCATATTACAGTAGAGCATGACTTTTTATACTTAGATAATTGCTTAAAAAAATATGGCAATGACCCTTCATGTTTTAATAGTTTTTACACACAGAAAAACTAAATTTCCTCAAACATTTGGTGATTATTTTTTTGGTTCTTTCCTATTAGACATCAATACACTGTTCAGGTATTTAATCCCACTTTTTAGATAGTCATTACATATTTATTGCATTCACTGGTAGTTATTGCTACATACAATAACAAACACAGTTGCTGCTAACTCAAACATGACAGTTTGAGTCTCCCCAGTAATACTCAGGAATCAGTTGTGTTTCTACATAGCATCTGAACTCTACATTTCTTCTGCATGCTACACACTGGGGTGGGGGGTGGGTTTTTTTTGTCTCAATGTGTAGCATACTGAAATAATAAGTGCACATTACAAATGATTGCTGTTTTACTATCTGCGCATTACGGAAGCACAATGAAAATAATGGCGCTCTGCACATTGTAAGAGTCTGGGGTAGCGTGGAATGGAGAAATAATACACATCATGTCACATCAATATAGCATCTTAAAAGTTATCATGCAGAATTTATGTGGTTATCAAGGACAACAACCACAGACACCACATTTCCGTTCATCTCGTTCTTATGTAAGATTACTTATCCCAATAAAACTTGTTGCATTATTTCTTATTGTGTCCCTTGTATACTATGTTTTTATGTCCATTTGTACCCTAATTACAGGTAAACTTCATTTCACTAAAGTTTGTTCCATTTAATATGTGTTGGTCTCTACTAAGACAGTCCCATTTTTTGTTGTTTTTTAAAATTATTTTTAGATAAGACACCCAAACAATATCTACAGACCTACATGTAAGCATGAACAGCAACAAAAATGAACAAGAAAATTACTTTCATAAATTGTGTCTGTGAAATAAATTTCCAATTCCTTTTCTCAAAGACTTTAATTTTGTTTTGTTGTTTGAGTCAAATTTTCCATATCATAAGTGAGTGATAACACACTGTATGTATATTGTCTTTTGCGTCTTGCAGACGGTCAATAAGCAAAAAAATATTCAACCTATTTAGCATTTTTTTTTTTTTTTAGAAATAGGGATTTTTCAAGCAACCATCTCACAGCAACAGAAGAATTTTGTTTACATCTTTCTCTTCTTTCTTCTATATCTTTAAACATATTGTGTCTGAACAATTTTGTCCCCGCACACAGTTTATGCTTCCAGACATCCTGAGTTTCGACCACATTTTTTACCAGATTTTGGAGGCGATGAAGAAATCTTTCATTGAGGATTTACAGATGTCTTTATACCTCATCAATGGTTTACCGTGAGTTCACTAGCCTTCAACCAGTTCTCTGAATTGTACTTGTTTTGGAATGTGGCAGTTTGGTGTTCTGTGGATATGACCCAACGAACGCAATATATTTCTATTAAGCATTTCCATGGCAGATGGTAGATGAGTGCGTCATATCACTTACAAAATAGTAAATGAGTGCATCATATCACTTACAAAATAGTAGATGAGTGCGTCATATCACTTACAAAATAGTAGATGAGTGCATCATATCACTTACAAAAAAAGTAGATGAGTGCATCATATCACTTACAAAATAGTAGATGAGTGCGTCATATCACTTACAAAATAGTAGATGAGTGCGTCATATCACTTACATGTTGGTGATTTTGTTGTGCCATTTAATGTTTAAAATTTTACGGAGACACTTAGACAAAAGGTGTTTAGTCTCCTCTTGTGTAGGTAGTGTGATAAGACTATGGTTAAGATAAAAATATATTACTTCTAAAAAGCTCATGGCTGAGAGGTTAGAGCATTGGTTTCACACTAGTACGGTCTAGAGTTCAATCCCCGTAGGGGCTGCGTTTTTTTCTGTCAGAGGGTAAATTTAAAAATTCACCCGTACATGATGTGGCGACAGTAAGAGCTTGCTGCCTTTATGATACAGCTACAAAATCTGTCCCTGAATGCTGCCTTTATGATACAGCTACAAAATCTGTCCCTGCATGCTGCCTTTATGATACAGCTACAAAATCTGTCCCTGCATGCTGCCTTTATGATACAGCTACAAAATCTGTCCCTGCATGCTGCCTTTATGATACAGCTACAAAATCTGTCCCTGAATGCTGCCTTTATGATACAGCTACAAAATCTGTCCCTGAATTCTGCCTTTATGATACAGCTACAAAATCTGTCCCTGAATGCTGCCTTTATGATACAGCTACAAAATCTGTCCCTGAATGCTGCCTTTATGATACAGCTACAAAATCAGTCCCTGCATGCTGCCTTTATGATACAGCTACAAAATCTGTCCCTGCATGCTGCCTTTATGATACAGCTACAAAATCTGTCCCTGCATGCTGCCTTTATGATACAGCTACAAAATCTGTCCCTGCATGCTGCCTTTATGATACAGCTACAAAATCTGTCCCTGCATGCTGCCTTTATGATACAGCTACAAAATCTGTCCCTGAAACTCCTTAACGGATAACATGCAGTATTTGACAGTTTTTTATGTTTACTAAAAAAAAACTAATTAATAAGTATAATAATGAATGTAAATGATAATAAATGTTAAAAAAAGATGAAATTTTCTACACTGCCATCACAATGGGACTTTATCTAGAAACACAACACTAACAAAAATCACTAACAAGAATTGATATCTTCTTCTGTTTTTGTTCTCAAACTCCTCCAGATTAGCAAGAAGTAGTTTGGATAACGGAATGAGTTGTGCCATGCTTTATAGCTTAGCGATGATATCTGCACCTTTCGGCCTGACATATCTGACTTCAGAATGGTTTCTGGGCCATTTTGACCCTATATAGTATGAGATCCCAACTCCACCCCATAACTCCTTAGTCACCTCTAACAACATGCATAGAAGGTAAACAGTTGCTATTCTTTGAACCCTGGCCCGACAACACACTTGCAAAATATTGAACTACAAATAAACAAACTAGAACACTTGTCCATCATTGAATAAAGTACATTTATGCAATAAAAAAAAAATTAACATAGAAAGTATACAGTGGAATCCTTCTATAACGCATTCTTTTATAACACATTTCCCTATATAACAACACTTTTCAAAATCCCCAATTATATTTATTCATATTGTATATTCTGTATATAGCATTGTACTGTTATTACATACAAATAGGTATACACTAGTACAGATTTTCTGTATTGGTATGGATTTTGTGCCCAATTTTTTTTAAATGTGTAGTTTTTTTTTAAAAATAACATCATTTTGTAATATTCATATTGTTGTTATGAGTAATTATTACTAATACAGACATTTAAAAAAATTGCACACGTATGCATTGAACGTATAGATGAGCAAAAACAAAATTGGTCTTATGGTTTTAAATACGGACATTTAAAAAAATTAAAATAGGCACATAAATTGCAAAAAATACGAAGTTATGAAAAAATATGTTGACACCTATGCATACATATTTTGTCAGTCCGAACCAAGTTGTTATAATAGGATTCTACTGTATAGCACCTGTGTTATAAAAAATATGTCTCTTTATTCATGCAGTTTGCAAAATTTAACAACAAATAATATGAAACATATTTTCATTAACTACTTACGCATACCATTTTCACTAACCAGCGTCTGAATGAATGCCATCTTAGAATGTGTCATTTTGGCATCTTGTGCATCTTCTCGAATAACAGAAACTTTCATATTATCAATATTATCCTCATAATCAAAATCTCCAACACTCTTGATGCTACTGTCCTCTGCATTTCTTAAGTCTTCACTCTTTATTGACCTTTTCTCAAGATGAGAGCTTATGCTGTTGTTATTTCTGTTTGACTGCATCATTTCTGTATAATCTGGAATCTCCTTGCTTGAGCCATGATAGTTGTCATTTTCTCTTGACACATCCTTATCATTCTCTTGACGACTCAACTGAAATAGAGCATAAAATATGATCACATGTTTGTTTGCTATTCCCAAGAATTGTGAGCAACTTGCTCTTACTTCGCATGTGCAGTGAGGTGGTTTCCCTGAGCTTTCTTTCATACTTGAGAGACTTAGTTTTCAGCTTAGAGAATGTCTATTGAACAAGCTTTCTTCTTCTTTCTTCTTCAGCGTTCATTCTCAAACTCCCGCTGGATTTCTCTTGTAACAGGACAATGGTCCTACAAGATTTCCAGTTCAATATAGTCCAGAGAATGGAAATGCGTTGTGTTGCCGTTTTATTTGCGCCAATGGCCCAACACATCCGTCTTCGGCAGTAACAAGCTTTCTACTCGGAGAGGGCCCATTGCAGAAGACTTCTACTCAGAGGGGGCCTATGGAAGAAGGCTTCTACTCGGAGGGGGCCAAGTGAAGACCTACTCGGAGGGGACTTATGGAAGAAGCCTTCTACTCTGATGGGGCCTATTGAAGAAGCTTTCTACTTGGAGACCTATGGAAAAATATTTACTCGAAAGGGACCTATGGAAGAAGACTTCTACTCAGAAGGAATCTATGGAAGAAGATCTACTCAGAAGCCTATTTAAGAAGCCTTCTACTCGGAGGAGGGCCCAAAAAGAAGACCTACTCAGAAGGGACCTATGGAAGAAGACTTCTACTCTGAAGAGACCTATGGAAGAAGACCTATGGAAGAAGACTTCTACTCAGAAGAGACCTATGGAAGAAGACTTCTACTCAGAAGAGACCTATGGAAGAAGACTTCTACTCAGAAGAGACCTATGGAAGAAGACTTCTACTCGGAGGAGGGCCCAAAAAGAAGACGTACTCAGAAGGGACCTATTGAAAAAGACTTCTACTCTGAGGGAGTATATATGACCACATAATGAACACAACAAATCACAACTGACTTTGAAATCACATAATGTGGTTGTATATTCTATTCTGCTTTTATGTTCGTTCTCAAACTCCTGCAAATTTGTAGAATGTAGTTAGGAGAATGGAATTCATTGTATCATCATGTCCAGCTTTACCGCGATATTTTTTACCTTTGGCCTAACACATGACTTTTGTGTCACTTTGACCTTGTATGGCATAGGAAGTCAATTTCACCCTAAAACCTCCTTATTCACCTCAATAACATGCATGGAGGGTAAACAATGTTTCTATTCTTTGATCCTCTTTCGGGAGATCGGCAACACTCTGGTGATGTCCTAGTCAGGACATTATTTTTGGCTGTTATCATTTCCTTGGTTACATAATTGAGAACTTAGGGAATTTACGAGCAATTAGTTCTTACTTCCTATGTGAAGTGGGGGTGGTTTTTTCTGAGTTTTTTTTCATACCCAGGAAACTTCAGCTTTTGGCTTAGTGCAATGCCTATTGAAGGAGCCTTAACCGCCGAAGACGGATGTGTCGGGCTATTGGCGCAAATAAAATGGCGATACAACACATTTCCATTCTCTGGGCTACATCCTGCTGGAAATCTAGAATGGATCATGGTCTTGCTACAAGAGAGATCCAGCAGGAGTTTGATAATGAACGCTAAAGAAGAAGGAGCCTTCTACTCAGAGGGGGTCTATAATTGTATAAATGACATGCTACAAAGCTTCCATAAGAGAGCCTCAATATAACGGCATGTCATCTATTAAGGTTTCCTGTTGCATGGATGGTTTGTCTAGTGTGCCATTGGTGAGACCCACCGATGAAACCGCTTGCGTATATTTATATGATATATATTTCACGCACGTCATATACATAAGCTAAATTACATATTGGCAATTTAGCAATATGTAAATGTGGATCATAATAATAATAAGACCAATAACTTATCAGGATCGTAGGGGTACCACACTGGAGACATCAGTACAAAAAAGCTCTCCATTCATCTCTATCCTCAGCTACTTGGAGGAGTGTATAAAAATCAAGCACAGACCATTCTTTGATTTTATCATTCTGTGATTTTCTTTGTCTGCCTTTTCTGCTTCTACCCTCGAATGTTACTTGCAAAACAATTTTAGAAAGTGTCATGTCTTGTTACATGTCCAAACCAAACAAATTTACTCTGTTTCACCACTACCAAAAGTGGTTCTTGATAACCTGCAAGTTTGTTCATTTGCTGTCAGACTACTATATTTGTCTAGTGCTTTATATAACTAATTCTGAAACATCTGTAGTACTTGTATTTAAAAGCCTTAATCTGTCTTTCTGTGTCGGCATCGAGTGTCCAACTTTCACATCCGTATAAAAGTATACTTAGCACTAGTGATCTGAAAAAATTGATCTTTACTGTAATTTTGATCTTATTTTTTATGTGGATGGACATCCTAGAGAGAAAAGCACATCTTTCAGATAGCCCTGAATATTATACATTGAGGTGATGATGATAATAGCCATTACCAGTAATCATGTCAGCGCTAAATTTAGCATGTCTATTTGCAAGGCAACCATGGTAGACAGCAATCTAGTACCCCATGTGTACGCAGGGTCGGTACGTAGCTTATATATAGCGAGCAGATGCTGTCAGGTAGGGAGGGAAAGGGTTAAGATGCAGATTAATATTTTTCCAACAATTTTTTTTATCAGGAAGTTTACCAGAGCTGTTACATGTCTCATATGACTATTCTACTCAATGTGGATATAGGGTTCGGCAACACATCAACTTGATCCATTGCTTGTCCGGTCCCCATGATCACCATACCAGCAAGCCTACCTGCACCTTCATTTCCTTGAACAACTGCATGTTCAGGCACTAATATGAAATTGATTCTTGTCAGATTAGACTGCTTCACCGAATCCAACCATCGTTTGCATGTGTGTTCTTTTCTCTATGTGTTCCTATTCCTATTTGTAACACTTTAATCTATTTCCTATTATATTTCAGCTCCTAAGTCTTCCTCATTTCCTTTTTCCCTGCGGTTTTAGTCATTAGTTTTATAGCTATATTGTTTTTACTGGTTTTCTGTCCTCTGCCACGGTTGGGACATGTCAGATTTGGATATCTGAATGTTTGCTGGTTTGTTCTTTCAGGCAGCACATTTTCTATGTTCATTAGCCATTTTTTTCACAGCGATATGGGTATCTTCGCGGGTGATGTGTTACAATGGATGATTCTGAGCTCTTCTATCTTAAACAGTTTCACCTGTGTGTTGTTGGGCATAAAGAATAGCAACAGTGCTACCTGTCATGCATGTCATAGAAGGCAGCTTAGGAAGTTTTTGGGGCTGGAGTTGGCTACCCCCTTTCCATAGAGCAGTGGTTGTCAATCTTTCTGGCCATGTTCCATTCTCTATTTTAAAAATTATTTTAAAATCTCTAACAAAAAAGTTGTTACATTTTCCAAACAAGAAATAGAAATAAGACAAATTTACACATAAAAAATCCAGTTGCTGGGGAAAGATGTGTTCTTCTTCTTCTTCATTCGTTCTCAAACTTCTGCAGATTAGCAGGATGTAGTCTGGAGAACGGAAAGCGTTGTGTCATGGTTTACAGCAGTGCTGCGATATCTGCGCCTTTCGGCCTGACACATCCGACTTCAGCATGGCTTTTGGTCAGTGACCCTATATGGGATGGGACAGCAAACTCCATCCCATAACCTCCGTAGTCGCCTTTTACGACATGCGAGAAGGTAAACAGTGTTGCTATTCTTTGCTCCCCTTTCGAGCCCGGAGACACACGGGCGAAAGATTGTGTTATTTAAATCCAGCTTGTTCAAGGTTAATACAAACACTAAAATATATTTTCCACAGTATTAAAAAACAAACCATATCTTCAATCATGACAAGCCTATTTTCCACAATATTAAAAAACAAACTATATCTTTAGTCATGACCAGCCTATTTTTCACAATATTAAAAAACAATCCATATCTTCAATCATGACCAGCCTATTTCCCACAATATTAAAAAAAAAAACACCATATCTTCAATCATGACCAGCCTATTTTCCACAATATTAAAAAAACAAACCATATCTTCAATCATGACCAGCCTATTTTCTACGAGCACCACTCTTGACATCAAGGTATCCAGTTGAAATACAACATCACTCATCTGTTTTGTCAAACCTGCCACTATGCTCGGCAATGATGTTAGATCTTGTACTGTTCGAGGCTGTTCATTTTTCTCAAGTTTCTGTTGTGAAAGAAATAAATGGTGATTGATGCTTTTCTCCCGCCAAAGATGGATGTGTTGGGCCACTGGCGCAAATAAAACGGTGACACAGCGCATTTCCATTCTCTGGATTACATCCTGCTGGAAATCTAGTAGGACCATGGTCCTGCTACAAGGGAGATCTAGCGGGAGTTTGAGAATGAACGCTGAAGAAGAAGAACAAGGTACCTTTCTGAAGCAGTGGCAATACTTTTATTTATGGAATCCACATAGTAGTTCAATATCTTTCTTCTTCAGCGATCATTCTCAAACTCCCGCTTGATCTCTCTTGTAGCACAACAATGGCCAGCAGAATGTAGTCCAGAGAATGGAAATGCATTTATCACTGTTTGTATTTGCACCAATGGCCCAACACATCTGTCTTCTGCTAGCATTTCTTTCACATTGGGCACTTCATAGCTAGACATAACAAAATAATTCATAAAATAAATGGAAATGAAACATTTTTATAAAAGCTTGAGATCAATGATTTTGGAAAGCTTATTCTGGTATGAACATCTGAAAGTTTAAAAGCTCTAATACCCTTGGTTAATTTTTTTATTATTTATTAAAATTATTACTGACAAAATTTGTCTTACTTAAAAATAATTAAATTATTAAGTGTTAAATTCCAATCAGACATAGAAATAAATCATAGGAAAAGTGTTTTTTAAACTTTATTTAACCGGCAAACCAGATTGAAAATAGTCTACTTCCCCTTGCACCCAGCCATTTTTATGACATTTTTTCTGCATGTGTTTGCTTTTTCTGGCATAACTATTTTATTTATTTGAGGTATTAATTTCAAATTCGGAGACAATAGAGATAAGTGGATATTGGATATGGTGGCGGTGTGTGTTTGTGACAGTGGGACTACAAACATAGACAATAACAAAAACATATGCACATAATTACTCAGTTTTCTGATAGAAATCTTAAAGAAATCAAGATGATATGAAGTAGCCTAAGAGCTGCTACCAGTTACCAAGACTCGAGCATTATAGATGAACTTATCACAGAAGCAAAAGGGGAGGAATGGGGATGGCTGCAGCCCAAGACGCTTGCTTTCTGGTAAACCTGAAATTCATTCACTTTTCTTACCTTTAACCCAGCTTCCAACTTTCCAATTTTTTCATTCACTTTTTGAAGAGGCTGCAATACTGAATCCAAAAGCTTGTGTCTCACAAAAGAATCCGGTGATTCATTGTCAATCCTATGATGACTCCTGTGATGAGCTGGTTCTCTGAATGCATGCTCTGCTTCTGTGAAATATCCCCTACTTTCATCAACTGAAGTCATAAAAGAAAGAAGAACATTATAGGCTAAGTTGTATAAACAGAATGCATTATAAGACTTTCGTTACTATATGTTTTCCCTTGACGGAGTGCAGGGAGGCTTTCTATGGGCTGTGGAAATAAAGGCTGCTTTGCCATAGCAGACACAGCGACATGTACAGGAAGGACTTTTATAATGTATTATATTGCTTCATATATTTTCAGAATGCATTATATCGCTCTCAAATATAAAAAAAGAGTAGAGAAGTGTTTCTCCATACTAAATGAGTTAGCGTCCCATTGAAAGACAATATTTTTGACAATGTAGACAACTCTCAGACTGAAGTTGAGAACCCCTTCAGGTCTGTGTATGAAATAACTTCTTGGAGAGAGAGCATATATTACCAATACAAACGCCTGTGTGTTGCGGGGCCCGAAAGGGGAGCAAAGAATAGTAACACTGTTTACCTTCCACGCATGTCGTAAAAGGCGACTAAGGAGGTTATGGGATGGAGTTGGCTGTCCCATCCCATATAGGGTCAGTGACCCAAAGCCATGCTGAAGTCGGATGAGTCGGGCCAAAAGGTGCAGATATCGCAGCAATGATGTAAACCATGACACAACGCATTCCGTTCTCCGGACTACATCCTGCTAATCTGCAGGAGTTTGAGAACGAACGCAGAAGAAGAAGAACCATTATGAATTCAGACCAAAGTTAAAGGAATGTTCAATGAGGATGAACAGAACAATGTGAAATGTAAGACATTCAACCTAAAAGTTTGCTAGTCGACAGATCATCCTTATTGCACATAGAACCATCAGTTCATAAGTGTTCAGATATCTTTCTCAAAATAACTCAGTGAGTAGTGACTATCGACACCCATTGTGTTGGTTTACTCGTTGACTATTTGCATAGTATTCTTGCTTAGCCATACTCCTCTTGATATGTTTATTTAGTCTATTCTTCTTCTTCTTCAGCGTTCATTCTCAAACTCTCGCTGGATCTCTCTTGCAGCAGGACAATGGCCCTACTAGATTTCCAGCAGGATGTAGTCCAGAGAAAGGAAATGCACTGTGTTTGTGACAATCGCCCGACACATCCGTCTTCGGTGGGTGTAATCTATTCAAGGTTAAACAAATACATAAACATTTGTTACATTGGTCAGTCATCCTTTCTCCCTAAAAGTATTCACAAACACAGCCTTGTCCCATTGCTTGTCTACAATGAGAGTCTAATAGCAAAAGGAGGGCAAGTTAGTAAAAAAAAAGTGTGACTAAAATGACAAGATCAAAACTCATCTGAAACTGACATATCTGAGTAGTCTGTAGCTATGTCAATAGTGATATATCACAGCAGCAAAAAGGTCAAGCATGTTAGACTGGTGAATTTTAAGGTTGGTAACCAGCGTGTAAGAATGGGAGTCAGTTCTCTCGTATGGTTGGCTAATTAGTGATATGGTTACAGATGTCCACCTTTCAGTGAATGTGATAGAAACACTGAATGTATTAGTTACCATATTACAGTCAGGCCATTGGTTCAAGTAAAAGAGTGACACAGCGCATTCTCTTCTTTGAACTACATCCTGCTTGAAATTTTATAGGACCACTGACCTGCTACATGAAATATTCGATCCTGTGGGAGTTTGAAACGAACGTTCTATTTTATGAAAAGATATGTGTTACATGTCAAATAATATTAAATAGATATGTGTTATATGTCAAATAATATTAAATAGATATGTGTTATATGTCAAATAATACTACTGTGTTATTTAATATCTGTCCTTTATTAAGTCTATTTATTATTTTCTTTGTTGTACTCTTCCAAAAAGAATCAAAACAAACATGGGCGCCTGTGGCCACTCCAATAGCAATACAGACAGCAGCAACAATGTCTCCCATTGGATGTCTGACCATAGTTTGCTTTGAGCATGGTGGCCAATGTTTAAGTACATGAATCAAATCTTATGTCCAGCCTGGCTTACTACCAGTGATATGGTTACAGACATGCATTGTTCAGTGGAAGTGGTAAAACACTGAATATATTAATCACCAACACCAAAGTGTGGACAAATAAACAGTTGGCAACCCATTTCCATTCTCTGGACTACATTCTGTAGGAAACCTAGTAGGAACATCCTGCAACAAGAGAGATTCGATAAGAGTTTGAGAACAAACACAAAAATAAGAGAAGTTCTTGTACTTACAGTCAGTTTTCTCAACATTTACAGATTTATCCTTTTGAGTCTTGGTAGTTGCTGAAAGAGATTCCAGACTTTGGTCTTCAGAGGAAAACCTCTGACCTAACATTGATGATTTTGGAATTTTGAAGCCTTCTCCAACAGAAGAAGTAGATTTTGTTCTCAGCACTATAGCCCCTGCTATGTCTGGAGGTGACTTGTTGGCTATTTTACGAGGTCGTTCTTAAATAAAAAATATACAGTAAATGATACCAAAAGAACATGACTTTATAACACAAATCTAATACAGGTTTAAAAGGCATAGAGGATTGTCTTTATTAAATTCTGATTTCTCCATAGAACTTCTCAACAGTGCAGAACTCTACCTGCTGGGAGTACCACTCACAGCACGTAACTCTAGAGCTACATGAGATCATCTCTGGGATCTCTGGAAAAAAATGCATTTCAAAAAATTTATTGCCAGAGTGATATGACCCAAGTGTAAAATATATTGTTAGAGTGATAAGACAAATATCCAAGTGTAAAAATCATTGTCAGAGTAATAAGACAAATATCCAAGTGTAAAAAAGGCATTGCTAAAGCAATAAGACAGATATCCAGGCGCAGAAATCATTGTTAGAGTGATAAGACATATCAGAGTGTAGAAATGATTGCTAGAGTAGTTTGCCAGAGATCACAAATTAGAGAGACATATGCAGGGCTGCAACAGAATAACAAAACTAACTTTCCTTAGCTCATGAAAATTCCCAGTTAGATATGACAGATGCATGTGGTTGCATCTGTGGGTCTCACCAATATCTCATTAGACAAACCACCCATGCAACAGAAAACCTTAGTAGATGACATGCTGCTATATTGAGGTTATCTTCTTATAGAAACTTCATGGCACATCATCTATACAATTATGCTTCTTATGCTTTTATTTTGTTGAAATGTGTTTCATGTTTACTTGAATATACCGGTATGTATGCACCCTCTGTAGTTGGGAGGGAGCCAGAGATGTACTGTGCAGCACTGGGGAGGAGGAAACTGATAGCACTGTTCTTCCTATGGCTGAGGCCCATCACAGAGGCACAGTGACTCAGGACGTGACAATCCTTTTGACTTGAACATTTGCTTGCATGCCTGGAGCAATAGAGAAATTTGGCATAACCAGTAGTCAACTGGTGGCGGGGAATGAGCACAGTGAACCCTTTCTTGGTTGTAGTGGCTTGGAGCAGTGCATAGGTTGAAACCTGCCTTCCTGGTGGTGTGATAGTTATTCTCTGGCTCTGGCCCAGGGTGGGCAAAAATCCACAGACCCCCTGGCATCATGATATACTCTGTATCTCTTCATGACAAAGCCAGATTGAAGGAAAATGTTAGATCAATCAATCAAGTGCAGAGTGGGGTAGGTGATCATGCTTTCCCACTAATCTCTGTCTCTTGTGTTGTTAATAAGTTCAGTTAGTGACTTCTTTTTATGCCACAGTGACAACCCATCCATAAATTTCTCTCTTTGTCTTCCTCTGTCTCTTCTTTCCCTTCATCTTTCCGGCGGTTACTAAATATGCAAGTTTTACTTTTCTAATCACATGCCCTAAAATTCTTGATTTTCTGCTTGCTACATTGGTGAGACATTATGATAGACTACAAACCAACAAAGAACTGGAACAGTCAGACATAGTGTAATTGAAAATATACTCAGGAAGATTTGAGGATCTATGGATGAGAGTCTCCTGTGTGCAATAATGATGATCTATTGAATGACTAATGTGAAAACATTACAATTACTCACCAAGTGGCTCTTGCTGGACCTAGAACAATAATAATAATTATTATTATTATTTATATAAAATAATGCAAAACATGCCAATTCACAAAGTACAGTTAAATCATCCAATTCTAAAGTACAGTCATATCATCCCAAATACACTTTTCAATAGTAAAAATAGATGACATATTTTTATCAGACATTAGTCATTTTTGTCCCCAGGCCACCACCTTGAAATGGTGATGGGGCTTAATTCAGCCATCAGGGGCTGGAAAATAAGACTGTTAGGCAGTCCCACTTGAGTAGAACCACAGTCCTGTCTGAGTAAGCAGGGTGCTGAAGACGGAGGCAACCAGCCAAAATGTGCACAATTAACCAGGATGCCATGTACAAAACACAATGGGAACATGTCTATATCCAATAATAGTTATGGTGTGTGCCCTGTGACAGATGTTCAGGCAGGGATGGTGCTGGGCCCTATTCCTCAAAAGGGCCCAACTCTAATTACAGGAGGTCCTTCTCAATTGCCCTGAGGAGCCAGGAGGCACGGGAATACTGAGTATTCCTTTGTTTGGTATTGGAATAAATTGATAGTTTACATAGCTAGTTTATTGAATTATTTTGGGCTAAAAAAAAACACAATTTTTAGTTTACAGTAAAGATGCTATTATTGTGTGCCTTACAGCATATTTTTTCAAGTTCACTTTTCTGTAAACTGATAGTTTATAACCTGTTGTAGGTAAGCATCTGTTTATCAACAATGTACATATACAGTAGTATGAGAAAGCTATGGTAAAGTAGTAATAATGACACTAAAGTAACCTTTTAAGATCATGTGTTTTCCCAGTGGCAACATATGGATGCGGGACTTGGACTTTAAATAAGACAATATCCAAAAGAATAAATTCATTTGAAATGAAGTGTTACAGAAAGATCCTACAAATATCATGGACAGTGAAAAAGAAGAACATTGAAATTACTGAAACTAAATGGAGGGCGGCTTCTAAATATCATCATAAGAAGGAAGCTAGAGTATTTTGGATACTTAAAGCGACATGATGGTATCGAAAGGCTGGCTCTGGAGGCCAGCAGAGAGAAGAGGAAGACCAAGAAGATGATGGACCAGTGACATTGAATAATGTATGCACATGTCTCTGACCAATGCAGGCTCGCTTGCTCGGAACAGAGAGGCATTCTGAGTATCAACACAAAGACAATGTTCTGGAAAGAATGTCACTTTATATAAATATATATATATAATACATTACTATCAGGCAATGAGCCCTTTCTCTGTGAGAGTAGTATATTAAATAATGAATCATTTCTTCAGTTGTTAGCTTAAAATAAACTCCCTATGATATTAACATGACTTGTAGGTGAATATCTGGAGAGTTAAGTGTGTCAGAAAAATATCAGACAAGTGGTGAAAGGTAAATTGGATAAATTAGTTGCAATGCTGAAGTCGAATGTGTTGGATCATTTAGGGATAAAAACAACAGTGGCACAATGTATTTCCATTCTCTGTACTACATCCTGCTGGAGATCTAGATGACACATCTTGCTACAAAATTGATCCAGTGGAAGTTTAAGAACAAACACAAAAAAACATTAATTAACCCTCTGACATCGTATTTTTTCCCGGAAGTTTGGTTAAAAAATATGTATTTTAATGCCAGGCACGTAATCGCTATCATCATCAGATTTCCATTCAATTTCATTTCTGTCCTTCAAATTTACATATTTAAATAACACCCTAACACCTTAAATACACATATTAACACCTTAAATACACATATTCATCCTTAGTTATTTATTACAGCAGTGAATACAACATACAAACATCGCAAACCAAATATCTTATTACTAGTGAACAAAGCACACTGCATACATTCTCATAGGCAAATTTTGCGCGTGAATTCCTTTCACAAGCGATAACACGTGACATCTAGCAGGAAACTGAAAAAACTATATCAATTTAAACGGCAGGTCTAGCTTGAATGGGGAAAACGCGGGATAGCAATGCAAAGAAACATAAATAATTGTGAGTACGTGGAAATCATAAGATGCGTAAAATTAAGCCAGTAGATGCTGAACGGGGAAATCATGGGATACCCAGTCGGAGGGTTAATTTGTAACAAGGTACAAATATAAAACAACCAAAATACTCAATAAATCTATGAAACATAAAACAGATTATCCACAATGAAGGAATCACTAGACTATGGGTGAAACTGCAAATATCCTATGTGCTAACATGCCACTCTAAGGACAGCATCAACAAGTTGAAAAATGGAGACTTATCTACAACATTTAATCCTACAATTCTTCTTCAGCATTCATGCTCAAACTACCACATGATCTCTCTTACAGCAGGATAATGGTTCTACTAGATTTCTAGCAGGATGAAATCCAGAGAATGGAAATGCGCCGTATCACCATTTTATTTGTGCCAATGGCCTAAAACAATGGTGCCAATTTACCCAACACAATTGCCGTTAATTTGTCTGTCTTCAGTGGGAATCAAGCAAATCCTTGGACTTAAAAAAGTTTTTACATACCATCGGATGCACAGGCCATAGACAAGGATTTTCCATTTGTCTCTATCCTTGGATATGTTCTCATTCTATGTAATTTTCATTTCTGTCAGTTCCTTCATGGACTTTCTTCTCCATGTGTTCCTATGTCCACGCTTGTCCTTGTGGTTTCAATGTCATTGACTTTCTAGTTATATCTTTTATATGTTTTTCTGAGAATATGCATAATTCATCTTAATTTTCTCTCCTTAAATTTGGTGTCCCTCAGATCTTGGTCTATTCATCTTCAGATTTCTTAATTTCTTGCTGTCACCTAATGTTAAGTATTCTTAAGCAGTTATTCACAAAAGTCTGTAGTTTATGCTGTAGTATTTTTGTCATTTTAACCCTACTCTTGAGAGGTAAAAATGTATCCTACCTTTTCTCTTGGTGATATTTGTGGTTCATCTCTTGGTGCTGCTGCTACTCTGAATGTTTTGCTTTTTGGAGGTCGGTATCTCTTTCGTACGAGTCTCAGAATATCAGTCGCCATAATTACTTTACGTTCTGCGTAGCCAGGTGAAAAAAACTGTTCTCTGTTTATATGTGGTTTATAGTCAAATATATCTCGTAGAATCTAAATACAAGAAAAACAAATATAAAATTTTCCACCCAAAAAAAAAATGTTTAAACTAATATTTTTATAAACATGCACATAGGTTTTTGGATTTACAAGACTTTGATTCACACACATTTTGACATTACTTTATACACGTCCCGAATTAGTGCGTAAAAAAACATACATGTATAAAAACTTGAAATTTACTATTAAAAACATTAATCCTGGCAACTTACGTGAAAAAAGCACATGACTAGTGAAGAAGAAAAAACCCAGCCCACACACATATCTTGTAAAATAAAGTATAAATCAGAGGTTGATAAACCAATGACATTGGATGTATTGGATCATTGACGCGAATAAAACAGCAACACAATGCACCTCTGCTTTCTGGGTTATATACTGCTTGAAATCTAGTAGGATTATTGTCCTGTTACAAGAAAGATCCTGCTGGAGTTTGAGAATGAACACTTTAAAAAAAAGTTCACTTGATAAACAGAATTCTCCATCTTTGTAATTCACTCATTTCATTACATTGAACTCTTTTATAAAGTGATATTATGTACTTACAGCACAAAACTGAAATCCAACAGGCAAATCCAAGAATAGGGTAATAAAATATTGCTAATCACAAAGACACACATAATTGCACACACAAATTGACATTTTGACCAAAAGGCCGTTATCAAGACAAAAATTAAACATACACTACAGAAAATTACAAATAAGAGCTATAGACTTTCACATGATCAAAGTTCAACATCAAAACTATGAATGCTATTGTGTGTATTTTCACTTACTTTATAGACAGCTTCCATAAATCTCATGTCTGATTTTCCAAACAATTCATTATTGGAATTGGAGATATCACCATTCAGGCATGAATTGTATGAGGTAAAAATGTAGTGGTAGATGCCTAGATATGTTTGAGGTGATCCACTTAGAAAGCTGATGAAAAAAATATATAAACTCATTATATATTTATAACAAATATTGAAATGTTTAGTTTCATTAACTAATTTACACTATTTTCTTCACGTATTTAATGTTATTTTATTGTTTGCGTTTACTCTCTTATCGCCCGTGTGTTGCCGGGGCCTGAAAGGGGAGCAAAGCCATGCTGAAGTCGGATGTGTCAGTCCAAAAAGATATCACAGAAATGCTGTAAACCATGACACAACGCATTCCGTTCTCCGGACTACATCCCGCTTATCTGCAGGAGTTTGAGAACGAACGCAGAAGAAGGAGACTCTCTTGTAACCAGCACAAATTTGAGCCAGAGAGATCATGTTGTACTGCCGGTTTACAACAAAATTACAATATTTGCCTCTTTAGATTCAACACATTTAATTTCAGCATTTTAAAGTGTAAATAACTGTTAGCCATATCAAGTAACAGCATTTTCACAAGGTTTTCTATTCTTCTTCTTCTGCATTCATTCTTACACACGTTGGTTATTAGAATGTAGTCTGGAGAATAATACATTGTCACTGTTTAGTTTTGCTGTGATTTCTGAACCTTTCAGATGAACAAATCCAACTTTAGCAATGCTTTTGCTAAAATTTGATCAATTGGATGGGAAAGCTAACCCATCTCCTAACCTTGTTAGTTGTCTCTTACAAAATGCATGGCAGACCACAGTATTTGTTCTTTCTTTGAGACCCTGCATCACACAGGCATTTGATTCTATATAGAATAGACAGTATAAGACCTTGTTCAGATGCACAATAATATATATAGATGACTCAGTCAACAAAGAAACGAATGTGTGCGGCTAGTTTTGTTGTTTACAAGAATGAAAAAAAGGTACTTGAAAAAATTGTCAGCCTACTCCACTACACAGTGAACATGAAAATGGAAATACCCGGTAGAAGCAATGACTGATGACTGAAATGTCAACTCACACTCTGATACTCTCTGACTTCCAGAACATGCTGTGGAAAATAGAAAGATGCATGTTAAGGATTGGGTCATGTTACTAAACAGCTCAGTTGTCCAAAGTATTTAAATGGATATATTGTCTTGGTCATGCTGGGGTTAGAGGCAAAGAAAGAACATATTCTTTGTTTTGATATGCTGTGGCTGATGACACATTATTGAAGAGAGAGATCTCTGACATAATAAGGATGATCATTTATTTACTATAGAGTGAAGAAGATAATTCTGGGGGTGACAATGTGCACATACAGAGAATGTCAGATATAGGGATAACCAAGGGTGAGGGAAGATAGCCAGGGGTGAGGGGAGAAAGTGTGTCCTCTCTGGAAAGATTACATAATCAACATCTGTCTGGGACTTTGAGTCTGCATACTCTTGGATGACTGCTAGAATGGAGCACTTATATGAATGTTCGTGTTCTATGAACATTTCTATGATTTCTAATCAAGAATAGACATACTGGTACATAAAATCTGGATGCAGGTCTCAATAAAAACCTACCACCACACAACAGCAAATCCCTAGTAGATGATATGCCTTTATAATAAAACTATGCTCTTGTGGAAACCCTAGAGTACTACACATATGCTATTTTTTTTAACCCCATGTGAACAGGATGATTTTTTAACCCCACTCTAACAGGATAATTTTTAACCCCATGGGAGCAGAATGATTTTTTAACCCTATGTGATCAGGATGATTATTCTCAAAGCACAACACACTAATGAGAGTCTTCTGAATAATTGTACCTTTGTGTGTTTGTTCATTCTCAAAGTCCTGCTGGGTCTCTCATGTAGCAGGACAATGGTCCTACTTGACTTCCAGCAGGATGTAGTTCTAGAGAACTACTGGCGCTGTGTCACTGTTTTATTTGTGCCAATGGTCCAACAAATCTGATTTCACTTGTGGTAACTAATATATTAAGTGTTTTTATCACTTCTACTGAATGGTGGATGTCTGTAACCATATCATGAGTAGGCCAACTGTACGCTGGTCACATTCATCAAAGCTATTCATGGTCAAAGTTGCTTGACATTTTCGCTGTTGTCTGTGTTACAGATAAAATGCAACCTGGTCGTTGTCAAAATGACATAAGAAACAACTGCACTGAAGGTGGAAAAATTATTTGAGCTGACAAGTGAATGATGGTAGACAAATTAGCAACCATACAGCATAATGCTTGATGAAATTCTGGAAAGTATGATCATGATGGGTACCCAGGGAACTGCCTGATGAAACATTTTTATGATGAAGGTTTGATTGCACTAATAAAACAATGGGATAATTGCAACAATATTGGTGGAAAAATAAAGTAACAATATCAGTCTAAAATTATATAGTGGTCATGTTGTATCATATTTATAATATTTTTTACAGCCATTATTGTCTTCTCATATATAAAACAGTGAAAACAGTGGTGCATGCACAAAAATCAATTGCATGATCTACTTTATACAAGATGGTGCGCAAATCAATTTTAAGATATCACAAATGCCAATCTGATTATTGTTGTACTTTTCATTGTGGATTGGGTGGCAAAAGAATAAATAGCAAAGTTACATAAATCATCACTAGGACTAATCATTAAATTGTTCTTTATAGACATAGTCAAATCCATTATAACAGTGTGTTCTTGACTGATTAAATTCTCTACATACAGTAGAAACAATGAAGAATAAATATAAATATATTGTAGAATTTGAAAAATATTGTCAAATATGGAAATTTGTTATAAACTAATGTGCTATAGAGCATTTTATTTACACTGTATTTACCATAGTAATAAACTCATTTGAAATGAAGTGCTACAGAATGATCCCATGAATATCATGGACAAAGAAAAACATTGAAATTATGAAATTACTGAAACTAGGGGTGCAAAGGGAACGCATTGCTCTAGGCGGACCCAGGGTTAGCAGATAACCAACATCCCAAATGTACCTCCACGCGGTGCACCCTGGAAACAGAAATACAGCAGCTCGAGCTGATTCTGGCCAAATCATTTGGGGATCGTGTCCGAAAATGTGGAGGTAGCAGATGGAAAGAGATTTGCCTGCACACGGACAGACATATCTCCGACACCACCAGCATCACCACATATAGCGACACTGTCGACATACAGTGAAGCTAGTCAGTCCAGTCAGAACATTGGCGGCCAATGTAAAATGCACGTAAAGGTAGATACATTGCGAGAGACATAGATTTCATACCGAGTACAATGAAACAATGAAAGGGCAGAACAGCGCTAGAGGGCAGCGCGAACTGCATATAGAAAGTGAAAAGTCCCTAGGAAAGGGGGAGCTACAAGCTCCGTCAGCTCGAGACGGGCTTGTAGTTACCTGAGTTCCTTACAGGCAGAGACCCAGACCCATCCACTGGCGTTTGGTAAAGCAAGAAGACCTAACCCAACTCTAATGTCGAGCCTTCCTAAACCGGAAATATGCTCGCGAAGAGAAAGGGTTCTGTACCCAATGGGCTTAGGCAAGAAAGGGACAACGATGGTAGTCCTAGCCCAACTCTACTGTCAAGGTTTCCTATACCGGAAGTACACTTGCAGAGAGAAAGGGTTCCGTACTCGATTCGCTCAGGCACAAAAGGGACAATGATTTAGCCCTGGCCCAGCTCTACTATCAGGTTTTCCTACACCGGAAATACACTTGAAGAGAGAAAGGGTTCAGTACCTGATGGGCTCAGGCGCTATTGGGACAAGGACGCTCAGCTCGAGAACGCCTTGCTCTCAAACGCGTGGTGTGAGACTCGAACTTGGACAAGGGGTACACGATGTCAGTGAATGACACCTCGGCTAAGAGGGCGAAAGAGCCAGGGTCCAACTCCTCTGTTGAGTTCTTCCCCTTAAGGAACCAGGCTCACGGATGAGAAACGGTTCAGTACCCAATGGGCACAGCACGTCCAATTACACGAGGCAAGTTCATAGACAGTGGAACACCTCGTTTGAGTCAGACTAAGAGCAAGAAAATCGTCTGGGCGAAGAGTCTCCACTACGCGTGCCTGGAGACAGATATAGAGGCTGTCACAGGCTAAGGGTAGCCCACCCGAATTGTCAAGGCATGCCGAAATCGGATGTGCTAGGCCTACAAGGCGCATAACGGTGGCACAACGTAATCACGCTCCCGGCGGAAATCGCACGGATATCCGTGATGGTTACAATGGAGCGAACGAAAAACAAACAAACTGAAACTAAATGAAGGGTAGCTTCTAAATACTATAAGAAAGAAGCTACAGTATTTTGGACACTTAAAGTGCCATGATGGTATCGAAAGGCTGATTCTAGAGGGCAGAGTACTGGTGCGAGAAGAAGAGGAAGACCAAGAAGACGATGGACCAGTGACATCAAAGAATGTATGCACATGTCTCTGGCCAGAGCAGGCCTGCTTGCCCGGGACAGAGTATCCACAATGAAGACAAAGTTCTGGAAAGAATATGTCACTTGATATATATATATATTTTTATCATAGAGATAAAGTTTATGTCACAATTGTCATGGCCTACTATATTTGCATGCTGTGTGCAGAGTCACTACCTTATGAAACTATGACTTATAGCAATAGCTTTTCTTGCTAATTTATTTATTATTCTTGCTAATGATATTTATATTTTGTCAGTCAAACACCAATGAAAAGCATATCAGTAATCAGATTGGCAATTGAAGTAATGGTGAGTAACTTAAAATTGGTTTGCACACAATCCTGTATAAAGTATGTGATGCAATTGTTATGTAGTGCACTCATAATACCAATTTATATTATGACAAATAAATAACACAACCTACCCTTCTATATTAATAGTCTGTGGACATTTTGTAGCTTTAAGTTCTGACAGCAGTTGTTTTATACTATTATTCATATCTCCAGTCGCCATCCTATTTTCTCTTCTTATCAGAAAATGATATCATTTATAAATTACAGTAGGTATCACTTATGTAGCATGGTTAACTAATAAATTTATAATTAAGGCATGCAGTGGCGTGACCAGAATTAATTATTAAGAAAGGAAGAGGCCTAATTTAATCATAATAGTGGAGGGAAAAGTTCTACAAAAGAGAACAAGAGGCAGACTTGAGACTAACAATGGATACATGACACTAGAAGAAACTGGGCAGCTTGTAACGAACGAACTTACAGAATGGCAGTGAGGACAACGTTCTGTAAAAGGCACGTCACATAGACAAGATAGAGACTAGGACTACTAACTATATTATTATTATATTATAATATTTAAAAAATAATATTATTAGACTTAGAGAGCCTAATAAAATAAATAAATTAACCCGGACCTGATCTAGGCTAAATTTATTTTGACATGTGCCGCTAAATTAATCTCGCTCACATATTGCAACACATTCTTTTACCAACAGTTTTAGCAAGTTAAATTGCAATTTGTTTTTAGTAAGTCCTTAGGCCTTAGACTAGACACTTAACTTAGAGTTCATCGCAATTTCATCGCGCCTTATTTTCAAAATCGTTTAGTTTATATCTATTATAACCTATATTAATATAGAGATAAAATGCAGTTAGTACATGTACGTTTAGTTGAAGCAATAGTAACAATAAAGTTATGGCCTAACGAAAACGATTGTTTATTGAAGCAATCTCTTGTCCAAACATTTAGGCAAATGAACACTTGTCAAAATCAAGATTGGAAGAGCTGTTTAGACAGATACCGGATGTAGTCTGCATCCATAGACGCTCTCTTCGTGTTTTCTAAAGTGTGGTTTGGACTAGAAGTTAAGTTTATAAACAATAGGGTGTAGTTTATTTATTTTTTTTTAAAATTCCCTATGTGTTACTCGAGCACTAAAGGGTGGAAAGGCATATCAACACTGTTTACCTTCCATGAATGTCGTTAGAGTCGACTAAGGAGATTTTGAAAAAATATAAATTTGGGCAAAGTATCTTGCGAATATTCACAAACATAAAATACATTCACCGTTGTGCAGTCATTAATACATGTGAACATCATACTTGGTCATCATTTTATTTTTGTAGCTTCATGGATAGCTAATCTAAAGTTGCTTGCACAGTTTTAGAAGATATGGCCTATCTGCATGAATTTTCGAGAAAAATTCATTAGACTGAGGGTACGTTTTCGAAACGAACTATAGTAAATTATTCGACAGACTATCCTCATTGCACATCAAACTATCCAGTAGGTCCTATGGAAGATCTCGTATATCCTCTAGGTATCCCGCAACTTCTAGCGGTAACTAAACAGTTGCCACACTGTGTTGTTGGCTTTTAGTGAGGAAAGAACTACGTAAAAAATATTAGATGGATACGAGTCATGGACAATAGGACATAAATAAATAGCAGTGCATGTTTAGAGACAATAGATATATAGTGCTATAGAATAATATTTAGAGTACTGTGGACATCTTGAAAAATTAATGAAGAGATGTCAAATACGCCCCATTGAGACCAGCACCTTGAAGTGATGATGAGGCTTAGTTCAGCCATCAGGTGCTGAAACAGGGGCTGGAATAAGACTAGTCATGTTGTCCACTCGAGCAGAGCCACAGTCCTGCGCAAGTAAGCAGGGTGCTGAAGACGGAGACAACCAGCCAGAAAGCGCACAATTAATCAGGATGCCACTTACAAAACACAATTGGAACATTTCTTCTTCTTCTGCGTTCGCTCTCATATAACCACAATTAATATATCGTGTGATTTCCGCCGAAGAGCGTGAAGTACGTTGTACTGCGCGTTCCACGGTAAAACTGTGTTATTTGCACCTCGGTTGGCAACTTTGTGATCTGAATGTTCTAGGCCCAACTCATCCATTTTTGTCATGCCTTTAATTCGGGTAGTAGGCTTCCCTAGTCCGTGATAATCTGCCTATCTGTCGACGGGCACGCGAGTGAGTAGTGACTCTTCACCGAGACGATTGTCGTTCACGTCTATCTCGCATGAGGTGTTTCGCCGTCTATGAACTTGCCTCGTGTAATTAGACATCCTGTGCCCATCGGATAATGAACCTTTTCTCATCCGCGAGCCTGGTTCCAGATGAGGAAGAACTCGACAGAAGAGTTGTACCCTAGCTCTTTCGCCTTCTTAGCCGAGTTGTCGTTCACCGACATCGTGAATCCCTCGCCCAAGTTTGAGTCTCACACCACGCGTTTGGGCGCAAGGCGTTCTCTAACTGAACGACCTTGTCCGATTTGCGCATGAGCCCATCAGGTACTGAACCCTTTCTTTCCGCGAGTTTGTTTCCGGTATAGGAAAACTCGACATTAGAGTTGGACCGGGTCTTCTTTCTTTGCCGGGGGCTCACGGTTGGGTGTGGGTCTCTGCTCATATAGAACTCGGATAACTAGAAACTTGTCTCGAGCTAATAGAGCTTGTAGTTCCTATTTCCTTGGAACACGTTTTCACTTTTTATTTGCAGTTGGCGCTGCCCTCTGGCGCTGTGCTGCCCTTTCATTGTTCTCAGTGTGTAGTCGTTTTGTTTCTTGCTAAACATCTGCCTTTTCGTACCATTTCATTGGCCGCTCCTCCAATGCTTGCACTGGACTTATTTGCTTCACTGTGTGTCGACAGTGCCACTGCATGTGTTGGCGCCAGTGGTGTCGGAGATATTGTCTG
This sequence comes from Meghimatium bilineatum, assembly GCA_034231615.1. NCBI lineage: Eukaryota > Metazoa > Mollusca > Gastropoda > Stylommatophora > Philomycidae > Meghimatium > Meghimatium bilineatum. The sequence continues at coordinate 7,229,375 of CM067312.1, forward strand.
TCTCTTATGCAGTCAAATCTCTTTCCATCTGCTACCTCCACATTCATGGACACGATCCGCAAATGATTAAACCAGAATCAGCACGAGGCGCTGTGTTTCTGTTACCAGGGTGCACCGCGAGGAGATACATTTGGGATCTTGATTATCTGCTAACACTGGGTCCGCCGAGAGCAGTGTGTTCCCTTTGTACCCCGGAACATATCTAAATCCAATAATAGTTCTGGTGCTTGCCCTGTGACGGACGCTCAAGCAGGGATGGTACCGGGCCCAATACCTCGAAACGGCCCAACCTCATTTACAGGAGGCAAGGGAATAGAGCTACTGGCCAAACAAACCAACGACCAATAAAAAAATAATGCACTGGAATGATGAGGGTGTCAACAGCAAAAGAGATGGATACAGTAAAAAATTGGAGCTTGAAAATATCCGATGTGAAGAACAAGTTAATGTATGTTGTATTCAAGAAACACACCTCGATATAGCCTTTAAAATCAGAGGCTACAATGTTACTGATCAGACCGAAAGGACAGACGAAAGAGTGGAATTCTGACTTTTTTTAAAAACAATATCAGTGCATGTCAGCTAGAAGTGTATATGGAGGTGGCAGAATACCAGATGCTCCACCTAAAGACATACAATACATAATTCCATCTCCTGCACTACTACTATCAAAATGATACAATCCCAGAAAATATAGACTTATGGTGTGTGTGGTGACTTCAACAGCCACTCTCAGAGCTGGGGCTACGATCACATGGACAAGATAGGTGAGGAACTTGAGAGTTGGCAGGATGAAAATAATATCATACTTATTAACTAACCAGCATACTAACCAGCCTTCTACTCGAGAGCATGGCACACCACCTCTACACCAGACCTGGCATTCCACTCACCAGGTCTTGATTGGACCATCACACGTGTCGTTGGAAAGCAGCTTGGAGGTAGTGACCACAGACCAGTATTTTTGGAAATCCACAATGAATTTATCAAGGGCAGCAGCACACTCACTAGGTGGAACTATAAGAGGGCAGACTGGAAAATGTACCAGCATTTAACTAGTGTTCTAGCTAAGGACATGGATATGGACAAAGACATCAATAGAGCAGTGAGTGAATTTAATAGATGCATACTACATGCTGCTAGTTAAACCATACCCCCGCCAAAGACGGATGTGTTGGGCCATTGACGCAAATAAAACGACAACTCAACGCATTTCCATTCTCTGGACTATATTCTTCTTCTTCTTCTTCAGCGTTCATTCTCAAACTCCTGCTGGATCTCTTCTGTAGCAGTACTACTAGATTTCCAGCAGGATGCAGTCCAAAGAATGGAAATGCGTTGTGTCGCCGTATTATTTGCGCCAATGGCCCGACACATCCGTCTTCGGCGGTGGACTACATTCATCTGGAAATCTTGTAGGACCATTGTCCTGTTACATGAGAAATCCAGCGGGAGTTTGAGAATGAATGCGGAAGAAGAAACCATACCCATGGGAGCACGGAAAAACTATAACCCAACTGGAGTGATGAACAAGGGTAGCTGCAAAATGAGATGGAAACATCAGCAGGCAGAGAACAGACCTAGCCATGAACACCACACAAAAACAAGAGTCGCTGAACCTTGAAAGAGACACTAGTAAATTATGGAAACTGGTAAAACATCTAAATGATGAAGGTACATGGAGAAATACAAGGATCACGCTTTATAAATATAGAAACATTTTAACATGTAAACATGCAGCTGATTACTTTGCAGACTCCTTTGCAAAAGATAACAACATCAACGTTAGTCCAGACACACAACATGAGAATCGAGAGAACCAGCAAAACATTGGACAAGACGAACGAACCTATGCATGAAGTCATGGAGGCACAAATCACATTGAAAGAAATGGAGCATGCAATGTCCAAATTGAAAATGAAAAAGTCCACAGGAGCTAATGGAGTATCTAATGAAATTATTAAAAACATGGGAAAGCTGATGCAAATCATCAACACAAGATGGACCACAAGTAATGTTCCTCAGGCATTGATGGAAGCAATAATGATATCACTCCTCAAAAACTAAGTGAAACCACATGGGGAGCCAGTTGGAATATATTCTGTACAGTTTTCCAGCAAGGTGTAAGACCACACCTGGAATATAGCTCAGCTGCGTGGTGTCCTGCATCAAACACCACATTACAAGTTCTAGATACAGTGCAAAACCAGGCGCTTAGGATAATGTTGGGAGCAATGAAATCAACAACCATAGTAGAGGTGCAGAAAATGGAAAGAATGCAAACACTTGGCGAACGCAGAGACACAAAGGTACTAATACAAGTAGACAAGTTTCAGTGTATGCCAAGTCATCCAATTCTTCTTCTTCTTCAGCGTTCACTCTCAAACTCCCGTTGGATCTCTCTTGTAGCAGGACCATGGTCCTATTAGATTTCCAGCAGGATGTAGTCCAGAGAATGGAAATGCGTTGTGTCGCCGTTTTATTTGCGCCAATGGCCCGACACATCCGTCTTCGGCGGAAAGGTCATCCATTTAACGAAAGTTTCCAAAATCTAGTAATGGGGCGACTGAAAAGAAGCAGATTTATCCACCAAGCTAAACGACTCCGTAAACAATTTACAGACCTACCGGAAGTTGACAGCCCCTTAAGGTCTGTACCAGAATAAACCCATTGAAGTTAAAGGTATGGAATACCAATATACATTCAAACCCACGTGAAAGGAATACTAAACAAGGACGAACAGAATAGTGTACAGCGAAGGACAGTCACCCTCAGTTTCCTGGACGAGGAATATGCATAAGATATATGGGTCAGAGTATACTCAGATGGGTTAACACATGGTGTAGTGAGGAATGGAGGTGCATGTATAGAATATCCACACTTAATATCAACTACTTAATGCATTGTCTTACCAGTATAGGGTATCCATGCAGTGGATACCCTCTAACTGTGGAATACAGGAAATGAAAAAGAAGACCAACTGGCTAAGGAAAATGCTGCTGAAGACCAACAGATGTAACAATAACCTACCATCTGAGAAAAAAACAACAGATGATCAAGTCAACAAGAAAGCCACAAACACCAACACAAGATGATTATCACATTATTACCAGATAAGAACAAGTTGTAATTCTACGCATCAGAACAGGGCACAAACTACCCAGTCACATGTACACAAAGTCAAGATTGGTAAAACGGCCATGTGTACATGTGGACAGGCAACACAGAGTACCAAGCATATATTTCAAGATTGTTCTCAATATGAAACGCTGAGGCAGGTATATTGGCCAGAGGAAACAACACTGAAATCAAAGCTCTATGGGCCACTGTATGAACTACAAAAGACATGGAGTTTTATTAAGGAGACAGAATTACAGATATAGACATGTTTCAAGTGAACGAAAGAAGAAGAAGTCGAAAACGGAATGGGAGTTACAGAAAGTCTTAAGTTGTTGTTTCTTCGTGTCATAGAAAACGAAAAACATACAAATACATACTCTGTTACCAATACCAGAACTAGACACTGACATCTTAACATAAGAGAAAGCTAATAACATGTCCGGACTACATTTTTATAAATTGCAGGAGTTTGAGAACGAACACAGAAGAAAAAGAAGAAGCCATGAGCAATGAATTGCTTGAGAACAAAACTGTCGGAGTTCCAGTTTAGACAGGTTACGAAATAACGACATCAGACAGAATATGCAATAGGCCGTATATCATTTAAAAAAAAGTAAAGTAACCCATAGCATTTATTATTTATGTTAGCGATCTAACATTTCACAGGCTCTGCAAATGAGGGCGGTAGCCATCTCCTCTCCCTCGCAGTCTTTATGGTATGCGAAGCCAGTGCGCTAACGCGGCTCACGTAATGTATTGAATATGCCGAAAACTGGAACTAATATGCTTTGGAAAATTGAGAATGGTATACACCCAAATCATACACGTGCATGTAATAAAACACCATCTGGTTAAAGAGGCAGAGGAAGACCAATAAAATGGATAGACAATACCAAATAAATTTTGAACACACATGGATATAATACAACCAAAGTGGCACATCCGGCCGTAAGTAAACAAACACCCGCCCCTAACTTAACGACAAGTGTGGACCAGTAGCCATCTCCAGAGAACTCTTCTACCCATGACGCTGTAAGTCACAAAGGGGTATACAGCGAAAAGAAAGAAGTGGATCAGTAATGGGTCACTTGGAACTATACAATAGTCATGAAAAAGGAGGATTTTGAAACACATAGTGGAAACGACCAAGACTGAAAAAAGAGACAGTGTCAGGCTATGATAGATAGGTATATCCAGGAATGAATTTTTGTCAATAACTAAAGACACACATAATAACACGCAAATCGACGTTTCGACCAAAAGGCCTTTATCAAGACAAAAATTATATATATATATATATATATATATATATATATATATATATATATATATATATATATATATATATATATATATATATATATATATATATATATATATATATATGATAGATAGGCCTAAGCTAAAATTGTAAACAAAGATACAGATTTATCAAACATGCGTGCCGAGTACATAATACTACGGATACGAAACATGGACTACCTACACAAAACATGAGAGGAAACTTAATATCTTTCATTTAAGATGGCTTCGCAAAATCTTTAATATTAAATGGCATAACAAAATCACCAACATGGAAGTGTTACGCAAAACTCAGCTACCATGGAAACACTAAATAGTAATAATTGGCTGGGTCACGTCCACAGAATGCCAAACTGCTGAATCCCAAAATAAGTAGGATACTATTTGGAGAACTGACTGAACCCATGGCCAGTGAACCCAAGGTATACCAATACTGAGGTATAAGGACATCTGTAAATCCCCAATGAACGGCTTTTTCGATAATCCCCAAAATCTGGGAAACACGGCCGAAAATTAAGTTGCCTGAAAGCATAACCTGTGTGCGGGCACAACATTGTCCCAAAATAATATGTTTCAACATAAAGAAGGAAAAAAAGAGAGAAAGGCGGAAACAAAAATGTTCTGTTACTGTTGCATGATCCCTTGAAAAGTCCCAATTCCTGAGAAAATGTTCAAAGGATTGCTTCGTCTTTTTTGCGCAATGACCGCCTGCAAGAGCTGAAAGACCGTAGGACCTACATTAAATCAATTTCTAAGTTGAAAATGTGTGCCAGTGTGTCTGAAAGTGGAGGGGGGAATGTCAAAAAAGTTACTGATTGACAGCTCTGTTGCTTCTGCGTTTAGATCGAATGTTTCCAGTATCCACAGCATCCATGAGTACCTAGATATCGATTTTATTGAACTAAAGTTGGTTTGTTTTCATAAAAATGACGTCATATTCTCCTCCTCTAACAGTATACTATCCGTACAACTAAACAACAATGATCTTTCCGCTGACTGGTTTCCGGTTGTTGTCAGACGTAAACGCTAGCAGAATCAAAAATTCTGTAACCATCCTGGGTCATATTTTCTGCAACTAATTTGCGTGTATTTTTTTTTATTGATCAGAGTAAGTAGTGTACTAAACATTCTAATGCACTGTGAATAATTTACATTAATGCTTATAAAATGAATTGGGTATGTGCAAATTTAATTAATTGACCTAATAAATAGAAACAGTTGGCTGGATCATCATATCCACAGAATCATAAACTTTTTTTATAAAGTAAGAATGCCAAACTGCCGTATCCCAAAATAAGTAGGATATTAACTATTACTATTAGGAGAACTTACTGAAGGCCAGTGAACCCATGATATACCAATGCTGAGTTATAAGGACATCTGTGTAAAGCTTTTGCTTTAATTATTGGAAATCCAATTACTCTTCAAATAGTTCAAATAAATGCAATCTGAATAAAGTAGTAAGTCTGAGTCTCTCAACAAGTTGTTGTTACACTAGTTACACACACATTTACTGAGTAGCCTTAACTTTCAGTAGGTATTTAGTATTTGGACTAAACTAAATGTTTAACCTTTACGACTCTGCGGTCGCAATATTGCGCCTATGAGCACAGCTCCATTGTGCCTGATGGCGCAGTCCCGCTACATAGGACATCGCCCGATTCCAGAGTACGGAACTTCACGAAGTAACGATTCTGTGACGTATAAAACCTGCCAAACGAAGCTAGGAATACGTCACAGTTTAAAGGTCAAATTCCTTTACACATTACGATTGCAAGAAGAGAGAAAGCCGCCTTGTTTTGTCAACGAATTTCTAGAGCGACGTTGGCCATTTTTTAGCCATATTTTACTATCAAATTGTGCATAGACAATAATTACGCTGCGTGTCGGGCTAGACCTAGTGTTTACCGGATGGACGTTATATGCAATTTCTTATACACTACATGTTTTAATTGTTGTTTTTTGTGTTTAATATGTTGTTATTTGATAAGAATGTTTGTGTAGTCATTCAAATACACAAAAATAATATGTATCAGGGGTGCCATGTGTGTGCATAGACAATAATTACGCCGCATCAGGCTAGGCCTAGTGTTTACCGGATGGACGTTATATGCGATTTCTTCACGTTTTATTAGTTTTTTTAGTTCATATTATATTAGTTTTGATATAAAACAATATGTATAGGTATTTATGAGGATTTTATCAATGTTTCCACGCATTTCTCAAGTATTAGGGTCATCAAGAAGTTATATGTACGATTTGAAAATGGCGTTTTGCGATTTTCCCCCCGAATTTTCAACTTCACAACTTGCTCACAACTGTCATATCATACATACAACAAACAAAAAAAACATGACTATATTCACTATTCACTCCTTTATATAGATATGCAAAAATCATTTTGATATCTTTTAAAACAAAAAATTTATCACGTTTTCAAAACACCCACCATTAATAACGCACATTTTCCAAAAAAGAATTTAGGCCCAAGGGGATGTTTCTTAATTTTTAATTCAGGGCCCTAAAGGTTACAATACTGTATGCACTCCCCATCGAGGCCAGATCCTTGCAGGGAGATGGGGGTTTAGTCCAGCCAACAGAGGCTGAAAACTAAGACCAGCCAGACCCTCCTAAAATGTTAGTAACTTTAAAACTTGTTTAAATATCATTCTATAGTGGGATGTTGTTTGTCTGAAAGAAGTACATATCATATCTTGGCTACAACTTCTGGTATAAGCACATTCCAAGTGAATGAAAGAAGAAAAAATATTTTGACTGTTAACTATGACAATGAATTCCGTTCTCAGAATTATATCCTGCTGGCAAGAGTTTTAGAATGAAGAAGGTGATGATCATAACTATAAATTAATAATGAGAAATATTTGCATGTGGTTTACTGTTGTGTTTACTTTCTGTTTACTTTTCAGGTATGAGCTCTCAGCCAGCTTACCTACATGGAAGAGGGCGAGGTCGGGGTGTCCCTAAGGCAACAACACCCCTATCAGTTCCTTCATTTTCCCAAGGACAAGCTCAGGCTAGTTTTGGAAATGGTTCTTCACAGAAGAGGCCAGGGCACATTGATTCTTCTGGACCTTGGCTAGGATCTGGTTCAAGTCCAAAGAGCCCAAGTATTGAAAGTCATCATCTAGAATCCTGTAAGAAAGACCAAAAAGAAAAATGTAAATGGAACATGTGTGGTTTGTATTGCATGAAAGCTTTTCTAGATGCCAGCCAAGCTTGTGGGTAAAATTTTTATAGATGCCAGCTAAGGTTTTGGGTAAAGTTTTGCTTTTGAAACTGTAGCCATTTGACAGATAAAGCGTTGATTATGCACACACATATTACATTTTTGTTTTATAATCATCATCATCAGGTGCATGACTTAGGCGATTATGGCTCTCCACAGCTCTCTATCTTCCACATTATGTATCAAGATCGTTGTTGTTTCTCTACTGTGTCAGGTTGTTAAACTGTCTAAAATTTTCTCATATTGTCACTCTGTCTCTGTTGCCTTCAATCTTGCCTGTTGTGACTATGTTCTCCAAACCTCCCTGTCTCATGAAGTGGCCAAAAAATGAAGATTGTATATTTCTTATATTATTGATTAAGCTGCATCTTGCATTTGACTCTTTCAGCACCTCCACATTAGTTTTCCTGGCATTCCATAGTGTTCTCAGTATTCTTCTGTAGAACCACATCTCTAATTTCCCACTTTCCAATTTGTTTATTGTCCAAGACTCGCATCCATCTGTATATTCTGTTCACTCTAAGAATAAAGTGGGTCAGTGCTTCTGATTGGTAGTTGGACGCAGAACAATTTAATCGATTTTAAGTGTCCAATAATGTTTTGAAATTTTGTTTTAAATGTTTTAAATAATGTTTTTACATGTCATCTGCTGTTTAAAAATCACCTGTTCTCGCAGAGTAATATGGGTGTGTGTTTTTATCTACTTCATTCTTAAAGTGAACAGACTATAGTATAGAAGTTATGAAAAGCTGAATTGTACTTTATAAATTTAAAGTTGATAATACTCTTCTTTTTAATGTTAATGTAATATAGAAGAGTTGAGGATTTATTATTATATAACAAATCATACGACAGACAACAAACAGGATTTGAACCAGGTCTGTTCAGCTGGCACCTATTAGCCGCACAACTTGAGTCCACAAATCTTCTGCTTTTAATTACAACACGAGTAGGGCAGAGAACAGAAAGTTGTGTGTCATAGTTTACAGTTTGACTGCAATATCTGTCTTTCAGCTCAACATATCTACTTCGGAGTTAATTCTCAAATCCATGCTGGTTAATAGGACATGTTCCAGGGAACAGAGTGCATTTTCATGGTTTACAGTTTGGCTATGATATCTGTGGTTTTCAGCTGGACACATTCAGCTTTAGCATGACTTTTGGGTTACTATGATCTATAGCAGGCACTCTCAATCTGGTACTCGTGAGCACCTTAGTGCTCTCATAATGACATGTGATGCTCGTGCCATGCGAGTTAAAAAGTTCTAGCGAGCACCAATGATCATGAATTCCCTTTACATTTCAAACTTTGTTGTACATACAGAAATAGATAGTGTTGCCATCCGTGACTTTGTGGTAAAGAATCAGCAATTATTTAGAATAATTATAATACTTATTTATGTGTGTCTCTTTGTATAATTGTAGCTGTAGAGATTAAACAAGAAGGAACACCACATAAGTCTATTTATTATTTTTTTAGACCCATTTGCAATCTGTCCATCAGAGGCAGTGTAATTTTGTCAATATAGCAAAGTTTGATTTGTCCTGATGGAATAGGTTTCTTGACATCCGTTGTGGATCATAACTGTCGACATACTTTTATTATTTAAAAAAAAATTAATTAATAATCATTACAGAGTATACTTCGAATAATACAGCGAAATCATAAGTGTATATAACTCGCCAAAAGATGCAGACTATCAAGATCTGATGTCGCAGGTCATCATACTGCTTCTGAGCATATAACACAACAGACTGAATAAATACATGCAAAAGATTCAATTGTCTTCTACACAAATGCACTTGTGCTCCGTAGTACATATTTTGCAGAACTGTCCTTAGTATGAACAATCTAGGGAGACATACTGGTCCAGTAGCTCATTCTTGCAACCAAATATTTATGGAACCAGAGAACAACTGTAGAGCTCATCCACACTATATGTCTGATGGTGTAGACAACAAGCAAACAGAAGCAAGGAAAGCCTCTATGCAGGATATTGTTATCTTCTTCTTGTTCTCAGTTTAACATGTTCACACAGAGAGTAAATTGTGTTGTGAAGACATGTTGCTAGTCATTTTGCGTGATACCATGGTTACTAGTGCGCCACTCTGCCTAGTTTCTCACACTTGAGCATCATTGTTATTATTATTTAGGGCATTGATACAAAATTTGAATAAATAAATCTTTCTGATATTCTTGTTGTGGTTAACAGAATACTCAAACTACTAAATGTCAATACTGTTATTTGCCATGCATGTCGTAGGAGGCAACTAAGGAGTTTTGGGTGTGGAGTTGTCTGTCCTATAGTAAGCTGTGCTGAAGTCGGATGTGTCAGGCTGAATAGGGCAGATATCGCAGCTAAGTTGTAAACCATGCCACAACGCATTCAATTCTCCTTAATTCATCCCGCTAATTTGCATGAGTTTGAGAAAGAATGCAGAAGAAGAAGAATGCTGGTTGTTGATCCTGTAGTTTATGGTTTTATGCCCATTGACCAAAACAGAATGCTAAAATATGAAATGTTTGTATTGTGTCTGAGCATGCAATAGTTATCGGTAATGCATTAGAATAGTAGTGTTTTTTTAATGAGTATATTCAGACTGAATTGCTTTTGCTTATAACAGAAATAAATCAGTTTTTCATAGTCTCTGAATGAAATTATTCATGCAGTATTATAAGTAAACTATATCCTTCATAAAGAATGAGAATACTTTATTTTAAATTGTATTCTGTATACAACTTAGTGATGTGAGAATGGACTTTAATTATTTACTCTCCTATAGTTTATTCATATCAACAAACACATGTTGATGTTTACCTGTGATTTTTATAATATTCTTTGCCATTTTTCATATTTCAGAAATTAGTTAGCTTACTGCTTAGTGCATTGGTTTTCAAATCTGGTGGACATTGTTATCTCTTCAGTTTAGTTCAAAATTGTTTAAACCTACGTGTATCCCAGGTTGACACAACATAAGGAAATAAGTACCAGATTTGTTAGAAAAGTAAAGGCTGATTAGCAGAGTTGATAATGAACTCAGAGAACATGTGTTGCACCAGCCCTTCTATCTTTAGTGCGTAGGATTGTTCGCTAGACATTGATTGTTCCATTTGACTGCTACCTTTCCTTGTTTTTGTTGTCTCTGTTTCCCCTGTTCCCTTTGATTTAATAGATTTTTCTGTTATTTAAAAAAAAAATGTATACGCTCTTTTGCTTTTCCTTATACTTTCTTCTATTCTTGTTATACTTCTGTTTTCTTTCATTTTCTCTACTTTATTATCTGCTGTTGCTCCTCTCTTACATTATGATTCTCTTATTGTAATATTCATTTTTGTTTGTTTTTGTTTTGATAAAGAATTTTTAGTCTAAACATCATCTGTTTTTATTGACGTTATTAGTGTATTATGTAGTTTGTTGCAACATTCCTTACTTATTTTTTTTCCCTTGGAAAGTATGACATGGACCTACTGTTCAGGTCATGTGAAAGTCAAATGAGAAAAGACAGGGCTGAGTTAATAATGCATTGTGTCATGGTTTACAGTTTGGCTGTTCTTCTTCTGCATTCATTCTCAAACTCCTGCAGATTAGCAGGATGTAGTCTGGAGAACGGAATGCGTTGTGTCATGGTTTACAGCATTGCTGCTATATCTGCGCATTTCGGCCTGACACATCCGACTTCAGCATGGCTTTAGGTCACTGACCTTATATGGGATGGGACAGCCAACTCCATCCCATAACCTCCTTAGTCGCCTTTTACGACATGCATGGAAGGTAAACAGTGTTGCTATTCTTTGCTCCCCTTTCGGGTCCCGGCAACACAGGGGCGTAGTTTGGCTATGATATTTGCACATTTCAACCTGACATATCCGAGCTTATCATAATATTTTTATCACTTTGACTTATGAGATGGAACAGCCACATCCACTCCAAACCTCCTTAGTTATCTCTTATGATATAAATGGCATGTCACAATTTTGCTATTCTTTGGTTCCCATGAGTTTGATTTACACGAGAGTTAGAGAATGTATGCTGAAGAAGAAAATCAGGATTGAGTATTGGACCTGGCTGTAAAGGTTGTCTTCCTTGAGACTGCATGTATTGGTGGCAATTTTCATGACAGCATTTGACAGTTTGTAATTTTCTTTTAAATTGGGATAAAATTCTTTATTTTCCTATGAATTTTGGTGAAATATTAAAAAAATATTTATGTCAGAATGTTATGTATATGTTACGTTTATTTTCTGTATTTTTATAGCTTTCAGATCAGTAGAAGATCTTTTTGCCAAAGCTCGTAATGAACATATGAAATCTGTTCAACATCACTTAAAAAACACAGCAGATGATTTGGATGATTCTGAGGAGGAAGAAGAGGATATTGGAAGCATTGTTCTCAGCGGAGTGTTTAAATCTTATGCAAGCACATTTGGTGAGACCATAACTGTTATGTCCTTAGTTATTATCATTTATTTAGTATTTCCTGTTTAGTGGGCATAAATCTATCTATCTATCTGCCTGTATGTCTGTCTGTCAGTCTATCTGTATCTATCTCTCTATTTAATCTCAACCGAAGATGGATGTGTTGGATCATTGCCACAAATACAATGGTGACAATACATTTTCATTTTCTGGACAACATCCTTCTGGAAATCTATTAAGATCATTGTTCAGCTACAAGAGAGATCCAACGGGAGTTTGAGAATGAGCGCTGAATAAGAAGAAAATCTATCTTCTTCTTCTTCTGTGTTCGTTCTCAAACTCCTGCAGATTAGCAGGATGTAGTCCAGAGAACGGAATGCGCTGTGCCATGGTTTACAGCATTGCTGCGATATCTGCGCCTTTCGGCCTGACACATCCGACTTCAGCATGGCTTTAGATCACTGACTCTATATGGTATGGGACAGCCAACTCCATCCCATAACCTCCTTAGTAGCCTTTTACGACATGCGTGGAAGGTAAATAGTGTTGCTATTCTTTGTTCCCCTTTCGGGCCCCGGCAACACACGGGCGTGAAAATCTAATCTAATCCAATTATCCTATCAATCTATCCATCCATATCTATCTTTAAAGCTGTAATCCATCAGGGTCGTAGAGGTACCACATTGGATGCTGTAGGGTCGTATGGGTACCACATTATCTTAGTGGGCATACATACAAATGTACTGAAGCACACTGTAATAGGAAACCAAACACTTCTCCAGAATATATGTTCTGTGTCCTGATGTCACACAGCATCACATATCTTGGCTGATTCTACATTTCCCATGATTTCAATTGGTTGGTGTCACAAAGTATATGAAGTGACCGATGATCAATCACATCAGCCAAGATGAGTGGATGTTTGAGATCAGCATGCAGGACCAATAATCTAAAGAAGGACTTGTAGGAAGCGAAAGGTAACACAAAAGATGAAATAATTGAAAGTAAACAATAAAACAAAAGGAAACAATCTGTTCTACTTATCAGTAGGTTTTTCATCCAGAATGATGTCAAATTGTGTCAGCTCCTCCGCTAGCTATATCAGTCACATGAATAAATATATAACTATTGAGATGCTTTCTGGTAATCTCATATTTCTTGTACATCCATTGACTCTGCACTGCAATTGTTCTACTTGTTGTCATTGCTGTGAAAAATTGGTGTAATATTGTGACCAGAGAACATAGAGTGGCTCAGAAGAATGCTGAAGTTAGATATGTCAGGCAGAAAAGTGCAGATATCACAACTAAGCTGTAAACCATGGTATAACACATTCTGTTTTCTGAAATACATCCTACTAATCTGCCAGAGTTTGAGAACGAATGCTGAAGAAGTAAAATATGAGGATTGACCTGACTGAAAAGATTCTCTTAGAACAGTATATGGAAATATAGACAAACATTCTACAGCAGCTCCATGTGTTTGAATAGGGACTTCTTGGGTAGACATTTACACAAATACAGCAAGCGTAAGAAGTTATTATTATTATTATTCTTAGACTCATAATTGCACATGTCGGTTGAGTGGTTAGTGGGCCCATCTTATAAACACATCTCGGTCAAACTTGCTTGTGGTTTGAAAACCATCATCCACATTGTACCATACTTTGTATTATTGGTGCCTAAAAATCCTCAATAGTTGAATATCAATGTCCTCCTATACAGAATATGTTTCATTTTCTTCTTCTTCTTCAGCGTTCATTCTCAAACTCCCACTGGATATCTTGTAGCAGGATCATGGTCCTAATAGATTTCCAGAAGGATGTAGTCCAGAGAATGGAAATGCGTTGTGTCGCCGTTTTATTTGCGCCAATGGCCCGACACATCCGTCTTCGGCGGGGTTTCATTTTAATATTAGTAAGTATTAATATTGAAAAAAAATAATACACAGAATTGATGTTTCAACCAAAATTCTTTATCAAGATAGGGGTGAACAGACACAGAATGGAACCACAAAATCAGAGACTGCCTACAACAGCAGTTTTCCACAGTATACAAGTCTGGAAAACAACAAAAAGAGATGAGAAGTGATAACTACGGAAGCATAATTTCATGATGAGAAATTACAGTAGTGTACACTAAAAATGCATAGTTTTATTATTATTATTTACATAGCATATATAGAAATTTGAATGATGCGTGACAATGCTGAATCCCTAAAAAAACCCTGTGTGCAAGCAAAACATTACTATGATTCTCTCCAAGATGAGAAACCATACTTCTCTCCAAGATGAGAAACCATACTTCTCTCCAAGATGAGAAACCATACTTAATTTTATTTCGTTTGCAGATGTTGTTGATGGAAGTGATGTTCATTCGGCTCAAGAGAAGCTTCTTCATTCGTTCAGATCTGGTACTTCGGCTTGTCTCGTCTGTATTGAAAACATCAAGAAGGATGAAGCCGTAAGTTATTTGTTTTCAGCTTCAATCATTTAGTGTTATATCTCATACTGTAAACCATGACACATTCTGTTGTCTGGACTACATCCTGCTAATTGTATTTGTTTTCAGCTTCAATCATTTAGTGTTATATCTCATACTGTAAACCATGACACATTCTGTTGTCTGGACTACATCCTGCTAATTGGCAGGACTTTCAAAACAATGAAAAAGGTCTAGGGTGTTGTTGTTTCAATACCCAGGAATAGCAAGCTGTTAGCTCTTTCTATGAGCAGTTGGTAATTTTTCCAGAGCTTTATTGCATACCTAGAATACTCTAATACTTATTGGTGTACAATGTTTACTTATTGATGTGCAATGTTTACTTATTGATGTGCAATGTTTACTTAGTGGTGTGCAATATTTACTTATTGGTGTGCAATGTTTACTTATTGGTGTGCAATGTTTACTTAGTGGTGTGCAATGTTCACTTAGTGGTGAAATGCTTTGAGAAGTTTCCTACTCTGAGGGGTAAATTATAGGGATTTTGTGACTTTTCTACCTTTCTACAACAAGGAGAATTGCATTCATGATCTTCAGCTCCCCTGTTAAGCATCCTTTCCTGTCGGAAGAGGTGTTCATAGAAAATCAGCTGTGGGCCTTGAGAATTGGGATAGCCAGCTATGCATTCCTCACTATCCAAGGGGACTCTCCAGTTGTGCAGGTCTAATATATTTGCCTGATTCTGATTCGCTTGTCACAACCAGCACAGAGTTGCTTTTCACCGCATCCTATCTGCTGCCTTTTCATAGTTGAAACACAAAGCAGATGTTGGTAGCTAGGACCATGGTCATGGCTGGAGCTCATCTGGTTCCCTCTTTATGATGTGCAATGCTGTGCTCTCTGAATGTTGTACCACAAAAGAACTATAATTGTACAGATGTAATGCTGTGGGGATCCACCAGAGAAATACCTCACTCTATTGGCATGTCATTTTCTGAATGTTTACTATTTCATAATATGATTGGTCTGAGAGGACAATAATGAGCCCTTGAGGCCTTCCGCATACAGGAAGGAAGATCCAGGTAATATATGATAGTAGTATGCACTTTTTTTGTCTTTCCAGAAATATGTATTATAGTTGTATTAAATGAAATATAATATGTGATCCATGACCACGATTATGTACAACACATATCTTACGTAGTAGGCATCTTTCCAGACAATAGTATTATTGTTATGCTATAAGAATATCTGCAATCCATTATGATGATGGATGCGACTCTGAAGACCAATCTGAGCCACAAAGTCTTCCACATTATGTACATGGAATCACAGGTCAACTTGCACCATTGTGCACTGTTGTGTGCTATTTTAGACTATCCCTTGAGTTATCTGCTATCACTTTCTTCTTTGTATTTATACCATTCCATATATTTTCCCTCCAGACAACACAATCCATGGCATCCAATTTCCATGATAGTGTATCAAATCCTGCATAATGCATAACGCATATGCATATGTCTTTGTACTGAAGTAGAAGTCAACACTGAGATCTTTTCTCAGACTAACTCTCCATAAAGTAGATCCTTCAGTATTCTGCCATCTTCCATCTTCCTAGTGTATCCAGCCACAAGTATAAACTCTATAACAATATCGAAACATTGAACAATAATATTTGTGTTCTTTCCCTCAGATCTGGTGCTGTTCAGGATGTTCTTGTATGTTTCATCTCCCGTGCATACAGAAATGGGTACGGGAAGGAGTGTACCAGAAACAATACAGTTCAGGGGACTTTGCAACTGACAAAACTACAGAAAACATTCCTTGGTATTGGTAAGTCAAAGAAGAGTATAGGTCAAATATGATGATGTGTTGAACAAATAGTATTTCATAAGTTTTAGAAGTACCTGTCTGTGTGGCAGAGGAGTCAGTGAGACATTGAAATATTCCTGAAGGGCATAAAAATAGTTAAAGTTTTGAAAAGCTGGCATAGATGATGCTATTTTATGTGACTCTGACACGGTTATTGCAGCGTGTAAGCAGTTCCTAGGAATTCTAACAATAGGTTGCCTCTGTGTTTCAGGGGTTGAAAGGTGAGCAAAGAATAGCAATACTTTGACCTGCCATGCATGTTATATGAATGAGACAACTAAGGATGTTTGGGAGAGTGGATCTGGTTGTCCAATCCCTGAGGTTAATGTGACTTGATAGCCACACTAAAAGATGCAGATATCACAGCTAAGCTGTAAACTAAGACAATTCATTTCTTTCTCTGGATTACATCCAGCTAACTAAGAGGAGCTTGAGAATGACCACACATGAACAATAGTTGAAAAACAATGTTTTGTGCAGGAGTACTTTAATTATTATTATTATATTGTTAGTTAAAAAACAGTGTTCATTTAATGACCAGCTTGTACAAATATACATGGCCTGACACATCTAACTTCAGCATGGCTTCTTGGTCACTGGGACCATCTACGAGATGGGGCAGTCAAACAACCTCACCCTCAAAACCTTCTTAACTGCCTTTCATGACATGTGTGACAGGTAACAGTGTCGTTATTCTGTTATCTCTTTTGTGGGTGCCAGCAACACATGGGCAAGTCGAAATTTGAAAATATACAAAAATATGTATTGCCTGTCAAAAAATTGAGCAAAGAACATAAGAAATAGAAATAATAATGCTGTTGTTAATTGTTCTTTGTTTTTTATCAGTCCAAAGTGCAGATATGAATACAAACAAAGTCAGTGTCCCACTAGATACTACTGCTTCTGTGGTAAGCAACTTGATCCAAAGTCTGACCCATGGCTTGTACCACACTCTTGTGGAAGTGTGTGTGGCCGTAAATTGAATCCAAGTTGCGGACATTCTTGCCTTTTACTCTGCCATCCTGGTAAGTAAACTATGCCGTCAAGTAGTATAAATTGTTTAAGAGATTGTGAATCCTTCTTATTCTGCTTTCGTTCTCAAACTCCTGCAGATTGGCATGATGTAATCTGGAGAACGGAATTCATTGTCGCTAAGTCCTGAAATCTAGACACTCTAAGAAATCAATCAAAGTGTCATGCCGAGTGGAGTAGGTGATCATTCTCCACAACACTCTGTCTCTTGTTGTTGTTAATAAGTTCAGTTAGTGACTTCTTTTTGTGCCACAGTGACAACACATCCAGAAATTTCTCTCTTTGTCTTCCTCTGTCTCTTCTCCCCGTGATCTTTCCGATGGTTGCTAAATGTTCAAGTTTTACTTTTCTCATCACATACCCTAAATATCTTGATTGTCTGTTTCTAATTTTTGTTATAATTTATCATTTTACTCCAGCATTTCTGAGAGCTTCCACATTAGTTTTCTTGGCTGTCTATAGAGTTTTCATCATTCTTCTTAAAAACCACATCTCATTCGACTCTAGTTTATCTTGGGCACTTTTGTTTACTGCACATGCTTCGCTTCCATAAAGAAGGATTGGCTCAATATAACATCCTAGTACTTAAACTCATATATGCATTGATATTAGTCCATAGCATAGAATGTTGCTCATTTTTTTTAAATGTACATTAGGTCTGTGCTATCCTGTTCTTGATCTTATTGGAGCACCTGCCATCTTATGTTAAAATAGTGCCAAGATACTTGACTTTGTCCGCTTGACTTAATTTAGCGTCATTGATAGCAATACTACATCTTGGGGGTGTGTATTTCTTTTAAACAACCATTACGTCTGCTTTCTTCTTGTTTAGACTTAGTTTTCACTTTCTTGTGCTACCATATCTAACAGGGCTTGAAGTTCTTGTTCGCTCTCTGCAATAAAAAAACCGTATCATCAGCATATCTTAGATTATGTTCTATTTTCTTAGATTTCTAAGAAAACAATTAAAAAAATTAGGATAAATTACATGTTTGAAACATGCATTCTGTGGCCGTGCTGTTCAGCATGATCTCACTATTTTCATTATTCTACTCCTTCGGTGTTCATTCTCAAACTCCTGCACTTTAGCAAGATGTAGTCCAGACAGCAGAGTCCATTGTGTCATGGTTTATGGGCTTTGCTGCAATATTTGCGCCTTTTGACTTAGTATATCCAACTTCAGTATGAAAACTATATTTATTGACGTACTGTATTTTGTGTGTTTATCTTCTTCTAATCCCTTTGTTGCAGAAAGGTAGAAAAGTCAAAAAATCCTTATAATTTACCCCTCTGAATAGGAGACTTATCAAAGCATTTCACCACTAAGTAAACATCGCACACCACTAAGTAAACATCGCACACCACTAAGTAAACATTGCACACCACTAAGTAAACATCGCACACCACTAAGTAAACATCGCACACCACTAAATAAACATCGCACACCACTAAGTAAACATCGCACACCACTAAGTAAACATCGCACACCACTAAGTAAACATCGCACACCACTAAGTATTCATTTTCAAACTCCTGCTGGATTTCTCTTGTAGCAATACTATGGTCCTATTAGATTTTCAGCAGAATGTCGTTCAGAGAATGGAAATGTGTTGTGTCACCATTTTATTTGCACAAATGACCAGACATATCTGTCTTCAGCAGTTTTGTATTTATGATTTTCCTGTATATTGCTGGGGCCCGAAGGTGAACCAGAGACTAGTGAAACTATTATATGCCAGACATATCATAATAGGCAAATAAAGGGATTTGGGGGATGGAATTGGCTTTCTGATCCCATAGAACAGAGGTTCTCAAATATTTCATGCGGCGAGTACCATTCACGTGTGATCATTAGTGCTTGCTAGCACTTTTTAACTCGCTTGATGCAGGCACATGTTCTTACGAGAGCACCATAGGTTGAGAACACCTGCCATTGAAGGTCAATGTGACCCATAGACCATGCTGACATTAGGTGTCGAATCAAAGGTGCAGATATTGCAGCCAAGCAGTAAGAATGACACAGTTTATACTGTTCTCTGAACATTGACAGAGAGGGAGGAAAAGACGAACATGCCAGGATGATGGTGGTGGTAATGATGAAATAATCCCTTTAGCTGTGAACTTGTAGTCTTGACAACCCATAGCCTTTTTGAGAAAAGCAAAGTTTCTTCCCGGTCTCTCATAAGGTTGTCTCAAAGGCATGTTTATGTAAGGGGAGTTTATGGATGCATATTTAGTCCCTGAAGAGAGTATTTCCACTGCTCCAGTATCCTAGGATTACCATGTCATGCCAGGAGCACATCACACTTCTCTGCCAATTGGCAGGACTTTCAAAACAATGAAAAATGTTAGATTTGTTGACCCTTCTACAGGGATGCCACATCTACTATTACCCATTACCTGGGAGTTTGCCACAAAAGGACAAAGATACAGTGTCTGCTGACCTGCATCTCTTTGTCATTCACGGGGATTACTTGATAGAATTCATCACAAGTAAGAAATTGAGAAAAGATGGGACAAATATTTTTTACGAGTGACAGGTTGTCAGCCTATCACCCAACTTTCCTTAGTCACCTCTTAGGACATGCCTGGAAAGAAGACAGTAGCCCTATTCTTTTATTCATTTCACTTTGAACTAGGAGTCCAGACCCAGGTTTCCACACAGACAATGTCAGGATATAATACAGAAAGCAAGTGCAAACTTGATTGCATTAAGAAATATATGGAAATAAAAAGAATGTTCCACATTATCAAATACAAAACTAAGATGACTTAATTCAAATGTTAAATCGGTGCTGTTGTATGGCTCAGAAACATGGACAACAACAAAAAGGAGAATTAAAAAAAACCTACAAACTTACATCAATAGATGCCTACATTTAATAGATTTGAAATGATATGTCCATTTGTTAGCATTTGTTCTCTGGCTCTTGTAGGATCTTTTTAGTAGCAAGATGATCATACTAGATTTCCAGCAGGATGTAGTCCAGAGAGCTGAGATATGTTGTGTTGTCATTTCATTTTTTCTAATGATCTGACACATAAGACTTTGGCGGTGAAATGGTATTATAAAACTACCAATGAATAACTCATGCAGCGATCTTAAAAAACAGATTGAGAAAGAAACTAAAGAAATGATGCTGAAGATGGATGGAACATATTTCAGAAGACCACCAGAAAGTATTTTAAGACAGACATTCTTCTGGAACACACAGGGAATGAGGAAAAGAGGAAGACTAGGAAATACCTGGAGAAGAACAATTATGTAAAGAGACACAAAGACTGGGTAGGGCATGGAAAGAACTAGAAGTAATGGCTAAAGATAAGACAAGATGAAAGAGATTTGATGAGAACATATGCTTCAAAGGGAGCTAGATAGCAACAGGTGAGGTGATTAGCATCACTCCAGCCACTTTCTCTTATATTTTCTACTATCCATTTTCTGACTGATGTAAGGTTGACCTGAGAGCTGTGTGTGATTAAAAACAGTCCAACTGAAACAAAATAGAATCCAAAACCACAAGGTTATTGAGGCCAGTGTATTAACAACTGAGTAAACACTCTATATGTTTATGTTAGTAGGCAAATATGATAGTGATCACTTTAAACATACACATATAAACACTAGTTAAACTTTATATAAACACATATAAACTTTAAACATACACATATAAACAGTAGTTAACAGATTAATTCTTTATACTGTAGGTTCTTGCCCACCCTGTCCTGTGATGATTCAGTCAAAATGCCACTGTGAAAAGAGTGCTCCACGTATGATGAGGTGTAATGCTCGGACTTGGACATGCGGTCAAATTTGTGGCCGCACTTTATCATGCAAGCAGCATAAGTGCCCGTATAAATGTCATTCTGGTACGTAATAAAAAAATGTAATTCTGGCACATAATAAACAAGTTCTTTTTTATTGTAATATAGAC
Organism: Meghimatium bilineatum; assembly: GCA_034231615.1. Lineage (NCBI taxonomy): Eukaryota > Metazoa > Mollusca > Gastropoda > Stylommatophora > Philomycidae > Meghimatium > Meghimatium bilineatum. Next base: position 7,250,742 of record CM067312.1, read on the forward strand.
CCCTATGATAACATCTATGCAATTTATAATTTAAATGTTAACTGTAGTTTGCTGTCAGAAAATTTATTTTTGTTGTCTAGCTCTGTGTCTGAGATGTACAGAGACATGACACCTTGTTTAAGACCTTACTTGAAGATAGAGTTGAGGGGAGGAAGGCCGAGCAAGATGTAGGTAGATATACAAGTGGGAGAGTAATATCATGAGGTGGACAAGTTAGTCTATCAGAATAGGCCACCAAAGCAAAAGTTGGAGGTCTTTGTGGACAACTTCAATGTGGAGATGGCACTTGATGATGATGAAAGGTACTGAACGCATAGTAAATGATATGTTTTCAACTCTTGTAGCTGCCTAAAGATACTGCATGACAGTGATATGTTAGTATATTCAACTCTTGTAGCTGCCTAAAGATACTGCATGACAGTGATATGTTAGTATATTCAACTCTTGTAGCTGCCTAAAGATACTGCATGACAGTGATATGTTAGTATATTAATCTTTATTAACTTTTTTATTTATTAACATATTTAACACACTGTATGTGTGTATAGTTGAATAGGTAGGTTTACTTTAATAGCTTGCAGCATACTGTACTTATCTGATCAGATTTATATCTCATCTTTTTTTTTATATTGGGCATATTTGCAGGTGAATGTGCGCCTTGTACGAGAACCAGCTTGCAACCATGTTGTTGTGGGAAGCAGAAGTCTGAGCGCCCATGTGATAGCATGTCATGGAATTGTGAAAAGGTTAGACAGGAATAATGTGCTTGTTGGTTGGTTGGTTTGTTCCTTTGGTGCCAAGGATGGCACATAAGGCAGAAGTCATGTTTCTCTATGCTGTGCGGTTCGCTACAATTTGTTGTAGCTCTTAGGTGGTGTTAATACCCATTGTCTTTGCCTTGTTCTTGATTGTTCTTCATAGTGTAGTTCTGTCTAACACATTACAGTGTGTCAGCAAAGAGTATTATCAAAAGGTGTAAACAGCAACATAAAAAAATAATAATAAAACTTATTTCAGCTAAGCTGTAAACTATGACATAACAGACTATGTTCTCTGGACTATATCCTACTAATTGCAGGAGTTTGAGAAAGAACACAAAATGAGGATAGCATGTAACTTGTTGGGTGTTTGCTGCAAGTCTTTTTTTCCACTTCTGCATCAAAGTTATCGCAGTATTTCCTAGTGGCAGTTGATAATGAGAGGTCCTACCCTTCATTTTTATCAAAATGCCTCATCCCTCATTTTACACATTATTTCTAGCAGACCCATCAGTGTATACATGCCCAAAGGGATTGTGGAAAGTTTTGGTCAATGTATTTGATTGCTTTTGAGTTTTCTTTGTTTTTGAGTTTTTCAGATTGCAGCTTTTTGTTTCTAATGTCTGGAATGCAATGTTTCTGAATATGACATTGAAAGAAGCATGGCAGCTTGCACAGAACTGAAAGACTTACATCGCAGCAGTGTAAAAAGATACCTCACATAGGACAAAACATATTGTAATGAAAAAAAAAATAAAGAGGTTACATAGTTGATAACTAATTGTGAAGTTGAACTTCCGGTTGCACCAAGATGGTGACACTGACAGAATTTTGTTGATGTTACAGTGCATTGTAAAATGCAAAGCTAACCAACCCTACTTTCAGTTGTAAAATTCTGGTGCATGAGGCATGGAGCTTAAAATATGATTTTTTATGCTACACAATTACCGCAGAAGACTGATGTGTTGGGCCATCAGCGCAAATAAAATGGCAACACAACACATTTCCATTCTCTGGACTACATTCAACTGGAAATCTTGTAGGACCATTGTCCTGTTACAAGATAAATCCAGCGGGAGTTGGAGAATGAACGCTGAAGAAGAAGAATGCTACACTATTAAATTCACAATTCACCATACAGAAATACATCCAAATATCGTTCAAGAGTGTGGTCACAAATCAATCAGCACAATCTGGTATACAAGAGCTTCTCTGCAAAACAAATAATGAAGAACACACAACGACCTAAAATAAACTGTTATATACATAACCACATATGAAACAGAAGGCAGTGGAAAGACATGATAACCAATGCCATATGGCATGGACCAGAAGAAGAATAGTATACATGACCAATATTGAACTAGATGTATAATAATTGATTACAACAGAAGTTTACAAAGGGCTCATTTTGGTGGTCGTAAATAGACCTGTATATGCAGTAAGTAAAAATGTTCAGGGAAACAAATAAGCTATTGATTGCATATTTCTTATTAGAGTATATTTTAGCGTAAACAACTGTTTTGTCAAATTTTTTTTTAGATGTGTGGCAAGTCATTGAGTTGTGGAAACCATATTTGTGAGAAGATATGTCACTCAGGGACATGTGGGAACTGCCCTCGATCAGGACTCAGAAAGTGCCCGTGTGAGAAGACAGGTTGAGTAATAGTTGTGTGATTATTCCTGATATTACATTAAGATATGTTGTGTTATTTATCTTATTCTTCTTCTGCGAACATGCGTTATTTATCTAAAGCAGTAATGAGGTGGTGGAGACGTGTTAATATGTTCTGTTTTACTTAAGCAAAAGGTAATATTTTCATGAATATACATTCTCTGTTAACAGTACTGTATATTTCTGTGTATAAGCTGAGAATTTTTGTACTCTTTTTCACATTTGATATTGGGGATTCGGCTTATATACAAGCACAATGAATATTGAAAAAGGATATCACCGGTAGAATCACAAAAAATGGTAGTACAGAATACAGTCAAAAAGACCTATTGGTAGCAGGAAATAATTTATCAGTACAAAATTCTTCTTCTTCTGCGTTCATTCTAAAACTCCTGCAGATTAGCAGGATGTAGTCCTGAGAACGGAATGCGTTGTGTCATGGTTTACAGCATTGCTGCTATATCTGCACCTTTCGGCCTGACACATCTGACTTCAGCATGGCTTTGGGTCACTGACCCTATATGGGATGGAACAGCCAACTCCATCCTATAACCTCCTTAGTCGCCTTTTACGACATGCGTGGAAGGTAAACAGTGTTGCTATTCTTTGCTCCCCTTTCGGGCCAGGCAACACACGGGCGACAAAATTATTCAAATCCTTTGAAATCGGAAATGCTGAATTATGAAGCAGTTCCTGAATTTTACTCTCTGTCGTGGAAATCATCAGTCTATGATTGTAAAAAAACCGCTATATTTCAAAAATACAGAAATCCCTTGTTGTGGTACTGTTACTAAAAATAGCTGGTCAGGGGAAAGTTCATTGTTCCAAAATGGCGGTACCTATTGCTCATGAGTATTAATCATGAAAACATCAGAGTTTTTAAAATTAAGATTGTATGATATATAGAAGGTAATGTAAATCTAGGCCTAGCATTATAATAAGTATGATTTTGCACTTAAAATAACCTTTGAAATTCATTCAGAAAGTGCTAACATTCATTATGACACATAGATAGTTTAAAGACTCTTTCACACGAGTTCGATTTTATACGAATCTTAAAGATGTCGATGTTGGTATAAAAAATGTTTGCACCCTCGGTAATGGCGGATAAGTACACTCTAGATTGTGGTCAGCAAAGTGTTAAAAGGTGTAAGGCATCCAGGAATTATATACAGGTAGGCATAAACCACAAACCGTGACCTTTGACAGTACTCCCAATCATGCACAAACATGCAATTTGGAACTTTTGCCCGCTTAGGCAGTCTTTGATTTTTTTTAAAACCTATGCGGGGGAGGGGAACACTTGTCCCATCTGCCATGCAACTAAAAACAACGGCGACTTCTCTGTCTGGTTGTCTGTACAAAAACTATGTTTTTTTCATTCCACTGTGCGATTTGAAGGCAAATCTAAAAGTGAAGATAAACATTTACCAGTGCCGTTCATTGATCAGGCTTGAAATTACTGTAATGTTTGATGCTATTGCTAGCATTGTAGCCAATCTTTGTCACGGTGACAGCAATTAATGGATAAATGAATCTGATATCGGAAAACACTACTGTGGCTGATAACATCTCCGGGCAAAGGTCGCACTGTAATCTCCTAATTGTTGTATTTTATGTAAGTACAGATAGGTTGCAAATGGAGAAATGACTTTACCATTGCTAAAATTTTCCGTTTAGCATTATTTTGCGTGTAACTTAATTCTTATAATAATAGAATTTCACAGTACTATTATCAGTATTATTTTTTTCCCTTCTTGCCCTATGCATGGGTTTTCAACTTTTGTCACATTTTGGACATTAAAGCAACATCCTCTGCTTATACACTGATTGGCTCATACGCGGAAAAATATGATACTTGTGGTTACATAGTATGGTGTTTGAGGGCATTTGCCCAATTAAATTAATGATTGTTCTCTGGACTAAATCTTGCTGGATATCTAGGAGTACCATTGTCCTGTTGCATGAGAAATCGTGTTGGAGTTTAAGAATGAATGCTAAATGAAAAGCATCTTTCACGAACATAATGCATCATCCAGTCATGTTGAATATTTCATGTTTTGATTTGTGTGTCTCTCTCTCCTTTGTATTACCAAACCTACATCTTTATAGAATTTCAGCTACCTTGTACAGAAGACATTCCAACCTGTGGAGACACCTGTGGGAAACCTCTCACCTGCGGACAACACTACTGCACCCAGCGCTGCCATACTGGAGAATGTGGACAGGTGTGTGATAAGTTTTGGTTATCTTTCTATGCTGAAGGCAGTATCTGATGCTGTTACCAGTGGAAAAGCATATGAGAACTGTCTAATAATGTACAGTGTAGAAGATGTCTTCTACAGAAGATAAGGTAGGTAGGTCCCATGGTAGCAACCTGCTGTTGGAGAAGGGGTGAAGAGAAATCTTTGTGTACTAAACCGCAGCAACTATTAGGTGGGGTTACAAGTTCCCTTCCTTGGTGTATTTACCTTCCCTAACTCATGTGTCAGGTACCCATTTACAGCTGGGTCGACTAGAGAAGCAGTTGTGTCAGGTTAAAAATTACGACCCTTAATTTTGGTACTGTCCGGACTGTGGTTTCAAAACCTAGTATGATGTAACCCAGGGATAGTAAGCAAGCTAACTATCAACTAGGCTACTACTATTTACTGTGTGTGATAGTTCTGTTAAAATGCTTAAACTGGTGACTTTATTAGAATTCGCTTGGTTTTAGCAATTAAGGTACATATGTGGTATTCTTCAGCATTCAGTCTCAAATTCCTGAAGATTAACAGGATGTAGTCCAGAGAATGGAATGTATTTTCATAAACTGTCTAGAATTAATGGGAGAAAGTCTATGGCACATGAAGAAGACACAGTCATTGCAAGTTCTAGTCTATTTCAAAGAAGATATATTATTATGAATACAATGAATTCCATAGCACCTTTTATCTAAACATGTTTTTGCATTTAATTTTGTTTTTACAGTGTATGCAAATGGCTGTGAAGAAGTGTCGATGTGGCCAGAGACAAAAGGAATTTCCTTGTGCCAGAGAGTTTCATTGCGACAAAAAATGTAACAACCTTAGAAACTGTGGAGTTCACAAGTGTAACCGTAAGGTAAGAAATGTAGAAATATACTATACAATTATAATTGCAATTTATGTTCAACGTTGTTGTAAGCTATATATCTGAATATCTATCTATATATTACTACATGTGGATAGTAAACACCTAGGTGTTAACTTGTACAGATTTTCTGTATTGATAACCGATTTTGGGCCCAAAAACAAAATCCGTAAGAAAACAAATTTTGAAATTAAGAAAATAAAAAAAGGTCATTTGGTGTTAAATTTCCTAATAATAATTACTAATGCTGACATTTTTATTGACATACAGAAATAATTGTTAAAAATAAGTTGACAACTATATAAATGTTTTGGTAACAGTAAATATCTTGGTAACAGCAAAAATTTTCAATAGAGTAAATTTTTGATGAAACTACACATTTTGATGAGATTATACATTTTTGATGAGAGTAAACATTTTTATTAGAGTAAAAATTTGTATGACAGTAAACATTTTGATGAGAGTTAATATTTTAATAAGATTAAAATTTGATGAGATTAAATCAGGTGGTTTGGCTACACCATGAGATTGGAAACAATGCAACCAACCCATCATGCATACAACAGCAGAAAATAGGGTTGCAAGGCATGAGGAAGACAAAGAACTAGATGGGTGCAGACAATCAAAGAAACCTTAAAGAAACATGGGCTTACCATGGCCAATGCGACCGACATGCCCAAAGGCAGAGGACTCCAACTTCCCCATGACACTTAATGGTACAAGTAGACATACAATATATCTTTAATGACAGTATCAACCATGTTTCAAGGAGTGATTAGAGAACCATCGATTAACTAAACCCAGAATATACCACTTGAATGAATTAAATACACTACAGATTCCCAGTTTCGTATATGCCCTTGTAAAACACCCACCTTTATTCCAGTGAAAGTATTTCTTCCTGCAAAGCCAGATACATTGACATAGTATAATAAACAAATCAGCAGCTTATATAGCATGTACAAATATTATTACTTGAGATTAGGTTGAAGGGGAAGAGCTAAAACTTCACTGTATCTTGAAGAAGACAATGATATATTATATTGTGTGTTGATAATGGATGTCTCTGTCTAAAAGGGGCAGATCCAACTGTCACACTGTTGATTGGACATAGTGTAAACGCCATGAACACTGCTTTATTCATGGCTTCCGTATTTCGTTTTATCAAGTTTACTGCCACTTGCAATAATATCTATTGTCTTTTGCTGTGCTGACTTCATCATATATAGTGTGCTCAATAAATAATCATATTATGGCCCATGAAACTGCATTCATTCTCATCTCCTGTCAGAATGTAGTCTGAAGAAGAACGGAATGTGTTGTGTCATGGTTTACAGCTTGGTTGCGATATATGAGCCTTTCAACATCAAAATGTCACCTAAGGTATAGAGGATCGACTTCATTCTTGACATATATGGGTTTCCCATTCATATAGTACGTAACTATTGTAGTTTCGATCAATAATCCCCAAGGATTTCCTAAAAAATGTACTTGTAAACAAGACATCACAGCTCGGTATTGAACATGCAACCTCATGAATACATGGCAGATGGTTTTACCGCTTTTCTAGTGAGATCCTCTATGATATATATGCATCTGAATGATCACTAAGTACTTCTGACTTTTATATATGTGACTTATATATGTATATCTTGTGACTTTTCTGTTTTAGTTTTCCTTTGTGAATAAGTTGTATGGTTGAATACTGTATAGTTCAGTTGTATTTTTGAATTGTTTTTGTGACTGATTTGTTTAAAAAAAATTGCGGTTAAGTTGTATTTTATATATGGGGTTGTGATTCCTCACTTTTCCAAGTCACCAATTAGTCTGTTTTGAAAGAGTAATATTAGCTCTTCAATGATGAAGGTACCAGATTACCCCGCAGCAAGAAACTGTTCATCTAGACTGTTCAGAAAGCAATGTCAGCCTACTGAACATATTTATATTGCCTAGTAAATCATTACAGCCAAAAAGTAATCACTACATCCTGAATAGGATATTCCAAAGAAGATGGATGTGTCGGGCCATTGGTGCAAATAAAGGTGCGACACAATGAATTTTCATTCTTTCTAGAAATCTTTTAGGATTATTGTGCTGCCACAAGAGAGATATAGTGGACGTTTGAGAATGTACGCTCTGAAGAAGAAAAGGATATGTTACCAATTTGTAAGTTTTATTTCTGTCACAGTTTTAGTTTGTGTTCCTTTGGTGCCAAGGGTGACTGACACATAAGGCAGAAGTCATGTTTCTCCATGCCTTGCAGTTTGCTGCAAGCTGTTGTAGCTCCAGGGTGGTGTTAATACCCATTGGCATTGCCTCTTTCTTGATTGTTCTTCGTAATGTTGTCCTGGGTCTTCCATGTTTTCGTTGTCCTGTTGCAGACCATGACAGAGCTTGGTGGGTAAATCTATTCTCGTCTGATCCAAGCACATGGCCTAAATATTAGTCTTCTTCTAATAATAGATGACACATATTCTTGTCACAGTTGCATTAAAAATATAATTGTTGTGATGAAGTTATATTTTTGTGACTTGGTTTTAACAAATTAATTTTGTGTACGATTTAAATGCTTGGGTATAATAGAATTAATGAATTTTTTGTGTGTGGTTATTAATCTTCTACTTTGTTGCAATGTTTAGTGTTGTGATGGCAACTGCCCCAGATGTGAGCAGATATGTGGAAAATCCTTGAGATGTCGTAACCACAAATGTGCAAGTCAATGTCATAAAGGTAAAGATTTAAAATGTATAAATCATTGAATTCTTAGATGTTTCTTTTTTTTTATTTTAACACGATGGGCCTCTGTGGGGGATGAGACAGCCAACTCTACCCCCAAAAACTTCCTCATTCTCCTCTTACGTGGCAGGTCACAGAGTTGCTATTCTTGGTTCCCCTTTCAGACCCTGGCAATACACAGGCAGAATATTTGTCATTACAAAGAAATGTTTTCACTGTCTTGTATGTCTATCAATACAAATAAAAATGCTAAAGGGATACAATTAAAGTACCAGCGGGAAAATTCTGCCATAATTATGAGGGAGAAATCCAGGCAATCAAAGTGGCAACTGAAAAACTTCTAAACACCAATTTTTAATAACATCCAATAGTATTTCTGACAGATGCAAGATCAGTACTCCAAGCGCTCCAGAAAACTACCAGACCTGCAAATACTTCTGACCAAACTAAGTAATCAGTGTAAAGTAGCTATGCAGTATATACCATCACATTGTGGAATACCTGGAAATGAGAAAGCAGATTGTCTGGCTAAGGAGAAAGCTTCTGATGATCAACCAGATGTGCCAGTTGTGCGCCATCAAAAGAAATAGATGATCAAGGCAATTAGAAAGCACAATCCAACACAAGATGACTACCAAATTATAAACAGACCAAAGTTATTATTCTTCGCCTCAGAACAGGACACAGACGACTCCGGAACCACATGTATACAAAGTTCAAGATTGGTAACACAACCATGTGTACATGTACCTCAGACAGCAGAGCATATTCTTCAGGAATGCTCAGAATTTGAAATACTGAGGCAAATACACTGGCCCAGAGAAACAACAATGGAAGAAAAACCCTACAAACCTCTGTACGAGTTACAGAAGTCAGGTTTATAGAAGAGACAAAACTTCAGATATAAGCATGTTCTAGGTGAATGAAAGTAGATGAAGTATGTTTCTGTCCAGTTTTGTTTTCAATTTGTTCACTTTTGCTATCTCTTGTATATTTCTAGGTCCATGTTACCCTTGTCCCTTGACAATGGATATAACATGCAATTGTAAAAAAACTAAGATTACAGTTCCTTGTGGGAAGGAAAGAGTGACAAAGCCTCCAAGATGTAAAATCCCATGCCAGTAAGTTGTTATGATTATTATAGTAAAATCCCATGCCAGTAAGTTGTTATTATTATTATATTGAAGTTCATACCTATCAACTTGTTGAGATGAGAATCTGTACAAAAGACCCACAGATTCATTTTCTTCTTCTTCTGCATTCTCATATTCCTAAATATTAACAGGATGTGGTCCAGAGAATGGAATGCATTGTGTCATGGTTTACAGCATGGCTGCTATACCTGTGCTTTTCAGCCTGATACATCTGATTTCAGCTTGGCTGTTACTTTGACCATCTATGCGATGAGATAGCCATCTCTACCACTAAAACTTTCTTGGTTACCTCCTATGACATGCATAAGAGATCACATTGTTTCTATTTTTTTTCTCCCCTTTTGGACCCCAACAATACACAGGCAGCTCATCATCATCAAGTGCCATCTCCAAGAAAATCACTGCACAGTCCCATCGAGAGAAGAAGATTGACCAGCTTGTGATATTTCCCAGCTCATGAAATTTGTCAGCTCATGACATTGCACCCTAACAATCACATGAATCTTTAGACAGCAGGTTTAAAATTACACAATCTTTCCCTTGCACCAAATTCTATTTAAAAAACTTTTGGTGAGTGTTCTGAAAAAGCAATAACTTATTTGTTTTTGAAATAAATTGATTGTAGATTGTGAAATAATTTTTTCACATGTAAATGCAGAATTGCAGATATGCGTGTAATTTTTTAATTTTTTGTATATGTGGTATGAGAGATGTGAGTAAGTGGTAGAGATATTTTTGTGCTGAAAATACAAACGTGTGTTAAAATTTGGAAAACACAATAATCTCTTTTGTTTTTAGAGATTTTAAAATAATATTTGTACATGTAAATAAAGAATTAAATACTGCATATATTGGTGTAAGTATTATTTGTGTATGATGCAGTCTGATGCAGATTAAACACCTAATGTCTTGTACAGATGCTGTTCGGTTGGTTTCATTAATAAGACTGGTTCTTTTATGATAATGATAGAGCACACATGCTTTACTTCCAGGAGATCTATAGTCAGTGAGCTAAGGATGGGTATATGTTAATGTGTTGAGGTTTACTGAATAACTGTCTGTTGAATGTAGACACAACAATTGATTATGCATATGTGCTGCTTTTTATGGAATCTAGTATCAAATTTGGCATGAGCAGGACTGGACACTTATGAAACACAGTGAGGAGAGTATTTAATTATTGAGCTACAGAAACCATCTGCATGCATACTCATGCCTGCATGAGGAGACTGAGCTCTTAGGAGTATGCCTAACATGCAGTGATGTAAGAACCTATTGTCTTTTCTCTGATTTTGCTGTCAGGTGTCATAGGATAAAATGACATTTGTTTTTCAGGCTATGGCACATGTAAGAACCACTTACCAATAAATAACCAATAGAAGCATTGTACTGATGATGCAATTGGATGCATTATTGGCATTAACAAATTCACCAATAGTTAAAAAACTATGTCTATACAGAATCTTCTTCAATTATATTTATATAACTACCGCCAAAGATGAACGTGTTGTGCCATTGATGCAAACAAAGTGACGACACAACACATTTTCATTCTCTGGACTACATCCTGCTGGAGATCTAGCAGGATCATGGTGCTGCTACAAGAGAGAACCAGCAAAAGTCTGAGAATGAACACAGAAGAAAAATATAATCCAATAGAAGAAATATTTAGATAGTTGTCTTGTATGAATTCTCAGAGCATCATCAGAGTGCCATCATCCATCTCGTCAGAAGCACAGATGTCATTTCGGTGACTGTCCTTCCTGCAGTTATGTGTGTGGTGCAACTCTGAGCAGCTGTGGACACACCTGTCCTGTTATGTGTCATGACTCAGTCAGGACCAAGATACAAGATGAAGTAAGTTTCTATTTGTCTATGCTATCTCACCACCAAATACAGTGCATAGAGCAGAAACCAGTGCAAGTGATGTAATTATGCTTTGTGTAGTTCTTACATGCTCTTGAGATTCACAGTCATGTCTTTGATGGTTGTCCTACACAGTTTCTCTTTGTCTTCCTTTCTTTTATTTGCCTTCCGGTGTTGGTGCTTCAATGCTTGTAGTGGCAGTCTATTGTTATTTATTGATACATTTCTGATAGAAGTCCAGTTTTTTTTCTTATTGTTATAGAAACATATTGCTGTCTGGTGTTTTCTCTCTTCTTTGCTTATTTAACTTTAATTATTCCGTCAATAATCAAGAACAAGTCTGCATGATGGAGGGACTAATGAAACAATCAAATGGTCCCAATGAGCAAACTTGATTGAGATTTCAAAATCGGCCTAGATTTAGCTAGATTTATGTGCAATATAAATGAAGCACATAATAATAATAATAATAATTTAATAAAACACATAACCAGTCAGGGTCGTACAGGTGTCACATTTAGACATTTGGTGCAGAAAGATCAACATGCATATCTATTCTCTACCATCCTGATGAGTTTGGAAACTTCACACCCTGTCCAGTCCTTGATATTATCCAGCCATGTCTTCTTCTGGCCCCATCATCTTCTTTCACCCTCCACCGTACTTGAAAAACATCTTATGTCATCGGGGAATGTCTCATCATGTACCCTTACCACAGGAGTTTACAAAATTTCAGGGGAGATGGAGGGGGGGGGGCTCTCAATGCGTTGCCCGCAGATTGATTTAATGCAGTGCTGTATGCACCTTTAGCAAAAGTTCGTTTCGTTATTTAATATATCGTTTGTTTTGTTAAAAGTGTGGACACATTAGCCCGCATAGTACAATCTTACGCTCTCAATAACAGATACTACATACACATCTATAGCATTTGTTTTCAAACAACTGGATTCTTCTCTCTAAAGATTATTGTCTCTCTATTCCCTCTAAAAACATATCTCTAGGACATAACTGCAGGAAATGAAGTGTATAGGAGGTGCCTAAAATGTCAACAATAGTTTTAAAAAACCAATTTCCTGTACAGGATTTTCTTCAGTAATTTATCTATTGTCTTTTCGTTGCAGGATTGAATGACAATCAATTTTCAGGCTATGGCACATTTAGTTGCTTGATATGCAGTAATATTGTGACATCTCAGAATGTTGGTAACCCCTTTAACCCACCTTCTTCTTCATGAATTATATATATAATGTATGTTGTAAGAAGTGTCTACACAAATTTTTTTTGTAGTTGGTTGGTTGTCACATTCCATAGGTCATGGTGACTCAAAATCTGTGCTGAGGTCAGATGTGTCAGATTGAAAGGAGCAGATATCACAGCTAATCTGTAAACCATGACACATTACATCCTACTAACCTGTAGGAGTTTGAGAATGAATGCAGAAGAAGAGATCCCAGTGATTTAAGCGGTTGGTTGTTACATAAATGATCATCTTTGCTTCTAAACTCATCATTGAATTTAAGTACTGAATGAAAGTGTACTGAAACTGCTACAGTCACAATAATAAATCTAAGTTGTTAATCACAAGAAGAAGAAGATTATCATCTTTTGAAATGGCATTATTGCAACATACTTTAACATTATATCACAGGGCGTGAAAGCAGGTCCTTGGGAGGAGAGGCCTGTTCGTATTGAAAAGCGCAGCAAACCATGCCCACCTTGTCAAGAACTCATAACTACGCATTGTCTTGGAAAGCATGAGGTAAACATACTCTGTGTCTATCTGTCCATCCATCCCTATCCTATCCATCTATCTATCTTTTTATTATTCCACTTATCTTGTTAATTATCATGAGGGGAAGTTGGGGCCATCTGTCTTTTTGTTAGTCTTTGTCTCTTTACGGTTTTTTTATTGTCTCTACCCATCTAGTTCTTGGTCTTCCTCATGCCTTGTAACCCGATCTCCGGCTGTTGTATATATGAAGGGCTGGTTGAGTTGGTTTCAATCTCATGACTTAGCGAAACTACCTTTTTTGTTGTCTCTCTATGTAGTCTTGACTTGAGATAGTTTTTATTTCTTTCATTGCTACTGGTCTATGTATATTCTGTATACAAGTTCTGTATTCAAAAGCTTCCTCCATATAGCAACCGGACCTGGACTTCTAGTTTAGGGTGCACAGATTAGAGCCATTGTCTTTCCAGGTATGTTGTGGGAATAGACTACGGAAAGTTGGGAAAGACACCAACAATCTATCACCTGTGAAAAAATCATAATCACTACATGTCTTACTTTTGTTTTCTGTCAAATAGTCCCCCATGGAAGATAAAGAGATGTAGACTAGCGGGCATTGCACCTTTATCCTTTTGTGTCAGACTTCCTAGGTGTGCGGGGAATGCTAGAAATGCCATCACTGCTGATGGGTCAATAGATCTGACAGAAGAATGATAACCAGTTGACCTAGAAGTATATGCTGAGATCCTGACAGGTGATACTGTCACACTGGATTTCTTCCTTCGGGGGATTACATATGCATCCATACTCTCCTCTAATATAGACATACCTTTGAGATACCAAACCTTAGACAAATTTGGGTGTCATCTCGTTACTCAACCGAGGTCTGTGCTTTTGTCAGAAAGGCTAAAGGGATTATTTCATCATCATATTCCAAAGCTTATCTGTCAAATGTATGTCTGATGTGTTATATAATTTATTAATTATTTCATGACAACACTTACCGATATACAGTATAACATTTCTATTTGTCAGTTACCTTCTTCATTATCTGTGTATATTTTCCTTGTCTCCTTAAGCAACCATTCATTTATGTAATACACATACTTCTCTGTCACTGGCTATTCCTGAACTGCATCAACTGATTGATTTGCCTTTGTTTCAACACTACATATCTTCTTCAGGTGTCAATGAGTCTTCTATGCTTGCACATTTTGTATTGTCCATCTTAGAACATTTTCATCACCCGTGTGTTGCCGGGGCCTGAAAGGGGAGCAAAGAATAGAAACACTGTTTACCTTCCATGCATGTCATAAAAGGCGACTAAGGAGGTTATGGGATGGAATTGGCTATCCCATATAGGGTCACTGACCCAAAGCCTTGCTGAAGTCGGATGTGTCAGGCCAAAAGGCGCAGATATCGCAGCAATGCTGTAAACCATAAAACAATGCATTCCATTCTCCGGACTACACCCTGCTAATTTGCAGGAGTTTTAGAACGAACGCAGAAGAAGAAGAACATTTTCATGAAACAGCGATAAATAACCAGCGTCAGGAATAATAAAAAATTCTGGAAATGTAACATGGATTCTTTCCTAATTAATGGAACACATTTACTACATGGATGGGACCCTTTAGAGTGATGTTAAACATTGATACAAAATACTTCGTTTTTAAAATAACATCACTGATCTGACAGAATTGTTATTGTTGACACATGCACTAGTCATGTATGTGTGAATTAATATGGTGAGAATCTGTCACAATGTAACAAATAGTGACCTACATATCACTTTATTTAACACCCCTCTAAAGAGTAGTGACTGTAGTGCAGGTGTTAATGTGAAAATCAAATAACCATAACATGAAATATTCAATATTTAATGAAAGTCTGTCTACATGTGTGTATTTTTAATCTAATCCAACGTCAATACGACTCTTAGGGCATGCTGCGGAATAAAGAAAAGTGTATGTTAAGAAAGAATTGGGTCACATTATTTAACACGTTGGTTGTTTTAAGTATTACATGGATATACTGCTCTGGTCATGTGGGGGAGGTCAGATGCAATGAAAGAGTAGACTCATTGTCAGATAATGGTTGATGGCACAATATTGAAGAGAGATAGGGCTTACCTAAATAGGGCGGTCATTGATTAACTACAGAGTGAAGATGATGTTGGGGGTGATATGTCCACATACAAAAAAATTACAGATATGATGATAACCAGAAGGTAAAGTGAGAAATTGTGTCCTCACTATAAAGTTTAGAAGTTCACATAATAGCACAGTGTTGGTATGAAGATTGAATAAAAAAAATTGTTGGGTTACAGTTGAATTTAAAATCAGAAACTGCCATTATATTTGATCATACTAAACAGTTTTTTATGTTAGAAACCTCCCATGTTCAAATATTCAACCTTCTTCATTCACTCATTTAATCAGCACACATTTTTGTTTTTTTATTTGAACTAGAGAGAGTGAATATGTTGCGCTTCTAGTTTACAGTAGAGTTGCGATATTTGCACTTTTGGGTACAGTACACTTTATTTCAGCATGGAAAATTATAACTGAAATATATTTTATTTTCAGACCAGTGAAATACCATGTTTTCGAGTCAAACCGTACTCTTGTGGACGACAGTGTGGCCGCAGGTTATCATGTGGAAATCATACATGTCAGCTACAGTGTCACGCAGTAATTGGTGCTACAGATAGCCATACAGTAAGTGTTAGGTTCAAACTTCTTCTTCCAAGTTCATTCTCAAACTCCTGAAGATTAACAGGATGTAGTCTGGAGAACAGAATATGCTTTGTCATGGTGTAAAGTTTGCTGCGATATCAGCGCATTTTGGCCTAACACATCAAACTTGCATGGCTTATAGGTCAATTTGGCCTGATACGAGATGGGACATCCGACTCTACCCCACAATATCCCCATTTGCCTCTTATGACATGCATGAAAGGTAAATAGTATTGCTATTATTTGCTCCCTTTTCAGACCCTAACAATTCCGCCGAAGACGGATGTGTCTGGCCATTGGCGCAAATAAAACGGCGACACAACGCATTTCCATTCTCTGGACTATATCCTGCTGGAAATCTAATAGGGCCATTGTCCTACTGCAATAGAGATCCAGCAGGAGTTTGAGAATGAACGCTGAAGAAGAAGAAAAAGACCCTAACAACATTAGTTCACGTGCAAACTGATATTATACCTCAAATATGGAAGGCTGCCATTATGACCCTAATACACCCCAATACTTCACACAGTAAGCAGCCACACTAGTTCAGTGGTTAGTCCGCTGGTTTCTGAACTATATGGCTCAGAAACATGGACACTGAACAAACAATTAGAAGACAGAGTTGATGCATGTGAGATGTCACTATATATTTAAAAATAGGGAAAACTTAACGGTAAGAGAATAAAACGAACAAAGAGGTTCTGACAACACTGGGTACAAAAAAGAACTATGAAAGGGCATAAAATTCAAACAAATACAGTATTTTGAACATATTTAAAGACATGACACCTTGTTGAATATCTTACTTGAGGGTAGAGTTGAGGGGAGATGACAGAGTACACCATCAAAGCAAGAGACAGAAGATGTTGGAGGTCCATTGCAGTCAATCTTTGTTGTGGAGATAGAATTTGATGATATGTTAAATTTTCAATGACTCGTAGGTTGACCCATTCTAAGAAAATAGAAACCAGATCTTCTGAGAAAGTAAACCAGCAGCATTATGCTTAACAAATTATTCCTAGTTGTGCCGTTGGTCAATGAAAAAATACAGGTTTAATTTGTATTCTCCAGGGCACTTAAAAAACGTGGATAAGGGAAACTCTACTGTTTACATTAAAAAAATGTTAAGGCAGTATACAGAATTTGAACCAGGTCCATTCAGATGGCACATATTTGCCTCGCAATTTGAGTCAACACGTTTTCCATATTTGACAGCTCCGGATCCTAAAAAAAAATTCAACTTTAGTAGAGACTTCCAACGTGTTTTTTTTTTCAAGCTCCTATGAAACAGGTCCATCAAAACACAGACAACATCATCACAGACATTGTACAGGTATATAAATTCCTTGATAACCACAAACATTTAGCATTAGCAGGTACCATCACGCCTCAATTCTTCTACAAGGACCTATCATTGACAACTGACAGGAAAGGATGCTTGACAGAGAAGCTGAAGCTCATGACTCCAACTTTGCATATCATAGAAAGCCACAGAACCTCTAGAATTGACTCACTCTATGTATGAGACTTCTCAAAGCACTGTGCACCACTGAGTGTTAGTCTTGTGGGTATGAAATAAAGAGCTGAAGAAATCACAACATTGCATATAGAAAATCACTTTCTATAATTCCTGAGGATTACAACAATAACAACCACCTAGAAATCTAAACAACAACAGCAATATAATATATTATTATTATCGTATTTATTGTATAATTTTTGCCAAGATGTTAAAAGTTCAAAGATTTTATATATTTAGAAAATCCCTTTTTCTAATTTGACCTAAAAAAATATTTTTGATATATTTAACATTTTAAACTGTTAATGTATTCTCACAAGGCTGGGACAAACTGCCAGAGTTGTGAACTAGGTTGTGAGGTACCAAGACCAGATGGATGTAGTCACCCTTGTGTGAAACCATGTCATACACCCCCATGTCCACCATGTCGTATGATGATCCGCATGCGCTGTCACTGCCAGATCCTTGTGAAACATATCGAATGTGACAAATGGAATACTGCATCACAGAAATTACGTGATGCGCTGAAATCTTGCGAACAACCCTGCCCAAAAGAGGTAACTATTGTCTTTTGTATTCTTCTTCAGCGTTCATTCTCAAACTCCCGCTGGATCTCTCTTTCAGCAGGATATAGTCCAGACAATGGAAATGCGTTATAGTTTTATTTGCACCAATTGTCCGACACATATATTCGACAGTTGTATTATTCAAATGTTTATTATTAATGTTTGCAAAGTTAAGTGGTTAGACTGCTTTGTAATCAAAAGAATGGTGGTTTTATTCCTAATATCCTATTTATAGGGACATAGCAATCAACTAACATTTTTTTGTCAGTAACAATCAATGAAGTGCCATGCATGTTTCTCCACAACTCTCTGTCTTTTGTGTTGTTAACCTTAGGCTTGCTGTGTTTACAATTACGCAATTTCTCTCCTGCCGTGGGATTGGTTTTTCGAAATGTTACGCAATCGTAGATGGCTGTTTTGAAATTGTGATAACTTTTTTGTTGTTACAGATATTTAAATAATATTTGCACATATATATAAAGAATTAAAACCTGCATTTATTGGTGTAAGTTTTGTTTGTGTGTGTGTGATACGAGATGTGTGAGAAAGTGGTAAAGACATATTTAAATCTATCTAAATCTAGGCATACTGTATTTTTGATCGATCAACTGCTGTGAAATCTGTTGACTATTATATATTTTACATAATGGAAACCTTGTGGCATATTTTAAATAATTTGAATATGAAGGACTTACCTCTCAAGTCTTTCACTTTTCTAACTGAAAAAATGATGATTTCACTGAATATACAATGATAGAAAAGTGTAATAAACTCGATTCACTGTCATGTCACTTCGCTGTGGTGCAGATGACTTTAAATTGCTCAGATTTCCATTACAAAATCGCTTGACATCGTATCCTCCTTCATCCCTGCCTTTTTAACAAAATTGCGATAAATTTTCTTCTCCAAGTTGCTAAAACATTCTGTCAAAAAGTTACCGATCTCGATTTTTCTGTTCGGTTTTGGGCTTAGCGAACCGTGTGATTGAAAATACCTTCTGAAATCAAGACATGACACAATTCCAGCGGAAAGCACCACCTGAATTGTAAACACAGTGTGCTAAAGGTTAATAAGTTCAGTTGGTGACATTCTCTCATGACACCCCATCCAGAATTATTTTATTTTATTTTCCTCTGTCTCTTCTCTCCTTGATTTTTCTGGTGTTATAAATATTCAAGTTTTGCTTTTCTTATCACATGCCTCAAAAATCATGATTGTCTGCTTCTAATTTTTGCTATAATTTGCCTTTTTACTCCAGCATCTATGAGGACTTCTACATTAGTTATCTTGGCTGTCCATGGAATTTTCATCATTCTTCTCAAAAACCACATCTCTGTTGCCTCTAGCTTATCAGGAGCTTATTTGTTTACTGTCCATGCTTCACATCTATAAGTAAGGATTGTCTCAATATAACATTCTAGCACTCGAAATTACGGTACCTGTTTAAGTAATGAAGGGATGTTTTTCCTTCTTGCTGAATCAAGAGCTGGTTGATCATTGATTTAACACATTAATATTGTAAAAATTAATTATCTGTGTTACTGAAACGGATTAAAGGATTTCCATTGATGTAAACGGATTTACATCATAGTTCGTTCGACCTTATTTAATTCAACAACTGTGTTCAAAATTGGATACTGGAATATAAGAACTATGTTTCTTAGCTGGAAAAACAAGTCATGTGTGTCATGTAATGTTTGATTAGATATCAACAACAGGAGATTCATCAACAGAAATATTAAACCATATTGCACTGACTGCAAACTCATTTAATAAACTATCAAGTATCTGGCATTCAAAAACGCTAAGAAACAACACAAAACTCAAATTCTTCAACTCCTGCATAATTCCAACATTAACATATGGATGCGAAAGTTGGAAAGCAACATCAAACCTAGAACAAAGACTAAACACCATTGAAAACAAATATCTTAGATGACTACTGCACTGAACATTGTCCATTGGTCAGACTTTAAATCAAACACAGTTGTCAGGCATGAAGCAAAACAAGAATATGTATCCCACCTATATTAGAAGGTGTAGCTGGAATTACATTGGACACGCACTGCGAATGGATACCAAAAGACTCTCCTATCAAGCTTTGATGTGGTTTCCAAGGGGTAAGAGAAAATCAGGAAGACCAAGAGAAGCCTTACTTAGAACTATTAAAAGAGAGTGCCTCACCATTGGAATCAGAAACAATTTGGCCCTAGAGGAATAACTAACTAATTCAAAATTGCGTATGTGTTGATACTATTCCACTGAAAAGAATGTTTCCCATCTTTTGACAACTGATTTGGCCTGTGCTATCTTGCTTTTTAGTAATAATACCTAGGTAGTATTTACATTCAATAGGTTAACATTGCTCACAGAACAGTGTGACTGTCCAACTGCCCGCAGCTGAAATAAAACCGGGTACATTAGCTATCTTCTTCTTCTTCTTCTTTCGTTCACTTGAAACATGTCTATATCTGCAATTCTGTCTCCTTAATAAAACTCACTGTCTTTTGTAGTTCATACAGTGTCCCATAGAGCTTTGATTCCAGTGTTGTTTCCTCTGGCCAATATGTCTGCCTCAGCGTTTCATGCTCAGAACACTCTTGAAGTATATGTTTGGCACTCTGTACTGCCTGTCCACATGTACACATGGCCGTGTTGCCAATCTTGAACTTTGTATACATGTGACTGCGGAGTCGGTTGTGTCCTGTTCTGAGACGTAGAATTATAACTTGTTCTGATCTGTTCATAATGTGATAGTCATCTTGTGTTGGTGTTTGTGGCTTTCTTATTGACTTGATCATCTGTTTTTTCTGATGGTAGGTGATTGGTATATCTGGTTGATCTTCGGCAGCACCTTCCTTAGCCAGTTGGTCTGCTTTTTCATTTCCTGGTATTCCACAGTGAGAGGGTATCCACTGCATGGTTACCCTATACTGGTAAGACAATTCGCTAAGTAGTTTTTTCAAGTCTGTTAGTTTTCCAGACTGGAGAGCTTGAAGCACTGACCTTGCATCTGTCAGGAATACCACAGGCTGTAGGTCAGAGTTGGAGTTCAGCAGTTTTTTAGCTGCCACAGTAATTGCCTGGATTTCTGCATCATAATTATTGCAGAATTTTCCTGTCGGTGTTCTGATTGTATCTCTAGGCTTGTGTGGATATTCTATATATACACCTGCACCTCCATTCCTCACAGCATTCTGTGCTGACCCATCTGTGTATACTCTGACCCATATATCTTGTGGATATTCCTCGTCCAGGAAACTGAGGGTGACTGTCCTCCGCTGCACACTGTTCTGTTCGTCCTCGCTTAGTATTCCTTTCACATGGGTTAATTAGCTATCTGAGATAGACTAGCTACCTCTTGGTTACAGAGTCGGACAGTTAAACCAGGAGAAGAATCAATTATCTGTGTAGCCATATTATGAAAGAGGTATGATTTTTTAAATTGATTACCAAATCACCTGTATTGCCATGTTTTGGCAGGGGAGAAAAGAATAGCAACACTCTGGCTACAGGGGCACTGACCCTCTGTAAGATGTAACAGCCAACCCCACTTCCAAAACTTCCTTAGTCACATTTTGCGACATGCATGACAGTTAATAGCATCACTATTCTTTGCTTCCTCTTTGGAGCCCAGCGGTTTAGACAAATAACTCAAGTTTATTGAAATTGTTATTCAACAGATGCCATGTGGTCATCCATGTGGTGCTGTATGTCACAGTGGACCATGTCCGAATGTTAATCGCTGTCAGAAGAAGGTGATCCTAAAGTGTAAGTGTAAGAGGCTGAAGAAAGAAATTCTTTGTTCTGAAAAGGAAGCATCTCTGAAACTGGAGTGTGATTCCAGCTGCAAACCTAACCTGAAGGTATGCTGCTTTGTTTATGCTAGTTAAAGAATTAATAGTCTTGCAGGAGTACAGATATGCCAAGCTCATGCATCATGGTCAGAAATCACACTAAGACTTTGTTTTTGAAGTCAAGAAATTTGACACTAGTTCAAAAGCAATATTATTATTACAAGACATTGCATCATCTCCCATCTTGTCAATTTATCAGCAATTTACCAAAAAACTAAACAAGTAGAATTTCTAAAAACACTTTTACTTTGACAATCTTTTTATTACTTTTACAAAAATCTTTATACATACACTTCAATTATTACTCCAGAGAAAAAAAATTAATGTAGCCCTTTAGCTGCTAAATTCTTTCCCCAGTGCTTTCACCCTGTATTGAATCCTTCTCTAGTCCTACAAAATTAAAAGATCTTTCACCGTACTGGCTTTTTATTGACACTAGAAAATATATATCGGAAGGATGGGATGTTTGACACATACTGGTGCTTGGCGGTGTCAGTGTGAAATCAGTCTTTAGCAATGAGGGGATAGATAACACACATAAGAATGAGTTAACTTGTCTATAGCAGCCAAAGGGTTAATACATACATATTTCATTGCAAATTTGGTTCAAGTTGTTACTGTTTCTCTATTATATTATAAAAGCCTTGAATAAGCTTGGTTTTTATTTCTCTTTTATATTTGTAGAATGTTGACGAATTAGCAAAACAGAAAGAGGAGGAGGAACGAAGGAAGCAGGAAGCTGAATTATTGGAGTTTGAAAGAATGATGAAAGGACGCAAGAAAAAACACCGGAAGCAGAGGGAGGAAGTACAAGAGTCATCATTTTGGAGCAAGTATATGGTGTACATGATTCCTCTAACTCTGGGTATCATCACAGCTGTTGGAGTAGCATTCTATATGATCAACTCGTAATCATGTCTGAGTAGCTCAGCAGAAGTATAACAGGTAGCTTCAAAAAGTTCCAGAATTATAACAGGTAGCTTCAAAAAGTTCCAGAATTATAACAGGTAGCTTCAAAAAGTTCCAGAATTATAACAGGTAGCTTCAAAAAGTTCCAGAATTATAACAGGTAGCTTCAAAAAGTTCCAGAAATTAGTGGATTATATAGAAATAAGTAACAATAGAATTATCTACACTACACTTTCTTTCAAAGTAGTTCCCTTAGGCAACTACACACTTTTGTGGACGTGCATACAGCTGCTGGAAACATTAGTGGAACCCATTCTTTGATATCTCTCTCAGCTGTCTTGTCACATTGGTATGTCCCATATGCTGTCTTGTCATCAGCATCTTGTAATCACTGTCCTTTCATCGCTGATTTCAGTTGAGAGAATAAGAACAAAATCGGCCTGTGCTATGTTGGAAGAATATGGAGGCTGTTTCAAGGTAATCACATTGTGCTTTGCGTGGTACTTCATTACCAGTAGGGATCGATGTGCCACTGCATTGTCATGCAGCATAATCCAGCTATCATTTTTTCTGCATGTTTTTGTCTGATTGCATCTCTTAGACAATGGAGGAGATTAATGTACATTTCCTTGTTAACCGTTTGGCCTTCAGGAATTAAATCATGGTAGACAATAACCTGAGAATAGAAAAAAACTTCACACATAAAATTGCCTTTGTTCTTGTCCAAAAGAAATTTCTATATCCTGAAAGATTTCCATTCAGAGGACTGTTTTGTCTCAGGATCGTGCAAAAAACACCTGGTCTCATCTCTTGTGATTGTGTTGTCGAGAAAATTGCTATCTTGATCAGTCAAAGTGATAGGTTTCCTGCTAGGGTCACTCTTGTTTTTTTTCTGTTCTGGAGATAACATTTTGTGAACCATGTGTTGGCAAAGACGTTGCATGTGCAGTTCATTGTGTAGAATACTGTGTCAACTTCCAACTGATATTCCAACTTCTGAGGCTATTTTCTCTATATTAAATCTTCTGTCAGCACGAACAACATTCTGAACACGCTCAATGTGGTTTCAATGTTGATTGAGGTTGACGGTCGTCAACTACGTGTATCATCATCAGCACTTTCATGGAAACACTTGTGCCACAAACAAAAATACTTGTGATTTCTTCATTATATATCACCATATATTAAACAATGTTAGTGTCTTTTAGTGTAACTTCTCAAGTAAAACACATTATGTATCACCATATATTAAACAATGTTAGTGTCTTTTAGTGTAACTTCTCAAGTAAAACACATTATGTATCACCATATATTAAACAATGTTAGTGTCTTTTAGTGTAACTTCTCAAGCAAAACACAGAATTTGACATTTTTACATTGTTCAATCAAAGACATTTTCAACTCCGACAATGCAATTAGTGCAACACACAAACATCCTATCTTCTCTTAAAGTTCTTATGTGAAGGTCACATCTGCCATTTCCTTTTATCAAGGTCATCACCAACTTCTAAACATATAATCTCCATAACATAACTTTCATACAAAGATAAGTCAATTATTATGGGCAATTTTTGATAGATTTTGATACAGGATAGACTTTGAAGTGGCCAACCACGAGTTACTACCCCTATGCAAGATTGTCATATAGTGCTGAGTCACCAAAGGAATCGTTCCCTCCCAGCTGGTCAAAACATATAATCTCCATAACATAACTTTCATACAAACATAAGTCAACTATTACAGGAAATTTTTGAAGTTACCTCATATTACATGCTACTTACAAATAATAACATTGTCATCAGTGGCTATAACACATGATGTTAACAGTCATTTTTACTACACTTAACTTGGTTGCTGATCCAGCGGTCCATGGGCTCATGCCCCTTGACCCAACTACACTTAACTTGAGTTTTAGTTGGTACGACACTTAAGTTTCAGTTGTTGCAACACTTAAGTTTCAATTGTTACGACACTTAAGTTTCAGTTGTTGCGACACTTACGTTTTAGATGTTGCAACACTTAAGTTTCAGTTGTTGCGACACTTAAGTTTTAGTTGTTGTGAAACTTAAGTTTTAGTTGTTATGACTCTTAAGTTTCAGTTGTTACTACACTTAACATAAGTTACAATTGTTACTAAACTTAAACAGTTCTGGAGACCCCCCACCAAATGGAACAAATGGATACAATAGCTTTATTAATTATAGTTCCTGGGGATCCAAACAAATTCCACATCATAGCAGGGCAGTGTGGTCTAGCAATGCCATGCTAAAATCTCATATGTCAAGCTGAAAGGTGTAGATATCATAATACAGCCAAGCTGTAAACTATCATGTAATAAGTTAAATTCTTTGGATTACAATCACAATATAAGAAGAATATGTTTGCTCATACATTTTGTTATTCAATATTTTGTTTTATCTTATCATACCTTTTAACACCATTTTTATTGAATGAAATAGATTGTGCACGAATGCAAGATTATTTAAAAAAATGCTTTATTGAATGCAAGAGGTTGTACATTTCAGATTTTTTAAAACCAGTTTGGGTGCTTGTTATTGCTATATATACTGAAACACATTAAAAACGCACCACTATTATATATACTAATCTCTTGAATGGATACCTACAGGCAAAGAACCAGGGGTAGACCAAAAGAAACACTCGGAAGAACAATACTTAGAGAAAGTAAAACAATCAATATCCACACTATTCACAAACTGCACAGAATAGCTTTGAACAGACAGAATTGAAGAGATCTGCCCTATGCGCTAACTTCAGCGCAAAAGGAAAATGATGGTGATGATGATTATATATACTGTTGCCGAGAAGCTGGGGAAAAAAGTGTGAGAATGAATTTTTCCCTTGTTTGTCATGAGATAGAGAGCAAATGGCTACCGAAATCAAAAAGTGCATGAGTCAACCCGCGGGTTTGTTTACAGACTACATGAAAACAATGAAAATTATATATGCAACATGATTCCCAGCATCTAAATATGGGTATATGCTGTTGCGGTATACCCGCTATAAAAAGGCTGCTGAGACAAAACACCCAGTACATGTGCTTGAAATGTTAACGTCTATCTGAAAACAACAGTCTGCGAGCCATTGGTATGTTGGAGACCTGAATAAGCTCGCGGGCTATTGCCAAGAGGATGAGTTGTCATCACAACAATATTGTATGCCTCAATGAAAGTTATGGAACCACTGGCAGTGCCCGGGATAGACTTTGGAGTGGCCAACCACAAGTTACTATTCCTACGCAAAATCATCACATTGTGCTGTCACCTAAGGAATTGTTCCCTCCCAGCAAGTCAAACAGCAAGAGCAATAATGGGCAGACATGGGCAAGTTTCTTGAATGACAGTCATACGACAGCCATATGACTGAGAGATACAAGCCTTACTGCAAGACAACCTTATGTTGGGCCAAATTATCTCAAAGACATTTTCAGCAGAACAAAATGTCGGACTAGACTGCAGTGGAATGATGTCTTATTCACAGACGAGAGCATATTCAACCTCTCCTTTGTTGATGAATGAATGTGGATTTTGCGGCGGCGTGGAGAGAATTTTGCAGATTGCTGTGTTCATCAGCACAACCAATTTGGAGGTGACAGTATTCACATTTGGGGAGGATTCAGTTTTCACCTTCGCTTGCTTCTGCACTTCTTCCATGGAAATGTTAATGCTGTGAAATATAGATATGAGGTTCTGGGTGCATTGGTTGTTCCAAGTTCACAAATTATCCAGACTTGCAGTTTCTCCAACAGGATAATGCATGAGCATACACCGCATTTATTATTACACAGCAATATCTACAGCAGCAGAACATTGTGATGATTTATTGGCATGCCCTATCACCAGACATGTCCCCTATAGAACATCTGTAGGACGCAGAGTCTACAGGCAAGGTTCTCCAGAAAATCTGCAAGTGCTCAAAGCTGCTTTTACACATGAATGGGACTTTATTCTTCAGAATTTCCTTCAAAGACTTGTGCTTTCCATAAGGAGCCGCTGCCAAGCTTGTATGCAAGCACATGGTGGACATACCAGATTAGTTAACCATACTGAGGTTAGTGTGAAAGAATTTTTTTATTATTGGTTGCCATTTTGATTTTCTCCCTTGCTTGCACAGCATACAATGTATTGTATAACAATCAAATACAAAAATTAATGACTAGCATGGATTAACAGGAAAATGAATAAAGATTCCAAATATGTAAACTTGTAAACACTTATATTTACATTTCACACTCTATTCCTGGATTATGCATTGAAGTGTGTGTTTTAATGTGCTTCAGTATATTTCATTATTAGATAAGTAACTGTAAATGATTTAGTTTTTTTTTTAACATTCTAAGATAATTTTTAAACTGTGTTCTAATAGTTTCTTACAACTTTCCTGACCAGCAATCCAGAGTGTACTTATCTCCCATTACCATGGGTGTTTGCAAATATTTTAGACATCGAAATCGCCATTTTAAATTCTATATAAAATTGAACTCACGTGATAGTGTTTTTAAACTTTCTATGTCTCATAATGAATGTCTGCATGTTATGAATGAATTTTAAAGTCCAAGAGTTATTTTTCTCCTTCTTCAGCGTTCATTCTCAAACTCCTGCTGATATCTGCAGCAGGACCATGGTCCTACTAGATTTCCGGCAGGATGTAGTCCAGAGAATGGAAATGCGTTGTGTCGCCGTTTTATTTGTGCCTATGGCATCCGTCTTCGGCAGACAAGAGTTATTTAAAGAGCGAAATCTTTATTTATTATAATCTTGAGCGTCAATTTACATTACTTTCTATATATCACAAAATCTCACCTTCCAGAAATTCGGTTTTGTCACGATAATAAAAACAGCGTCAAGAGACTGTTTCATGGCTGCTGCCATTTCTGAATATTGTACTATCCAGAATTATCTATTTTTAATAACACTCACTGTAGTTGTAGTAATAACACTCACTCATTGTCGTATTTCTGCAGTATCATAGCAGTTTCGACACTCTGCGAAATTTGTCACCAAGGATATATATATATATATATGGTGGAAATTTGACGACCGTGGAATTTGATCTGTAAAGTGTTAAGATGAAAGTCACAGATGTGATAGTAAAGTTTTATTTAAACTTTGATGAAATGCATCTTGTTCTCTTGAATATGGTCTGATGACTGGCAGGAATTTTAAGAGAGAGAGAGAGAGAGAGAGCAAACGCAGATGTATTAATTTACACTAATAAATGGAATTATTTCAAGAGTATTAGTTTCCTTGTGTTGGTTTCCATGGAAATAGTTTTCATGAGCATGTCTTTATGAATGTAAAAGTTTCTATGAATGTAAGTTTTCATAAATGATGAATTAAATAGTATTAATGAATGTATTAGTTTCCATGGATATGTTTGTTTCTATGAATATAATAGTTTTCATTAATATATTAGTTTCCAAGTATGCATTTGTTTCCATGAAAACATTAGTTTTTGTGAACATAAGTCTTTATGAATATATTGGATGTACATTATTGTACAAGATTATGTTTATGTAATAGTTTCCATGATTGTAAATATTTCTATGAATGTAATAAGGTTCCATGTTTGTAAATTTCCATGATTGTAATAGTTTCCATGAATATAATAGTTTCCATGAATGTAATAGTGTCAATGATTGTAATAGTTTTCATGTTTGTAATAATTTCCATGAGTGTAATAGTTTCCATGAGTATAATAAGGTTTAATGAATGTAATAGTTTCTATGAATGTAATGGTTCCATGAATGTAATAGTTTCCATGATTTTAATATTTCTTCATGAAATGTAAAGTTTCCATGAATGTACTAGTTTTCAACAATGTACTAGTTTTAATCACTTTAAATACTTTGTTCCCCCCCCCCCCCCCCCACTTTGTTGATATTTTGTGTAAAGTTACCTAACATATATTAAATGGTTTTTAAAAAAACAAATCTTGTTGTAGCAATGTCACATTCCATAAGACATATTATCTCTGATGCATTTAAACAAGTGCAAGTCAGCAAGGACTTGGCTGTTATTCCTGAGAATGATATTCTTGATAGCTGTTGATTGTGTTCTGTTTAATAAAGTATCTTTTTGGGTTTAGGACATGTTTCTTTATTTGTGTATCTTTCTAAAATATTTACTACTACAATTGTAAGTGAGAATCATGAGCATATTGACAATATAAAGTAATGCTAGACGCTTGATTAAGGCACATGTCCCTATTATGGTGAGCTACACTCAACCATGAATGTTTGCCCAATTTGGTAAAGGCTGAATAGCTTCCCTTATGCTGTCTTCATGGAATTCTGAACATCAAAACATCAGATGGCAAGACAAAATTGCTAAATTGGTCCTCCAAAGTGCCAAAATTTCAACAATAATGTCCACACTTGTCACGAAATGATCATGTGGCTTGACCGCATTCTGAGGATGAGCAATAGCTGCATCATAAAACAACTGCCATATGAGGAGATCTCACATGGTGTACACAAAAAATAGAGACAAACCAAAGCTGGCATACAAAGACGTCTGCAAAACATCTATCATTGCCTTTGTCATCACATTGGAATACTGAGAAAAAACTGGTGGATGATTTTCAGGCATGCAAAACTAGCCTGCATAATGGTACTAGGATATTTGTGGAAGAACACAGACGGAGGCGTAAGGAGAGACATCCCCATGAGTCTTCTGTGGCAGAGCAAATTGCTTATGGATCTGTAGATTAAGTCCTGCTCTGCTCATGCCATCTTAACTCCATTTGATACAAGTTTACTTCAGACTTGTCATGTCAAGATGAATGATGCCATATATTCTGCTCCAAGTAACTGTATCTT
This sequence comes from Meghimatium bilineatum, assembly GCA_034231615.1. Classification (NCBI taxonomy): domain Eukaryota; kingdom Metazoa; phylum Mollusca; class Gastropoda; order Stylommatophora; family Philomycidae; genus Meghimatium; species Meghimatium bilineatum. Next base: position 7,280,201 of record CM067312.1, read on the forward strand.
TTAGTGTCTCAGCACTTTTCATGACAGAGTTGATATATTGTCTACCATGTTGGAGCACTTTTAATGACAGTTGATGTCTATTGACCATATCAGAGCACTTCTCATGACAGAGTTAATGTTTATTGACACATTTCATCTCAGAGTGGATGCCTATTTTCAACATATGTTCAGTTACTGGCATAATTTATTTGTTTGTTTATCATATATTCTTGCAGACATTTTGCAAAGATGTCATGTGACGTATTCTTACCAGAACGTTGTCTTCTCAATTAACTCTCTCAACCCCCCCCCCCCCCTTCTGTCTTTGGTGATGCGACTTGCATTTTCCAACAATGTATTCATGTTAACTTTAATGTCGTCAGTCCATCGTCTTCTTGTCTGCCCTTTCTCCTCTCCCCAGGTACACTGCCTCCATTATGTGTCTTTCTAAACAGTTGTGTCTCTTCATATAACCAAACAGGTGTAGTTTTCTTTTTGCTATTGTGTTTAGTAACCAACACTCTGGAATCTTCAATGTGTTTATAATACAGAAGTTTCTCTTTCTTTTCTTCCATGATATTCTAAGTATCTTTCTGTAGCATTACATCTCAAAGACGTTGATCTTCTTTGCCACTGACTTACTAAGGGTCCATGTTTCACAGCCGTATGTTGCAACTGGAAAAATAAAAGTTTGTAGCATTAACAATTTTGTTTCTATTTTGTTGTTTTTCCATATGTTTTTCAACCATGTTATTTTACAATATGCCATTGCCAATATGGACTTCCACCAATATTGCCATCAAGAACGAATGTGTTCTCTTTATGGTGTTCGATTAGCGATTGTTCCTTCCTGAAAGTAATGACAGCCTACGGGAATATTGTGCCTAGAAATTTCCATTGGATTAATCTAACCTTTTCAAGGAGTTCATGGTTAGTGTTTATTTTTCTGTAATTGTGTCTCAATCAGGGAATTTTCTAAAATGAAAAATCCTATCTTATTCAGCATTCATTCCTAAACTCCTGTAGATCAGCAGGGTGTAGTCCAAAGAATGGAATGAGTTGTGTCACAGTTTACAGCTTAACTGTGATATCCATGCCTCTTGACCTGACACATCCCACTTTAGCATGGATTCTGGGTCACTTTGATCCTATATGGAATAGGACGGCCAACTATATCCCAAAACCTCCTTAGTCACCTCACATGACATGCATGAAAGATAAACAGTATTGCTATTCTTTGCTCCTATTTCAACTTGCGGGTGAATATGCCAAATGGATATAAGCAACAACAAAAATGTTGTTAAAATACAGTTTTATATTGAAAAAATACACAGTCAACATTTCCACCACAAAGTCTTTATCAAGATATCAATTTTATCAAGTCTGCTGAGTGTCTGGTGACTAATTTTGATCTAAACTCAATTTTTGATACTGCGAGGATCAACTGTGATATAGAAGCCATGAAGGGCAGTGTTAATGGCTGAGCAAAAGATTTAGTCATGTTCCAAAAGCAACTCTCTCCTCATGTCTACATGCCAGAAACAGTCCTGAATGAAATGTTCCAGCATAGCAGTACTTGAATGTTTTTTAAATCACTACTGTTGAAAGTCAACAAAAACAGAGTATGAAACTCTATAAACTTGTACATTGGAAACATTCAGCATATTTATGATTTCAGAATCTCAATGTAAAATACACATCAAAATCCATGGGATATTATTTCATTACTCGATTTCATTCATGTGTATATTTCAAACTTCTGCTTTCATTCTCACAGCGCCCGTGTGTTGCAGGGGCCCGAAAGGGAAGCAAAGAATAGCAACACTGTTTACCTTCCACGCATGTCGTAAAAGGCGACTAAGGAGGTTATGGGATGGAGTTGGCTGTCCCATCCCATATAGGGTCAGCGAACCAAAGCCATGCTGAAGTCGGATGTGTCAGGCCGAAAGGCGCAGATATCGCAGCAATGCTGTAAACCATGACACAACGCATTCCGTTCTCCGGACTACATCCTGCTAATGTGCAGGAGTTTGAGAACGAATGCAGAAGAAGAAGATTCTCACAGCTCATGCAGATGACTAGAATGTAGAATGGAAAACAAGTGCATTTTGTCATGGTCTACAAAATACCTGCAATATCTGTAGCTTTCGGCTTGACACATCTGACTTCAGCATGGGTTATGGGACATCTTGACTCTATATAGGATAGCACAGCCAACTCCACCCCGAAACCTCCTTATTCACCTCTTATGACATGTTTGTCAAGTAACTGTGTTATTATTCTTTGTTCCCCTTTTAGCCACACACACACACACCCCCCCATATGCCAGAAACAAGGGTCATATTTCTGAGAAAAGGGAAAATTACATCTTATAAGTTATCAGATGTGTTGGGCCATTGTCACAAATAAAATTGCGAACAATAACAGGAGTTCTCTGGACTACATCCTTCTGAAAATCTAGTAGGACTATTGTCCTGCTACAAGAGAGATCCACCGTGAGTTTGAGAATGATCAATGAAGAAGAAGAATCTAGTATTTTGCCAGTGTGTAGTCAGTGTCCAAAATGAGAATAAATAATAGTGACACTGTGGCCAGCCATATATGTCATAAGATATTAAGGGTTTTTTTAGGTGAGGTTCACTGTCCCATTCCATGGATCAAAGTGACCTCTCGGTGTGTCAGGCCAAATGGTGCAGATATCAGAGCCAAGCTGTAAATGATAACACAATGCATTCTGTTATCTGGACTATATCCTGTACTCTGCACACAATAGCGAGTGTAAGTCTCCTGAGAAAGATTAGTTTATTGAGTATAACATCTCCAATGAAGACACAGCTATGAGGGCAGCATTGAGTGCAAGTGACTTGAGACAACGTAATACGAAAGTTGTGACAAAGGTAGTATTCATGGTCGAAAATAAACTTTTAGTCATCTTCCAAATGTGGATCATACAATGAGAGTCCGACACAATAACGACCCTCATTATCACTGTTTCCATGTAACTACCTAAATTTCTAATTTCATACTGAAGGTATTATATGTTTCACACATTTCAAAAGAAATACACACAAGATGTAGTAAAGCATACCAAGGGCAAATGACACCAATCTTCATAAACAAAAATGTAGATTTAAACACCAAATTAACACTATTCAAAACGAATTTAATGCCACTGTGCTATTATTGCCAAACATGGACAACGACAACACAAAACAAACGTAAATTTGTGACAGCTGAAATAGCATGCTTATGCAGAATCCTCAGAATATCGCTAAGAGACAGTGAGGAATGAGGACATTAAACAAAGAACCGGCACCTCACCAATATTGAAATATATTAAGATATAACAGATCAAGTGGTTTGCACACACCAGTAGACTACCATCAGACAGTATACTACATCAAGCTATGCTACACATATAGTCAAGGTGCAGACCTAGATGCAAACCACAAAAACAATGGACCACCGAAATAAAAGAGGCGACAAATTCCACAATACACTCAGCACACACAAAGGTCATCTTTAGAAAACTCTTCTACCCCTAATGCTGAAAGATAACAAAGGGTTTAGCAGATAGATAGATATCATTCCTTCCAGGGCTGTAGATACATTTCCTTCAGGGAAAGTTTTACATAAAAACATAATTTGATTCAAAAAATCATTTGTGTGTCAATTCTTCCTTTTCATGACCTTTTTTGTAAAAAAATCACTGTGGGAGGGGGATGTATTAAATTTTGGCTAAGTTCCTAGTACTAAAAGCCATGTTTGGGTTTGAGGGGGGAAAGGTTGTTGATCCCCGACACTACCCTGTCTCCCTTATATATGGGCTTGTTTTCTTCCCATTTAGTATTTCTTCAACAGGAGCAACCTGGGCAATAATCTCTGCACCTGCCATCCATGACACACCTCATTGGTTCTTGAACCTTTAATACCAGATGTTTCCATGTTGTGGGTGTCTGAGCCCCTAGATTATGGAGGGAAGTGTTAAAACCAAAAAGGGGTATAAAATCACAACACACTCCCCCCCTCCCATGTCCCCAATTTCCAAAAAAGGTCAAATTCAACAATGAAGAAACTACCTACAAATGTAAGGAATGTACCTTTATACATTTAAAAAAAAATTAATGCTTGATGAAGACACACCTATGGCCATGTGAGAACCTATTGTCATTGATAACTTTCATTTTACTATTGAACCTTTGTCAATACATTAGAAACTAATCCTAGTATATGTGTAGGGAACTTTAGTCTGTGTCACAGTAGTTTAGGAATCTTTGATCTATGTCACAGTAGTGTAGAAATCTGAACTATGTTACAATAGAGTAGGAATCTGATCTGTGTCACAATAATGTAGTAATATTTATATGTCACAATAGCATAGACATATGTATATGTCACAATAGCGTAGGAATATTTATATATTTTTTGGAGTAGCATAGCCTACCTATTCAGGATGTAGCCATCAACCCAGTATTTTTGTCTATAATGATTTTGTAAGCAATATGTTCAGAAGTTTTCTTAACGGTCCTGATGATAATTGCTTGTGATGGGATTTGAACCTGGTGCCTTGGTTGTCATAGACGCACTTTGTACCACACTGCTATGGAGCCGGACATATAGGCCTATATATAATGTAGGAATTTTATCTGTGTGACAATAGTGTAGACAGCTTTGATCTGTGCTATAATTATTTAGCCACTATGTATGGAATTAGTAGTGTCCATTATTGATCAAAAATAATTAAACCAAAATTATGGTATGCATTTCGAAAATAAATCCCACCTTTGAAAATGTGTGTACATTGGCTTCCTTAGTGCAAAGTGTTGTGATTAGTGGATTGAATAATTATAAAAAGGCATGTGTACTCTTAATATGTATGCATCATTGTTTTCTATTTCAGTTCTGCTACTAGTTGTAAACAATTCAATCATTTGTCATTTTCTATTCTCAGTGTTATAACTATTAGTTTTGCTTAATGCCACAACTCATTTGTTTATTTTGTTTTCTATTGACAGTGTTATGAGTATCAATGTTGTTTAGTTATTCAGTTTATTGAATGCAATTTTTTTATATTAATAAACCCAGCGCTTCTTGCATTGTACAATCTCCTTTTGACACAAAACAAAAAATCACAGAAAAATATTACAGAATCTGCGCTCTACCACCAACTTATTCTATGGAAGTTCGCATAGACACAATGTCAAAGGTTTATGATCGCATACCAAAATTATAATAAAACTAACTGCATATCCTGTGTATAGGACATTGTTTTTCATATATTGTTGAATTCTTTACCAACATCAGAAACCATTTTTATTTGTGGAATATGTTATGAGACAGGGAACTGGAGAACACAGTTAACAATGGGCAAGATTGAAGGCAAGAAAGACAAGAGGACAACAGCATAAGAAAATTAATGAGATAGTTACGTATTTTAACATATTGGCATGGCAAATAGTCAACAACTATCTTGATAAAAGATACTAGAGAGTTGTAGAGATCTAGATCACCTACTCCAGTCGGCACAGCACTTGATGAGGATTATACATTTCATAACTTTATATAATTTCATCACTAGCCAGGTACATGTCCAAACCATGCAATCTTGGGGACAATATACCAGTGCAGGTCTTACTAATCCTTCTGCTAATAATTTGGTAAAACAAATTATTGCAGTGATAATGCTGACAACAGGACATTAATGTGACAAAAATATCTAGCTTGGGCACACATGAAACACAAAAATCACGGGTCCGTTCATTCATATTTATTGTATCATTGATTATTATTCTATGTACATTTTTCATTTTGTCCACTAAAATGTATATACAAATATAGAGAACTTGTAGGTAAAACATTGACTTCTGTTGTTGATTTTTTGGAAATGTCTTCTGATTTTATTACCTTTTAATATTGTTAAGTGATTTGTTGTTATGTATCATTCTTCTTAAGCGTTCATTTTCAAACTCCCAATGGTTTTTTCCTAGATTTCCAACATGATGTAGTCCACAGAATTAACACATTGTGTCGCTGTTTTATATGCACCACTGACCAGACATTTCTGACTTCGGTGTTAGTAAATAATACATTTAGTATTTTTACCACTTTCACTGAATGATGGGAGTCTGTAACCAAATAAATCGTATAATCGACCAACCGTACAAGAGAACTGGTTCCTGTACCTACTACTGGTCATCATGCTCGAAGCTAACCAGCCATGGATGCTTGACATTTTTTTGTCTTACGTCTCTATCATAACAGCCACAGATGTCCAGCATGACAAATTTAGTTTTTCATCATGTAGAATCTGTAAATTTTGTTCTTATACGATCGTAGGAGGAATATAAATAAATCAAATTTATTTTGACGATAAGTTACTTTTTTTCTATGAAGACAAAAATGGCATCTAAAAAATTCTAGTTAACGTGGAATGATATCTTCTTCTTCAGCGTTCATTCTCAAACTCCTGCTGGATCTCCCTTGTAGCAGGACCATTGTCCTACTAGATTTCTAGCAGGATGTAGTCTAGAGAATGGAAATGCGTTGTGTCGCCTTTTTTATTTGCACCAGTGGCCCGACACATCCGTCTGATATCAGAAAGATAAGGAATGATATCAGAAAGAGACAACCAAACTCTAAAGCAGGGACTGTCCATCCCTATACAAAAAGCCTGACAGTTGAGGAATCCACATGAATCAACAACTAAAGCAGCGAAACTGTGAAGTGTGTGGTGCACAAGAGGCATATGTGGACGGAATGTGGCTGATCACAAAATGTGTTATAAATGTTATCATTACAATGAGATTCCACTGTATTTGCTTGTCACTCTTGTTCCCTATGCCAGGCAGTGAAGTTTTACTTTCAATTTCAGATTGGTTCCTCTGACATTATTTTTGTTGGGGAAGTTTTCCTGAGATTTATTTAAGTCCCAAAAGACTGTTTGACTTAATGTAGCTGTCAATCATCAATAAAACCCATAACCCTTCAGGGTCGTAGGGGTACCACATTGGATGCTTCAGCACACAGAGTCCTCCAGCGAATTCTATCCTCAGCGATGCGGATGAGTGTGGAAATATCTAGCCCTGTCCATTCCTTGATGTTGTCTGTCCATGTCTTTATTTGACCTCCTCTGCTTCTTCCACCCTCGATAGTTCCCTGCAGTATTGTTTTTGACAAATGTAGCTGTAGGGTGCAATGATTGTTGACTGTAGGGTACAATGACTTTGACTCAATGTAGGATGCAATAATTGTTCACACAATAACAACATAAACTGCCACTTTTCAGAGACCCATTTTAGGTCGCTATAACTGCCTTGATCACCATTCTCATACTGAAGGTTGTCTGCCATTTATTTGTTAAAAGCATAAATGCTACATAGGTATTTCACTGTAATTGTTAAGGGTGTTTGTAAAATTTTTTTCCTGGTGGTTGAGATGGAAGGCAATGGTCAATAAGGAGATGAACTCATAGGTCAAAGTGATTAAAAAGACATGCTGAATTCAGATGTTAGGTCACAGCACAGACATCACAGTCAAGCTATTAAGCATGACACATTCTTTTTTAATCTTTAGCATGCTGTGTTTACAATTACGTAATTTCTCTCCTGCAGCTGAATTAGTTTTTGGAAATGTTACGCAATTGTTCGTGGCTGTTTTGAAATCGCGATAACTTTTTTGTTGTTACAGATATTTAAATATTTGCACATATAATAAAGAATTAAATTCTGCATATATTGGCATAAGTTTTGTTTGTGTGTGTGTGTGATACGAGACGTGTGAGAAAGTGATAAAGACAGATTTAGACCTATCTAGATCTAGGCCTACTGTATTACTGTATTTTTGATTTATCGAAAGCTGTTGACTATTATATATTTTACATAATGGAAACCTTGTGGTATATTTTAAATAATGTATCTGAAGAACTTACCTCTCAAGTTTTTCACTTTTCAATCCAAATAAATAATTATTTCACTGAATATACGATGAAAGAAAAGTATATGAAACTCGATTCACTGTCATGTCACTTCACTGCAATGCGATGGCTACAGATTGCTCGGATTTCCATTTCATAATCACACTACATCGTTTATCTCCATTTTAGCAATAGAAACAGGAAGTTAGATGAAATGTCTATTTTATGTTGCCTAAACATTCTCTAAAAAATTATCAATCTTTTTTCATTTGGATTCGGGTTTAACGCACTGGGCAGCGGATTTCACCTTCCGAAATCACGATATGATACAATTTTGGCTAAATGTATCGCCCGAATTGTAAAAAATGTGCTAAAGGTTAAATGAACTAAAATGGTACACACAAAAATTAAAAGAATGTTTCATGACCAAAACACAATTTTAAAAAAGCCAACCACAAAACGCAATAAATTTCATTATTTAATTATGCAGGACCCTGTTCAGGTCCCTTAATTCTCAACAATATTCATCTTTCTGCCTTCCAGTCATATTACAATCAAAATGAGCACATTTTATTATTCTCAAGTATCAATAAAACTTTGGTTTATGTTTTTATCAAGTCTCCCCAAAAAAGTTACGGAAAGTAAAAATTTTGAGAAAAATATCTTGTTTGTAGTCTGAACCTGAGCATCAAATCAAGCAATCATCATTCGCCTACAACGCACATGAAAACATATGAGTATGTAATAATACAATGGAATCCTTCTATAGCACATCCTTTTATGACTAATTTCCCTATATAACAACACTTTTCCAAATCCCCAATTATATTCTATATTGTCTGTACTGTAAATAGCTAATTTCTTTTATTACATGCATATTTTGTTGGTCCGGACCATGTTGTTATAACGGGATTCCACTGTAATAAGACCCATAACTGGTCAGGATTGTTGGGGTTTCAAAATTGGATACATCAGCACAAAAAATCTTCCATACTTCTTTATCCTCTGCCATTAGGAGTATAGAAAAATCATGACCATACCATTCCTTGATATCAATCCAGTATTTTCTTTGTCTCTTCTTCTTCCACCTTGAATAGATGAGTATGTATGGAATTAGAAATCTCAGATAATTAAATGAAACACCATCATGGAAAGAGAAGAAAATGAACAAAAAGTTTTGGCAACACTTCATATGAAAAAAAGAACAATTAAAAGAAATAAAGATCAAACAAATAAAGTATTTTGGACATATTAAAAGAAATGACACCTTGTTGAAAGCTTTACTTGAGGGTAAAGTCGAGGGGAAGCGAGCAAAAGTTAGGCAGAAATACAAGTGGGAGAGAAACATCACGAGATGGACAGGTTACAGTCTAGCAAAGTGTATCACCAAAACGAGACAGAGGATGTTGGAGGTCTGTTGCAGCCAACCTTCGTTGTAGAGTTGACACTTGTTGATGAACCAATGCTAATGAACATTATACGTTTTTGTTGGAGTTAACCTGGAAAGAATATGACACAGTGGAAGTCCGATTATGTAGGTTCTATCCAGACCCCTAACCCGCCAGATTCGTAAGGGTACCAAATTGGATGCATCAAGAAACACGTCTTCCAGCGATTTCTATCTTCAACAATGTAGAAGAGTGAGGAAAAATCTTGTCCTGTCCCATTCTTAAATGTAATCTGTCCATGCTTTTCTTTGTTCTCTTCTTTGACAGTTCCCTGTATGATAATTTTTGACAAGGAGGAATCATTTTAAAATCATGCAAGTTTTTATCATTTCACTATTAAAAGCAATACCCTGTAGTTCTTGTAAGTGAATTCTAAGTATTCAACCATACTTGAAAAACAATGTCCTATATGCTTCTATTAGTATTATTTATTACTCACAAAAATGCATGACCAAAATTAAATTTATTTAAGCTTAAAAAAAAAGAATAAACTGTGGAAGTAGATATTGACTATAGTGACAAAAAATCTAATTATCTGGATATATTGAATATGCGTTTGAATATAAATGTAACCATTAAAAATAAGTATTTTTATATTCAACAATAATATTGTTTACAGTACACAAATATGAAACATAAATATTGTTTTCTTAAATATATCACGGCATTTTGGCTACTAAAGCTGAAACACATAAAAGTCCAAAGTGAAAACATTTGTTTAACTCTGTTATCTCCAGCAAACCACTAAAACAGTTAGTTAGACAATCATCCTACTGCCAGTAACCAGCAAAAACTTCAATATTTATAACTTCTAAATACATAACAGCAAGGTAGGAGAACCCTTCAGGAGATAATCAGTTAATGATAGAGATCACACAAGTCACTATAAGGAATTAAAACAGTGGTTGGCAAAATATGGCCTGCTGGTCAAATCCAGCCATTTTTAGCAGCATGACAGGTTTATTTTAAATTATTATTATTACTATGTCCTTAGCTCAGATATTTACTCAGACCAAAAGTTACATTGTCCAATCTTCTTCTGTGTTTGTTCTCAAACTCCTGCACATTAGCATGATGTAGTCCAGAGAACGGATTACATACATCATTTAATTAAACAAAGCACATACAAAAATGTTAATAGATTTTTCACTTTTTTTTAGAATTGGCCCCATCACATATGTAAAATTCTGAATTTGACCTGCCAACACAATAAGGTTTCCCACTTCTGACATTAAACCAGTATCAAGAGAGATCAAAGAAAAATCTTTATCTGTCCATTTTGTTTGGTTCAAATATATTATTTCCAGACAATTTCTTGAACCTTTGTCTAATAAACACACAAAATAATAATACAGTGGAATATCTCTGTAGCACATTCTTTTATAACAAATTTTCCTATATAAAAACACTTTTCAAAAACCATGATTATATTTATTCTATATTGTTTGTATTTTGTTATTTGTATATAATATATTGTTATTGTATAGAGAATTTCTGCTATTACATACATATTTTGTCAGTCCGGACTTAGTTGTAATAACAGGATTCCACTGTTTATATTAAATAGTAAATCTCTTCTCATAAAATTGAAATGTACAGGAATACAATATTAGACACATATCTTTTTGTCAAAATTAGAAGGTAACAAATGAATTGTATCAGAAGTACAACATGAAAATTAATGTACAAAAAACAGAAGTTATGAAAATTAGCAAGTCTTCAACACCAATGAATATAACAATAGATAACACCAAAGTGAAACAAGCCAAAGAATTTAAGTATCTAGGCAGAATTTTTTCCGAAGATGGAAGACTAGACAGAGAAATAGAAACAAGGTGTCAGAAAGCAAACACAGTGACTTTCCAAATTCACCATTACTTCTTCATCCAAAGATCAAGATGGAAATTAAAAAACAAATAATATCTACAATTTTTATACCAACACTGTGCTACCAATGTCAAACATGGTCTTTAACAGCTTCGCAGCAAAGAAAAATCGTCACATGTGAAATGAAGTGTCTGAGGAAAGCTGCAATGGTTACCAAACTAGAGAAATAAGAAATGAAGAAATTAGGAAAAGAGTTGGTATAATATCATGTATCGAACATATTGAGAAACAGCAAGTAAAATGGTTCTGTCACCTTATGAGAATGAAGCCACACCAAATATCAATAAGAGCATATAATACAAGAAAATCCGGGCGTAAAGCCAGAGGTAGACCAAGAAAACGGTGGATAGAAAACATTAAGATAACCTTGAACAAACATGGACTAAATGCAACCTCAGCGACACATCTGGCCTTGAAACGATAGCTTAAGATACCACCCCTACGCTTAACGGCAAGTGTGAATGCGATCACCAATCATTCACCTGGGGATAGACAATAGACCAAAAAAACCAAATGAATTTGAATGTTGTCCGTTCAGCCGACACTAAATGAGTCAGTTTATGTCAGCTGAACGTACTAAGTTCAGACCTCATCTAATAACTACCAGTAGCAGTTTTTTAAAAATAGTTTCCCAGGGCATTTACATTAGGAGATGAGTCATACCGTCTAAACATTTTAAAATATTTTCTGTGACCACCTTCTGTGATATATTGCTAAACATCCAGTCCAATATTGGTCATGTATAGAGCGGCTTGTTTTATGTCAACTTCGGTTCTTCAGAACATGCTTTGCAGAGAAACTGTGAACAATGAAACTGGGACAATCCTGTAAGTATGTCTTCTGATGTCAATATTGCTACTACCCAGATGCAGGTAGTAGAGTCGCTGGTACCCATTTTCTGAAGCTGGAATGACCCAAGAGTCATTGTGCAGTATAAAAATTTAACTGGAAATTGAACCTCAAATCATCTGAGTAGAAAGCCAGAGCACTAACTAATAGTTATTGATTGATATGTACAATTTTCTGATTTTCGTCAATAATATCACTTTTGTTTTCTCATAACAAGATAACCACTAAACACAGAGTAATGGTTCTCCGCAACAATATAAACACTAAACACAGAGTAATGGAAGCAGCTAGAAGCATTCTAGAATATGATAAACAAGACACCCAAGTATACTGTAAAACTTGCAATCTCACACATTGAGAACAGAACTGTAGACACAATGTTTTAAAAACAAAAATACTTGATCATCTTGATCAGCGGTTGGTAAATATTTTTCTGCCTCAGGTCCCCTTAAAATTTTGTTTTCTTTAGAGGACACTCAAAATATCTATCCATTTATTTTTTTTGCTGTAAATGTAATATACTGTAAAATTTGGGCCATTGGCGCAAATAAATGCATTTCTGTTCTCTGGACTACATCCTACTGGAAATCTTGTAAGACCATTGTCCTGCTATAAGAGAGATCTCTGAACTACATCCTGCTGGAAATCTTGTAAGACCATTGTCCTGCTATAAGAGAGATCTCTGAACTACATCCTGCTGGAAATCTTGTAAGACCATTGTCCTGCTATAAGAGAGATCTCTGAACTACATCCTGATGGAAATCTTGTAAGACCATTGTCCTGCTATTATAAGAGAGATCTCTGAACTACATCCTGCTGGAAATCTTGTAAGACCATTGTCCTGCTATAAGAGAGATCTCTGAACTACATCCTGCTGGAAATCTTGTAAGACCATTGTCCTGCTATAAGAGAGATCTCTGAACTACATCCTGATGGAAATCTTGTAAGACCATTGTCCTGCTATTATAAGAGAGATCTCTGAACTACATCCTGATGGAAATCTTGTTAAGACCATTGTCCTGCTATAAAATATATCTGGTGGAAGTTGTTTTTTTTAAAAACAACCCCCAAAAATATGAAATAAAATATTGATAAAAATCTTAGTTTTTTCATTTAATTGAATGTTATTAGCATGTTATGATTTATTTGAATCTTAGTTTTTTCATTTAATTGAATGTTATTAGCATGTTATGATTTATTTGAATCTTAGTTTTTTCATTTAATTGAATGTTATTAGCATGTTATGATTTATTTGAATCTTAGTTTTTTCATTTAATTGAATGTTATTAGCATGTTATGATTTATTTGAATCTTAGTTTTTTCATTTAATTGAATGTTATTAGCATGTTATGATTTATTTGAATCTTAGTTTTTTCATTTAATTGAATGTTATTAGCATGTTATGATTTATTTGAATCTTAGTTTTTTCATTTAATTGAATGTTATTAGCATGTATGATTTGTTTGAATGTTAATTTGTCTTCATTTCAAAGAAAGTTCTTTTTGAATGAATGGGGAAAAGTAAGGTTTCTTGTGAGAACCCCCACACTTTAGGAATGCTGATCAGACAACCAATATCTCAACTTGCAGTGAATTCACGTCTTTACAGATGGTTCTTCAGAGAAAGCAATAAATTAAACAAGTAATTAGATACAAATATTGATGCCAAGTGCTCCAAGTAGATCTGTCCATCTCTGCTGGAAAGTTATCAACAAGACACAGTGCAGAGTTATACACTATATTAGAAGTCATTGATTTGCTACATAGTGAAGATGACAATGAAGGTGATAATGTGCACACACAAAGAATGACAGAAAAAAGGGATGGTGAGGGCAGAAAGCGTGCTATCTCTGGAAAGTTTTCTGCATCCTTTTTTGTTTAATCATCATGAATTTCGTGTGATTTCCGCCAGGGAGATATGTTGTGCTACTGTTCTTCTTCTTCTTCAGCGTTCCTTCTCAAACTCCCACTAGATCTCTCTTGTAGCAGGACCATGGTCCTATTAGATTTCCAGCAGGATGTGGTCCAGAGAAAGGAAATGCGTTGTGTTGCCGTTTTATTTGCGCCAATTGCCCGACACATCCATCTTCGGCGGAGTGATACTGTTCAATCTGTGCCATATAGGCCTAGCACATCCGATTTTGGAACGATTTGAAAGTAACGAAGATCGCATAAGCAACATCTGACAAGCACTTTGCATACTCTTGGATAGCTGCTGGAACGGAGGGAGGAGCACTTATGGGAATGTGATGTGCATAATGATGTTGGTTTCTATTCAAGACTATTTTAGAAGCCTCAAAGATATAGAAGAACATAAAGTCAGAAATGGAAGCTACATAAATTTTCATGTGTGACTGCATGTCAGCTCTGTGACGATCTTAAATAATCCTGAGGATTTCTTAACATAAACAAACCTCACAACATTTAGTTCTTTATGTGTCAAAAAAATAGTTGCACTGAATGTGTAAATAATCGTGCCACACATACTGTTTTAATTGTAGATACTTTCTGTGCATGTTTTGACGGGAATACTCCTTCTAATACGATCAGTTTCCTATGTTCAGAAGTCGATACATGCAGTTGGTCCGTACAGTTGCTCCACAGCTTAACTTCTACATCTGTCTCCTGGGGTCAGGTTTTAGTCCTCAAGTCACCAAAAATGTGGACATGTCTGCAAAATTTTGTGTGGAATCTGGGAACCCTTTTGACAAAGACATTGATCAGTTTTTGGCAACCTTTATTTTGTGGAAATGTGCTTGTAGTCTAGTGTCCTGTGCTTGCTTAAAAATGGTAGTTTACTGTGAACTGTTCAGCATTAATATGGGGGCCTTTGTAGAAAATTGCTGCCTGTTCTCTGACTCCATGAATGTTTGCATTTTATTTTTATGGGAGTTTTTGCTTCAGTCAGTGATATTCTGTGATGGAACTTTTTGGTGTTTATTTTCACATTCTTTTGTCAGTCTGTCCGCTGCCTCATTTCCTACAATTCAGCAGCATGCATGGTTCCACTACAGCACCACTTTGCTGTTAGTAGACACGGTTGATTTAAAATTTGACAGTTGTTGTGTTAGATCACTAGGTTTATTTTTGATGGTCTGCAGAACTGACATGCGGGAAAAACAAATGCTAGAAATTATGTTGAATACTAGTAATTATCTAGGCTGCCAACACAGAGCAATATCAGATTATAGTATTAAACATGTGCAAGTGTCTTCTAACATATTGCTGCCACATAAATTCACACAACTGCAACATAAGTCAAATTCTGTCAACAGCCTGTAGTAATTGCAGTAGTATTAGCATAGTTATTGTTGTAGCAATTATTGTAGTGGTAGAAGTAGTGATTGTGTTAGCATTAGCATAGTTATTATTGTAGCAGTTATTGTAGTGGTAGAAGTAGTGATTGTGTTAGCATTAGCATAGTTATTATTGTAGTGGTAAAAGTAGAGGTAATGATTGTGTTATTTGTAGCAGTGGCAATTGTAGTTGCACTGGTAGTCCAGAGAATAGAATGCGTTGTGGCATGTTTTACAGCTTGGCTGCGGTAACTACACTTTTCAGCCTGATAGATCTGGCTTCAGCATGACTTCTGGGTCACTGGCCTGGGATGATCTAGTCGAACCATTGCCATGCTACAAGCTAGATCCAGCCGGAGTGGAAGAATTAATGCATACAACAAATCCATCCTGTGCCACCACTGTCACGCACCAACTTAGCCAGTTCTGGTTGGAACATTCATAAAATCATTATTTATGCACTAGTATTACTATAGCTGATTGTTTGCTTTTACAATGATTGAATACAATAGCTGTAATATTGATATTACTGCAATCTTATGATAAACAAGGATTCTTAACCAGATGTCCATGGACCCAGCGAAGATCAGTGAGATACATTTAAGAGTTAGTGAACTTTTACACACACAAAAAGTGTACATATTTTTCCTGATTTCTTATAGGAGATTAACATTTCCTATGTGCAATTTATGCACGATTGATATTCAGTGAAAAAAACATAATATAAATATTTTTATGCCGTCTTCCATGATAGAGAGGTTAGCAGAACAGTCTCAGAGTTCCAACTGGCAGGAATATGGTCATGATTCAAACATAGCAAAAATCATGGTAAATACTAAATAAGGTAGACAGGTTACCAAAGAAAGCTGTCAATATAAAATAATAGAAAATAATAAAACAAAGAACAAATACAATTGTCGACGTGTCTGTCCTATTGGAAACTGACATGTTGACAATTGTATTTGTTCTTTGTTTTATTGTTATTTTCTATTATTTTATATTGACCTTTTTTCTTCAGTAACCTGTCTACTTTATTTAGTATTTACAACTATTTGTCTGGTTACTGCAGCACTTCCATTTTGTCGGACATTCTCCGATATTTGGTTATTTATATTAGCAAAAATCAAGCTGTTTCATATACCATTGGCAAAGTTACTGAAAAATTGATGCTTAAAAATGTAAAAATTGTTGGATAAGTATTTCCTATACAGAATATACGTCTGTTATTATCATATAACTATGTAACACTTTGGTTGTTACCAACAACTTATGCCATTGAAACACAATGTCCCTCACAGTGCCACTCATGACTTTTGTCATCTATGAAAAAGACTTTTTATCATTAGAAATTTTAATGAAACAACACCAGATTTATTCAGTGCAAGACTTCCTGTCTACTACAAACATTATTAAAAAATGGCAGAGCCTGGTATTAGATCGATTCAACTCCTAATATTGGAAAATTGATTATTTTATTGAGGTTTTTCATCCAACACTTTAAAATGGACTATGTAGCTGATAATACTTGGTCGAAAGTTACTTTTATTCAGACTTTAGTGAATAATAATGATCAAACGGACTCAGATACAGAACTTGACTATGATGTCATAGGTTGACAGAAGATAGATCTATGGGTCCATGAGCGAGTGATAGACACCCACTTCAAAAATGGAACTGCTATTGCTACACAAAATAATTCATAAAATAATTGTAAATTAAACTATTTTGATAAAAGTTTAATCTTGTCTACACATCTTCAAGTTCCAACTTTATTGATTGATTTTTAAATGATTTCTTAAAACCATCACTCGTAAAATTAATCTAACTAACAAAAATTGCGTGGCAGTGGGAAACACTTGTGTAGCAGTGCAAGTGTTAAGTATGAACCAAGATTCAGTCTTTTGAGGCAGGAAGTATGAACCAAGATTCAAAGTCTTTTGAGGCAGGAAGTATGAACCAAGATTCTTCTTTTTCGCTATTCATTCTCAAACTCCCGTTAGATTTTTTTGTAGCAGAACAATAGTCCTACTATATTTCCAGCAGGATGTAGTCCAGAGAACAAAAATTCATTGTCATCGTTTTATTTGCGCCAATGGTCCGACACATCCATCTTTGATGGTAACCAAGATTCAAAGTCTTTGAGGCAGACTGTGATGAGAGCAATGTTCTGTTATATATTATATAGATATATTATATGATACTTTTTTTTTCTACGAAAGCTTGTTTTAAATTTTATTTTGATGATCAGTTGTAAGGCAATGGTTAATGTATTATCTTCTCAGCCATGAGGTTTCATATTTGCGTCCTAGTTAAGATTTTGTTGACCATAATTGGTGTATCATCAACCCAGAATGGTATGATACAGAACCATTATAAAAATTTTATTTTATATAATCTTCACCTAATTTTCAACGTGTCCAGATTGTGGCATGTAATAAATTTGAGAATCACTGGTTTAGAGATTGGGGGTGGGGGGGACCCAAAGGCTACACTTAAGATTTGCACATTCAATCACACATTTTATCAGGAGTTCTTACTAATAGATAGGTGAAAGTTCATACATAGACAAACAGACAAACTATAAAATCATTGAACAAAATATATTTCTATGTTCCTGTGGTAAAATTCTGAAATGGCAATCCATGAAACATTCCAAACATTTATAGCTTGAACTCGTGTTGGTTGCCAGTAAGTTAAACATAAGTGGTCTCGATGACTTGTGTTACAGTGGAAGTCTATGGCCACCAACAAAGCTGCAATCAGTGCTAGGAATGAGAACAGAACTAGCAGAAGACATCTGTTTCCACTTTTACCTGAAGATACATAGATTATAATATTTTACAGAACAAATTTTACAATAATAATAGGTTTGTGTGTCATGTGATATATTTTTTCCAGAACGTAGTCTTCCTTATGAATCTCCTGATATCCCAGCGGTTTTTCACAAATTGCCACGTTTCCTCTAGCGAAATGTGCATGCATTCCTAAATGTCTCTTGCCCAATGACGTCTTGATTGGTCTCTGCCTTCTATCACCACCTCCAACAACCCTCTTTCCATGCCATCGTGTCTCTTCACATGGTCAAAAAAACCTAACTTCCTTCTTAATATGGTGCTTAACAATCAGCTTTCTTTAACATTGATTTTTCTTAGTATACCTTGGTTGGTCTTAATATAATTATAATAGGTTTGCAGAATAAGATTGTTCATTTTTGTACCTACATTTTATGATTTTACTTTATTATTTTTATTTTACAACAGAAACTAATTGTAAACCTTAGGCTGTTGCTATCTCTTTACAGATTATGTCAAAAATATTACTGAAAATAGTTATGTGGGTAGTTGCTATATATATAGAATGTGTGCCTGAATGGTTCTGGAGACAGCTATGTAGGATCTTGGTATCTCTATAGAGATTGTCCCTGAATGGTACTGATAATGGCCATGTAAGCTTTTGTTATCTTCATAGAGTTTGTCCCTGAATGGTACTGAAGATGGCCATGTAAGCTGCTGTTATCTTCATAGAGTTTGTCCCTAAATGGTACTGAAGATTACATAAGCTCTCATTAGTTCCTAATATACTAATCATGTTTTAAACATGGTGAACTAGCATTTTATCAGTGCCATAAATGCACATGTTAGAAGTTTCTAACAAATGTGTGTCTGGGATCAAAAGGGATGAACAGAACAATATGTAACCTGCCATGTATGTAGGAGACAATTTATGGTGAAATACTAAAGGGCATGTGTGTTGTTAAGGTGGACAAAAGTGCTACAAATTTACATCAATTACAACACTAAAATTGTTCTGCATAAACAAGGACCCACGTCCTTAGGCGCTTGATAAAGGAGCTCTGTGACTACAAAAAAAGTGTGCCATCTTGTGGGAAAAAAAGAAGAAATACAGCTGCTCTACAGCTGAGTGGCTAGAAAGAAACGGTTGTTGTCTTGGACATGCTTCTGAGTTTCGTAAGTGGATTTAGCTAATGGCTGTCATCATCATCATGTGAAGATCCATCATGAACTACATAAGCGACAACTAAGGAGGGTTTGGCTATTCTATCCCCTTGAAGGTAAAAAAATATGCAGAAGCTCAATGCACTGGGCCAAGAGGCAAAAATATACTAAACTGTAAACCATAGCAATCATCTTAGTATGATTTTGAGGCCATAAGAAATTCCTTTCATGCAGTAAAGGCTTGCCTCAACTTGTGGATCAAGTCTATTTATCTATCTGTTGCCTTTTCTCTGCTTTTGCTGTTATGCATAACAGGATTGAATGACGATCGGTTTTCAGGCTATGGCATGTTTGGTCACTTGATATGCAATAATATTGTGACATCTCAGAATGTTGGTAACTCCTTCAATCCTCCTTCTCGTTAGTCTTAGTCAGTGTATATTATTTTACTAAACTTAAAAAAAAAACATACATAATCACATTCAGCCTACCTCTGCCTCTTCTATCCAGTTTATGTCCGTTGCCCTTAAGTTTCTCTGAAAACGATCCAATACAATAAATTATCAATAATCTGCTTTGCTTATCAATAATTCTTCTCCTTCTGTATTGATTCTCAAACTCTACAGGCTAGTAGGATGTAGTCTGGAGAATGGAATGTGTTAAGTCATGCTTTTACAGCTACACCTATAACACTGGTCAACATATTTTTACAAAAGTTATGTTATTGAAATGATATTAATAATTTCTTATAAATTTTGAAGTGCTGAGCACAAATATGAGCCAAAGTTCAAAATTGGCTCTAGTTTTTTTTGGGTAATCTGCAAAAATGAATGTTCACATCACGAAATGGATGCCAATAGTAATGATGCTGTACAAATTCAAGTCATAGGTTACTTCTTACATTTCTTCACCTGTCTCTTGTACAGCTGTTTGGGAGCATCTCTGGGGAGTGTCCAGCAATAGTCAGCCAGTATTGTAGTTGATCATTATTCCTGGTCATCTTTGTTTCATTGTTGCAATATCTTGATGAAAATGTTCGCTATGTTCATCTCTAACCATGCCACAATTCTCAGGAAAGAAATCCAGATGGGAATGAAGGAAGTGGATCTTTAGAGACATATTGTAGCCAGGTATCTGATACTTTATCAGCATGTATTCTACTAGTTCCTTGTAGTTTTCTGCCCTAATATTACCGAGAAAGTTGGTGGATACTAGACGAAAAGCATTTCATGCTCGTTTCACATCACCCTGAAGCAAGTTGTTGAACCAGTCATCTATTAAGAACTCTTGAAACTGAGGACACACAAAAACTTCCTCTTTAATCTTTACTTCACCGAGTCGAGGGAATTTTTCATGCAGGTATCAGAAAGCTGGTAAAGTCCAGTCCATGGCTTTCATGAAATTCTTCATCAAAACTAGTTTAATGTGAAGGGGTGGTAGCAGGATTTTGTGAGACTCGACCAGAGTTGGGTGCTGGATAGTCTTCTCTCCAACTACTACATTTTGTCTGCAAATTCATTCCTACTGCAAGTAGCGTAATTCCCTTGCTCAGCTATTCCACTCACATAAAAAGCACATGTATTTTGTATATCCTTGATGCAGTCTCAATAAAAGGGCAACTACCTTCAAAACACTACTTAGGTGCCAGCTGTACTTGTTATACTCAACGTAATTCAAATTCAGTATCTGTTTTAAGTTATCGTACGTCTCTTCCATGTTGACAGCATGCATTAGTGGAATACATGGAAGACGGTTTCCACTGTGCAAAGACACAGCCTTAAGACTCAAGATTCAACGAGTCTACAAATAGTCTCCATTCTTGTGGGTCATGAGTTATTTTTAAGGCATTCATGGGGCCCTCAATATCGGAACAGAATACCAGATGGCTTTCCTTTCGGAAGAAAGACTCCAACTGCTGGAGCGCTTTCAATATGCAGTGTTTGTGACATCTTCTTCTAGAAGATTCCATTGCTGGAGTCTTGATCCGATCAATTCTGTCTTGTTCTTGGATAAGTCCAAATCACGAACCAGATCATTTAGTTCTTCCTGTATTATTCTGTGTGGGGTTGATGATGCACCAATGAAAATCTGGATCACTGCTGACGGACCAGGAGGAGAACAGGTCAGCTCACTATTGTCTTCATCAGATGAATCAGGAGAATATTTTGTTGGAGGTTCTGGAATAGGAAGTCTTTCACCATGTTAATGCAAACGGAATGTTTTGGTAGACTATTATCAACTTCTTTTATTCGTTATTCTGCTGGAAAGAAGAGGAACCAAGCATAAGTAATAGTCAGCTATTTGGTTGTCGAGGCATTACTGTTCTGTAATGTACGACTGGGTACACATATAGTATATAGTACACTGCTGACGTCAACTTACTTCAGCAGCCGCCTGGTAGTAGCATTGCATCAGAAAATGATGTAATCAACTCTGTATGTGTTCATGATCATATTATGCAATATGTTGCAATATATATTACATCATTCTATGCTTATTAACAATTACGCTGCAGTCATACTGAATATATTACATGGTGAAACATAAAAATTGAACTACATGGAATATCTTCAAAAAGAACGCCAATAAATTTTTTTAATGGTTATATTAGTTTTCAGCACACCAAGATATTACAGATTAGGGTCTTTTTAAGTCAGTAATGATTTAAATGTTGACCAGTGTTTATGCCTGTGTGTTGTCAGGTCCTGAAAAGTGAGCAAAGATTAGCAACACTATTACCTGTCATGTATATTATATGAAATGATTAAAGAGGTTTGGGGTGGAGTTGGCTTTCCCATACCATATAGGGCCCAAGTGATCCAGAAGTCATGCTGAAGTCTGATATGTCAGGCCTAAAGCTGCAAACCATGACAGCGCATTCTTTTCTTCCGACTACATCCTGCTAATCTGCAGGAGTTTGAGAATGAACACAGAAGAAGAATACACTTACATTTGTTTGTTTGCTAAGATCATCAATGATGCTGCTACGACATCAACTAGTAAAGGTAAGGCATATACTGCTACATACCTGTCAACTAGTGAACATTATCTATGTTTCTACAGAATAATCTCAGCTGCTATTGAATATGTCCTTATTTGCCTTTAGTGAAGTCACTGTTTATACTATTATTGAGTATTTTTAGGCTAAACTTATAGATGGACACTAACCTTGCTCAAACAACATTCTATCGTGAACTCTAGCCTTGCTCATACAACATTCTATTGTGAACTCTAACCTTCTTCATACAGCATACTTCTTCCTCTGCGTACATTCTCAAACTTCCACTGGATTTCCCTTGTAGCATGACATTTTTCTTACTAGATTTCCAGCAGGATGAAGACCAGAGAATGTAAATGAATTGTGTAGCTGTTTTATTTGTGCCAATGGCCCAACACATCCATCTCTGTCAGTATATAACATTCTATCATGAACTCTAACCTTGTTCATACAACATTCTATAGTGAACTCTAACCTTGCTCACACAACATTCTACCATGTACTCCAATCCAATTCATACCAGACTTTAATGATTGCTCTCATCTGATTTATATCAAATTATAAGTTACTATCATCACATTTTTTAACGTACCTCTTGCTGCATTTAATTCCTCATCTGATGTATCTCCGCTGTGAGCCAGCATTTCCTGTGCTCTTCTAGCTTCATGTTCTCTCCTCCTTCTTTCCTTTTCTGCTTTCTTGTCTTGACGTTTTCGTTGTTTTTCTTTCTCTTCTCTTTCCTTTTGTTTAATCTCAGCATCTGATGAAATTAACATTTATACAATTTTAATGATCAATAGAAGCAACTAAAATTTAGCTCACCTACATCAGAAACACTAAATAAAATGTATAGCTGTGCTCTATAGGAGCCCCCATTCAATTCCAATGATGAACAGATGCCACTGAAAGTATATCGAAAGACAGCAAGTAAAATGGTTCGGTAACCTTATGAGATGAATCCAAACCAAACATAAATAAGAGAATATAACAAATAAATATATCCAGAAATTGTCTAAGGTAGACTTAGAAAATATCAAGATAACCTTGAACAAACATGGACTCCATGCAACCAAGGTTAAACACCTGGACTTGGAACAACAACTGAGGCAAGTGTCAATATGATAAACCATCATTCACCTGGGGAGATAATAAAATATAGCAGTGTACATTGAAAACATCTGAAAGTCCCCATATAGTCTTAATAATAAAGCCACTACAATATAGTTCAGTGTACATTAGAAACTTAAAGACGGGGAATTAATTGGCTGTAAGACCATCCAGGAACTAAAGCTGCAGGCAGCGGACCGCATCATATGGAGAACCAAAACCTCTGCCCTATGTGTCGCTTGCGGCATGAAAGGAACAAACTAACATTCGAAACACTGCGCAGAATTTTAGACTTGCACCTATGGAGTCTCATATGTCTAGTAATTCATAAACGGATTTCCCCCTGAAAGCAATGGCAAACTAAAGAAGTGATGTGTCTAGTAATTCTATTTTAGATCTACAGAAGAATGTTACGTACACCAAGGACAGTTAATGAGACAAATCAAGAAGTATTAAGATCAATAAACGTAGAAGAGGGCTGGTTCCTTTACAACATCCTAACAAGAAAGTTGTGTTTTTTATGGTCATATAGAGACATAACAGCATGGAAAGATTAATAGCTGAAGGCAGACAGTGGCCACAGGGGAAGAGGGCACCCAAGACAACGATGGTTCAGTGATATATCAGATTGCTTAAATATGTCTCTAGCTGCAGCAGGTCAACTCGCCCAGAATCACAGAGTGTTCAGAGAATCCATAAGGAAGACAATATTCTAGAAATAATATGTCCCATGATGATGATGATAGGTTATTCCTCAAACTGGTGATATATATTTGTCTTACATCAAAATGCCAATAACATCATGCATGCAATTTATTTATTGTAAACAAATTACAGAAAACTTAATGTGAAAATATTATGAGTGGCAAAAATAAATCTACCTTTTTGTCGCTTCAACTCTGCCTGTGACTGCTTCTCCAGAAGAGCATCTAAGTCTGTCATATACCTCAGTATCTACAACAAAATAAACAAGAGTCAAGGAATAGATCTATCTATATTTTCCTTTAAACTTCAGAGAACTTCTTCCATCCTTGTGTAACATTCTATCTGTTATGTGTCCTTTACAAAACATTGTCATTGATTTCCATTTTGTAGGCATTTCGGTTCTGTGTGAGCTGCCAGGCCTCTTCCGGTGCTGTGTTCAGAAGGTCTTTGATATCCTGTGTCCATCGTAGTCTTGGTCTACCTCTTGCTCTCTTTCCTGGAACTTTTCCTTCCATGATTAATTTTTCTAAATCATTGTGTCTCTTTATATATCCAAAATATGTTAGCTTGTATTTTTTTGATAGTTTTGTATATAGTCCGGAGACTAAACTAAACCACATTCAGCAATACGTTAGTGATAATTATGCCAAAAAGGTGAATAATCAAAGAGAAATATAGTTGGCTATAAAAGAATAAATATACAAGAATTGGACTTCGCTTGAACCACGGTGACAATGACGTCAGATCATTTTTGATGTTCCAATACCGTCTTTGTATTCTACACAAACAACTAATCTGCAGGACACCTGAAAAAAAGCTTTCAAGTGGGTATCATAAAATACTTCCAAAAAGTTGAAATCGAAAAATGTCAAGGGGCATGGAACTTGAAAGGCCATTTACACTACACAATTGAATCTATTCACCAAACAGCAAGTGGACAAAATGGTGTTAAAGAGCGAGGCCACAAAGAAACAACAGGGACAATACAAACATAATTAAACAAAACATTCACACTACAGCAGACACTCACGGAGTAGCAACACAGAACACATACTACAGGATTGTTCCAATTTCACTGTTTACAGAACAACAACCTGGCCCACTGGAGCTTCTCTGCAAAGCAAGTTATGTGGATCACAAGATGGCCTAAGACAAACCACCCTATACATTACCAATATCAGAATGAATGTTAACAATTGATCGAAGACGAAGAATAACAACAATCACAAATGTATCTTACCCGTACTGCACAATTTTTGCACTGTGTCTCATCCAAGCAGTCACCAGCATTTTTTTTCAGTCCATCTTCTAATGGATTATCTTTCAAATCCAACCACTTCAGTTTTCGAAGTTGACAGAATGACCGAGGTAATGTTCTCAGTTGGTTCCCTAACAGATCAAGGTGCTGCAAGTTTTCTAACTGGCCAAAGTCTCTAGGAAGTTCAGTTAAGGAATTGTTGCTCAGATCCAATTTTATTAGATGAGTGAGACTGCAAAATGTATCCTGCTCACACAAAAAAAGGAATTTCAATTATACATTTATGGCTCCTATTCAAATATTACTTTATAACTTTATAACAAATATCTTATTCAAATATCTACAAATAATTACGAATGTAAGAAATATTCAAACATGAATCTACAATTATAATTCAGATGTAAGAAATACTCATCTTTTGTGTTGTGTTCTTGATAATGGTCTTTTTGATCGAAATGTCAGTTTGTGTGTGTTGTCTTGTTTATTTGTGCTTTTAAAAACATCTGAATGGGAAATCATTTATCTTTGAAGGTTGTAGTGTGGTGATATTATTACTCACACCATGGCCTCTGTAATTATTTATGGTCACAGCTCTAATATAACCAAATTGATCTCATGCCTGCGATTGAAAGGAGCGCACCTCACCATAAGACATACAATTTTCATTTTTACTTAAAAGTAAAGTTAGGTCCTATGCAGTAACCTGCCACTGGGGAGGAAAACAACTCTTCATGTACTAAGAAGCAGCATCTTTTAGGTGGGGTGACCAGTTTCCTTTCTGGGTTTATCTTCCTTAACTTTGCATCATGTACCCATTTATAGCTGGGTCAACCGGAGGAGCGGTTGTGCTAGGCAAGAAATCATGACCTGATTTTTTTCTGCCCATGTGTCGTTTTGAACCTGACAGGTTTTGACAAGCACACTATCAACTAGGCTACAGCGATTATTTTTACTTATAGGATCTTTTATAAATGTGAATACTACTACAGAATGGCTTGGAAACCTGAAAATGACAAAACACTACAACATAAGCCAAAGATATAACTGCTTAAAAAGAATAACTCTTAAACATAATACTAACATTAGATAGCAGGATAAGATAATGAAAAGAATAAACCTCACCTTGGAGACTAACAGGCCAAGTCTGTTAGACAGACTCAGCTCTGATAGACAACCAGTTCATTTTAAAGACAACCAGGAGAGAGAATTGAAATGGATACACTCTGAAAAACAGTATAAAACATAGCTAGAAAAATAATGACATGGAACCCACAGCGAAAAAGAAAACATGGAAGACTAGGATTTCATAAGAGTCAATGAAGGACATGACAGTAGAGAATCAAGGAAAGAGTGACAACATATTCAAGGATAAAAACAAATTGAAATCCTTGCCCATGGCTTATGCACTCAAGGATATTTATACTACCTAGGGTTTGAATATTGATTGCTGTCTTTTGCTGTAATCATTTTTTTTAAAACATTTAATCATATAATCAATTCATGAATCCTGTACTCAATACACAGCAAATATCATGAAATGTATTAACAAACACTTACCGGTAAAACTTTCAACAGATTACGTGACAGGTCCAAGTGTGTAGCCTTAGGTAACGCTGCCTGAATAAACGGGGAAGAGGGTATATGAGTAATGCAATTACAATTTAAGAACTAAAAACTTAGGCTTTCGTTAGTATTTATTAAAAATTGAGTGATTGGCAGACTGTAGTAAAACTGTGAACCGTGTGATAACATATTGAAAAGACAAAAATCTTTTATTTTTCAGTTTCTCATTGAACATCATAAGATTGACGTTATGACCAAAAGGTCTTTATCAAGAAAGGGACAAACACACAGAATAGAACCACAAAATCAAAAGGAAACTGCATGCAATAGCAATGTTATATACAGTACACAGGTCAGCAAAAAACAACAAATAGAGATAAAGAGAGGCAAGAACCATGAAATGTGAATACATGACAAGAAACTACAGAAGGGCACACAAAGATAATGCAAAAATGAAATAAGAGTATTAAGATAATTTCTTAATGTTAAAATTCTTCACAAATCGCATTGATAGAATACTTTTTTTTTTATTGCTGATTATAACAAATTTTTACACTTTAGTTTTCAATTTTGCATTTTCTTTTTATATATTATATATTTCGGTTCTATCAATGAGAGCTATGGAATTGAGAGCATCTCAGAAGCCCATTCATGGTAGGTCATAGTATCAAATCTTTTTCTTCTGCTTTTGTCCTCAAATTCCTGCAGATTAGCAGGATGTAGCCTGAAGAACAGAGTATGTTGATTCATGGTTTACAACTTTGTAACATGGCTTCTGGGCCACTTTGACCTTAAACTGGATGGAAAAGCCAACTCCACTTCAAAACTTCTGTAGCTGCATATTAGGACATCACACCTGTCAACCTGTTGAGACTTAAAACCATAAAAAAAAGTTATGAAATACCGTAAAACCATACACAATGGCGAGGAGGGCTCCATCCGCACAAACAAACATAAAAAAGTCATTCGGGTTTGGTTATTTTTACGGGTAGTTTGCCTTTGTTTAACATAGACAGTCATAGTGTGGGAAAATAATAGAGCACAAACACTAGGCCTATTTATCTTTATGTAACTTTAATACGAAAAAATGAAAAATGAAAAAAAATAAAAATAAATACAGAGAATGGATGCTTAGATCCGTTTGAAACTATAGCAACTTGTTGGAGTGCTCTATAAAGCATTCAACAATAATTTCAACTATCCATGAATAGCGCACATCATGCATTTATGATCAGCGGAGATCGTGCAACTATAACCAGCAGAGATCGTGCAACTATGATCGGCATCGATCGTGCATCTATGACCGGCGGAGAATGTGCATCTATAAACGGCGAAGAATGTGCATCTATGACTGGCGGAGATCGAGCATTTATGACCGGCGAAGAATGTGCACCTATGACCGGCGGAGAACGTGCATCTATGAATAGCAGAGATTGTGCATCGACTATCGGCGGAGGTCATACAACTATGACCCGTGAAGATTGTGCAGCTATAACCGGCAGGGATTGTGCATCTATGAATAGCGGAGACTGTGCATATATTATCGGCGGAGACTGTACAACTATGACTCGTAGAGATTGTGCATCTATAGCAGCATTTTCAGACGCGTAAATGCCTGTGTACGCCCATAAAGACGTACA
Source organism: Meghimatium bilineatum (assembly GCA_034231615.1). NCBI lineage: Eukaryota > Metazoa > Mollusca > Gastropoda > Stylommatophora > Philomycidae > Meghimatium > Meghimatium bilineatum. The sequence continues at coordinate 7,308,798 of CM067312.1, forward strand.
GCTTGGAAAAAACCGTAAAAATTACGGCGATTTACGTGCAGTTGACAGGTATGGGACATACATGCAAGGTAAACAGTGTTGCTATTTGTTACTCCCCTTTCTGACCCAGCAACAGACGAATCTAGTACACCTGCATAGTGCTCCAATCAGTTGAAGAACCAATCTTCAGATCTTTTCAGAGGATGAAATTTCTCCCAGTCATTATCAATTCTATCATTCTCTAAAAGCATTAGCACATTATCTTTTTTTTAATCTTTCTCTTTATTATTTCGTAGATTAACCATATAACTACACTAACTTTATCCTTTCTCATATTATAAATTTAATCCAACCTAGAGAATGCCCTAAAGCTGATATTGATAACCAAGACATGAGAAAAAAACTGGGAATAACTATAAAAAGTTGGAAGAGGTTTTTTGATGATCTATGCCTCTAAGGAATGATCTAAGGAAGATGAAAAATGACTAATAACAGTTCATTGTGTATGACAGGAGTGAGAATAAGGTTCAATATGTTCTGATTACCTTGGAAGAAAACAATACAACATCAAGTTTGGGGAAGTCCTAAAATGTAAGTCAGCAAACGTAAAATAAATAGGGTTTACTCATGTACTTTGGGGGGGGGTGTGTGTGTGTGTGTGTTATGTAAATGTTCAATAGCATGTTATTTGATGCGTTGTTTATATTACGCAAAAAGTTTTCACAGAATGTGAAATTTTTAAACTTATCTGAATGGTTGAGGATAGAGATCTTTTTACATTAAATGCCTCAACAATGTGACTCCCAAAAGCTTATAGGTTTTATTATTATTTTTTTAAATTGACATTAAGCAGGGGAGGAGAGTTCCTGAATTCTTGATCTGGGCCAAAATTTTGGATGTAATTTATGGAAATGATCATCAATGACAATAACAATTATTAATACTCAGTAGTGTGTGACTGTGTTTGTTAACCCCAGGAATTGCAAGCGATTAGCTTACTTCCTATGTGCAGTGGATTGGTTTTTCTGAGCTTTCTTTCATACCCAGGTGACTTCAGATTAGTGTAATGCCTATTGAAGAGAGAGTCTTTGTGACTTTGATCATCTACACCTAACACTACATAGATGATAAATAAGCAATAATTTTTACATATATGGTATAGACTGAGGCGCATCTTACTTTTAATTCTTCACTGTGACCTTTGTTCTAGTTTCGAGGTATTACCTAACCGTTGCAGTGTAATTGAAGTAAGGTTAGGGTTAGTATTTAAAATTATGGCAAATTTTACCTTAGCGGCTCAATTGGGGAGGCTCTCTCAGTGTGTAGAGTGCAGAAATAATGAGCGTGCAGTACAAATCATTGGAAAAGAAACAAATTATGTAACATCTCGTCTGTGTCAAGAGATGAACTTTTCTTCTGCAGTGAAGGCGCAGGTACAGTAGCAAGTAATGGTTGGTATTCCGGGGAAATTCATGACGTCAGTTAGTTAAAAATGTAAACAGTGTGCTATTTATAGCACAGTGGTTGAGTGAAGAATTAAAAGTTTAACCTTCACCGAGCCTATATCAATCGCAGCCGCCGAGAAACAAAAAGGCCGCGCGCGCTTTTGGCGGTCCGGCCCTCCCAACGATAATATCGTGAGATTTACACGTACCACAGTCCGTGCACATAGCTGGGGACATGCGCAATCGAAGCCGGTACATCCACCACTTCCGACATGATCGTTTTTAAGAATGGCTAGCTATTCGTAAAAGTTTAAGAGCAATTAATCTGACCACATCTGTACACCGGTACGATGCCATGATGATGGATCGGTTTTACAGACCTTTATTTCATCATATTTCGAATAAAATAACATTGAATCGTGGCTTGAATCATGGATTATTAGGTTATTTAGTTTCACAGCAGTGAATATACAGAATGCCGTGCTGGTTTGGGGACTTGTACGTTTGATATCGAATATTTTGAAGTGGCAGAAAAAATAACTCTAGGCCTAAGCTCAAAGAATGATTTTACTGCAAATCTACATGTTTTATACAGTTCCCCCGGCTATATTTTGATAATTTCGCAGTGAAAGAACATAAATACAACAGATTTGCGTGATTTAGTTGACAGTGTTGCCAAGGAATTCGATATGTAAGGTAAGTTACTTTTTTTTTTTCCCCTCTTTATTTGTTATAAAATATGTTTTTTGTGAAAAACGTCTTTACCACTTTCTCATACGTCTGGTATCACACACACACGTACATAAATTACACCAATATATGCACAATTCAATTCTTTATTTATATGTGCAAATATTATTTAAATATCTCTAACAACCAAAAAATTATCACATTTTCAAAACAGTCACCATCAATAACGCAAATTTTCAAAAAAGATTCCGGTGGCAGGGAGACGTTTTGTATTTTTTAATCTGGCTTGCTAAAGGTTAATAAAAGTAAGTTTTACCTATTAGTATAGAATCATTAATATCCATACATAACCTTCTATATTTACTTGGAAATACATATAACGTACTGCTGTCGGATCAACACAAGACATGACAATATAATAACTAACTTATAAATAGCAGACTCACTCTGATTTATTATTGAAATTTATTATTAAGTTTTTTAGGCGCCTGCTAGCTTTAATAAAGTTTAAGCTTAGTTTTACCTACAATTTTTATATTAGAACATTTAAATCATAATAGTACTCTTACTAGTTCTTTTACTGGTACTGATTCAAGATTGTTAATGCTAAGATCAAGTTCGTTGCCATCCAGTTTGTCACGTAATGTTTCCTTCGGCATTTTGATTATTTGAGGTAGACCCTAAATACTTCAAGTCTAACCAAAATACTGGTGGATGTTGACACGTACGTAAACACAACCGGAAGTTTCACATGACTGACCTGTTTGGCTTGTAAAATAAAACATTAATTATTTTTAGGAATTTATATATGCATATATAAGATACATAGTAAATAATTATATGCACTGTAAAAATATTTGCGCATTTTTACTAGTTACTAGTATCACAAATAAGGAAGTCATAATGATGGATTAACTAAATATTAGTGTAGTCTGCTCTGATACTGAATGAGAGTGTACAAAAATCTGATCAATTTATTACAAAATAATAGCTGAAGCCTGGAAAACAGTTTCTAGTGTTTACATAGAAGTGGTGTCAATAATAAGGATATCTAACAAGATGCCAGACAGTAATTATTCTGTTTATTGTATTTTGTTGCTATTTATGATTTCCCCGTTATGGTTTTATTTGACACATAAAATATGTGGGGTCGTGTCTTGAAATTTATTATTGTTACTGCTGTATAAATCATTAAATGTATTATTTTATCATAATAGACAGCTTGGCTTATATTGATTTATCACCAATTGTCGATAATTAAATGAATTTATGCCTAATGAGTAGATAATGGCAATATGATGAGGATAACACGACCTATTGAACTTGCAATATCGTGAGTTAGACATAGACTAATTGTAGAAGTGAAAAAAATGTATACAAAGCTCAAAATGCAAAACATCTACAGATAATAAGACTGTTGGGATTACTTACTTTGAAGTTGATGGACAGAGGGAGTACGTTTGGAAACTGCTTCACCTGCTGGATTCTTCTTCAGCGTACATTCTCAAACTCCTGCTGAATTTCTCTTGTAGCAGGACCATGGTCCTATTGGATTTCCAGCAGGATGTAGTCCAGAGAATGGAAATGTGTTGTCGCCGTTTTATTTGCTCCAATGGCCCGACACATCCATCTTTGGCAGAACCTGCTGGATTCGACCACAGGGATAGAATAGACATTAAGGCTTCGATTTGGAGAATTTTGTTAATATTACACATTAGTACATCTGGATGTCTACATGGTAGAATGAGGAGCACCATATTCAACCATCAAGCTACAGGAGCAACTATGCATACCCCTGCCTTCATTATTTTCTGGGGGAGACTGAGCACACATGGGTCTGCCAGGAGTGTAAAGATGTTGGTTCATAACTCATGTGATTATGGTGCACAATTTTACTGCAGACTCCCATTCTCACAATTTTTTAGCCTTACTAAAGAACCATGTGCAGATCATCGAGCTGTCAGTCTTATGAACTTGGTCTCAACCTTATTCTCCTTTGTTCTCCTATTCAATGGGGTATTGGGACGCATATATGTGATTAGACATTTCTTAAATAAACTACTGTTGTCATGACCCCGAGGCAAGCTGTAGAACAAGAATGGACAAAATACAGCCAGAAAAATTAGTTTTACTTGTCTGCCAAGTTGTTTTTGAGTTTTTATTTGCACTGGCCCCTGAGCTCACAAAATATTAAGTTACAGATTATTGTAGCCAAATTGTGAACCATATCACTAAAAAGTGATAAAGATGAAATAATTGCATCAAATCTTTCATAAGTCAAGTTGAGTAAGTGTTCAGAACTAAGACTTGGGAAGAAAGTGTCTGCTGACCTCTTTAATTGTGAGAATAGGGGGGTTGAAAAATTTTTGACTTAGATCAAAGTACGTCTTTGAATTAAAAATAATTTGTCATATCTTTGATAATTTGTCTAGACCCTTGAGGTCCAGAGTTCAATCCACTGTTTGGATAGGATCTTTTCTTTCGAAAGTACAATCAAAATCATTCCTGTACATGTCACGGTATCTGCTATGGCAAAGTGGCCTTTATATCCACAGCCCATAGATTATATCCTCAAGTAATGTCAACTGATTCACAGTTTGACTAGATTATAGCTTCAGGTAATGTCAACTGATTCACAGTTTGAATAGATTATAGCCTCAGATAATGTCAACTGATTCACAGTTTGACTAGATTATAGCCTCAAGTAATGTAAACTGATTCACTCAACAGAGTTAATCTTCTTCTGCGATCAATTTCTGTGTATCTAGTTCTATATTCGTCATGTATGGAGCATTTATTTTGGGTCATTGGGGTTTTCCCCCTCCCCCAACTTGTTGTGCAGAGATCTTCTTGTGACCCAAATTCTTATTCTGTGAGCAACAAAGTGGAATAGTCTCATAGTATGTTTTGTAGCACTACAGATGCAGGCCTCTACGTCATAGAGTCTACATACACTGAAATGGCTGCAGGAATGGAGAGCGGAGCACTTATGGGAATGCCCACATGCTGTGTAGTTAGTTTCTAATCAAGAACTGAATGTTTCCATTAATTTTACTGCACATATTTTTTTATTATATTAAATGTATTCTAAATAAAAATAAATGTACAAATTATTACTTTACTTTCCATTTTGTCCTTATTTCAGAAGATTCAGAAGTGTTTTCAAACCCTCTGCCCCCTACAGGGCACAGGATATCTATCGATGATGTTGGGGATGATGAGTAAGTCCATATATATTTTTGACTCTTTATTATCCATTATCCATTATATGCAGTTGGTCAATGAAAAATACAGGCCTAACACTGTATTCCACAATATCCTTCAGTCACAAATAAGGACAATACAAGGTTAGTGATACAAAGAACGCCAGACTGGTCAAGATTCAGAACGAGGTCCAACATTTTTGACTGAATAAGATAGCTAGGAACAATATCTGGTGGTTAGGAAAGGCCATGCACTATTATCTCTGATGTATTGTTCCCAGAATACAGGGCCCTCTTCATTCATTCGGTTAGTGCGAGTGGTACAAATGAAAGGAATATCCTTCAGGTAATTTGAGTGGGACAAATGAAAGGAATTTCCTTCAGGTAATTTGAGTGGGACAAATGAAAGGAATGCCCTTGCATCTTAACATTACTAAAGTTTGTGTTAATGTCCATTTAACATGTCCACTCATTCTTATGATAAAGAGATTCCAAAGTATTGTGACGTTATGTCTTTGTCAGACTATAATCTGATTTTGGACTTTTGACACTTTCGGGGTGCCAAAATCACCTCCTCTGCTTATTATCAGATGTGTTTATATTCAGATATCTACGGTAGTTTATGCATTGAGGGACCTTGTCCACAGACAATTTTGAAAAGTATGAATTATGGTCGCTCTCATGACTGTGCAAGTTTGGTGTTAAGATCAGAGAAACCTAATAGATATAGGAAGAGACTCATAAATCATCATCAGACTGGAACTTTCGGGTGCTACACTCTGAAGAAATTATTGATGCAAGGATCAGAGCATCTATGAACTTGTCCAGAGTGTGCTGATAATAACCTGCAGTTATGACTCAAGGAAAATACAAACAACAGGCTATGTCATATTTAGTATGCAATTTGAACATTAAATTTGCAGTTATTGTTACTATAGTTACTGCTATTAAGAATTTTTAGTTGGCTTCTGTGGCTATGTGGATAGTGACGCAAGACATCAGTAGAAAGGTCAAGCATGTATGAAGCAATATGATTACAAATGCCTACTTTTGAGTAGAAGTGGTAAAAATACTGAATGTATTAGTTACCAACGACAAACTCGAGTGAGGCGGGTCATTGGCGCAAATAAAATGGTGATACATTGCATTCCTCTCTCTGGACTACATCCTACTGGAATTCTAGGACAACTATTGTCCTGCTATAAGAGAGGTCTTGTGAAAGTTTCTTCTTCGTTCATTCTCAAACTCCCGCTGGATCTCTCTTGAAGCAGGACCAAAAACCTACCAGATTTCCAGCAGGATTTGGTCCAGAGAATGAAAATGCCTGTGTCACCTTTTTATTTCTACCAATGGCCTGACACATCAGTCTTTGGCAGACTGGAAGTTTGAGTACGAATGCAAAAAAAGTTATTAAAGACGTTATACACAGATTAAAAGCATTAACATATTTTTATAAGATTTAATTTTTGCATTTTAATAAATTTATTTCTAAGGCATCCCCTCACCAATGAAGACTTTCGTAAGATGCTTATGACCCCGAAACCGTCATCAACAGCTTCGTACACAGAAACTATTAAGCATGCAAAAAAAGAGTAAGTGTTGTTGAAATCATTTGCCTGTAACAAGTAGAGTGGGAAAAAAACTTTAGAATCTTGTAAGATTTGATTTTATTGGGGGGAAAAATTGGAGTAGAGGCTCCAGAAGTTAGAGGATTGGTTTCTCAACTTATTTTTTTGCTATGTTACTCATATGTAATCCATCCCTCTCAGTAGAGCAGTATTCTACATGCTGAACATGTCCACTCTGAGAATCAATATAAATTCTGAGAATTGCTCAGAGTATTAACTCCATATCAGGAGATATCCCTACGCACCTCAGAAAGAATGCAATTGTGAACAAGGTCAATTCTTGGTTTGGAAACAGCACCATGGCACTGTGTAGAAATGCTCAGTATCCCAGTCAGTTGTTAATTGTGGATTCTAGGATCTTTCCAGAGAGATATGTTTTCTTCTCTCTCCGCTAGTCTTCTTCTGCGTTCGTTCTCAAACTCCTGCAGATTAGCAGGATGTAGTCCGGAGAACGGAATGCGTTGTGTCATGGTTTACAGCATTGCTGCAATATCTGCGCCTTTCGGCCTGACACATCTGACTTCAGCATGGCTTTGGGTCACTGACCCTATATGGGATGGGACAGCCAACTCCATCCCATAACCTCCGTAGTCGCTTTTTACGACATGCATGGAAGGTAAACAGTGTTGCTATTCTTTGCTCCCCTTTCGGGCCCTGGCAACAAACGGGCGACTCTCTCCGCTAGTAACTCCTATTTATAACATGTACAGTGTCTCTTTCAGCCTTCTCTTGATAAGTTTTGTGCATCATTTTGTACATGAAGCGAATAGTGAAGTAGTATATGATGTGATTTCATGAAGTGAATAGTGAAGTGGTATATGATGTGATTTCATGAAGTGAATAGTGAAGTGTTATATGATGTGATTTCGTGAAGTGGTATATGATGTGATTTCATGAAGTGAATAGTGAAGTGGTATATGATGTGATTTCATGAAGTGAATAGTGGAGTGATATATATAGTGTGATTTCATGAAGTGAATAGTGAAGTGGTAGGATCAAATGACTTTAATGAACAGTCACTGAACTGACTAGCCTGATCATTGATGATGACACTTATATTATGTGTGATGTTTCACGTTTGTTGATATCACTTTAGAAATAAAAGTGATCCTCGTGTTGCCTGGATGCTGATCCTCGTGTTGCCTGGATGCTGATCCAGCAGTCCATGGACTCATACCTTTTGATCTAATGTCATTGTGTGATATATGTATGTGTTTGGGAGCTGGGGCCTGAAAGGAGAGCAAAGAATAGTGATACATTATTCTGCCAAGCATGTCAGATGTGACTAAGGAGGTTTTGGGGTGGAGTTGGCTGTCCCATCCCATAGAGGGTCGAAGTGACCCAGAAGCCATGCTCATGTGAGATGTGGCATGCCAAAAGGCGCAGACATCACATCTAAGCTGTAAACTGCACATTCCATTTTACAGACTACATCCTGCTAATCTGCAAGAGCGTGAGAATGAATGCAGATGTAGAAAATTAGACAAAAGTATTTACATGGCAGTTAATGATGGGAGAAGAAATCTTGTTTATTGTACTTTTCCTAAAAGAAAAAAACATCCTGTTCAGTAGGGTTTTATCAACAGCAGTAAGTAAGAGTTTAGTTTTTAAATGCTATTTAGAGCAACTTCTGTCATATCGAAGAAAACATGGACAGTAAATACATATAAAAAAGTAGGATATTAGAGACCACAGGGATGTGGTCCTTCAGAAGAAACCTGAATATCCCATGGACAGCTAGAAAAATGCTGATGAAGACATTTTAGTCAAAATGTTGCCAGTTTTTGCGGTTTTTTGTTAATATGTTGTGTACTTAAATATTGGCAGCACTCCTTACCAATTTCCATTTTTTTCCTTAAGAAATGGATTTGAATGCACTGAAGAGAGAAGAAATTAAGTTTGTGTGGCAACACTGTCATTGTATATTTTGTAAGTGTTTTCTGCTTGAAAAACTCTTATTGTACTTTTCTCAGGATTTCTGTAAAGGAAGATGAGGCAGAAGAAGAAGATGCTGCAACAAGAAGGAAAAAGAAGAAAAGGTATACTGTAATATATATTTTTTACATTTCTACAAACAGTTTCTGCCTTGAATGCTTTGTGTTTATATGATTGATAAAATTCAATTAATTGTATAGATGTCAGTAAATACTTCGAAGACAGGCCTAGCATACCGATTAGAGTACCTGATTTGCTAAATTCTCACAATTATAGCTAAGTCATGAAAGTAATATTACAGCATGTGAGATGAAGTGTGATGAGAAAGATTGTCTGCATCACAAGAATGGATATAATTCGAAATGATGACATCAGAGAAATTGTAGGAACTACACCAGTAAATGACTTCATCATGAGACCAGAAATCAAATGGTTTGGACATTAAATGAGAATGAAGTGTAATTGCCTCCTGTCAAGAGCATATAACAGCAGAATATCCAGGAAGAGGGCAAGAGGAAGACCAAGACGTAAATGGATCAACAATATCAGAGACCCCATAGGTTGCAACATATTTGACAATAAAACATAGATTTCGGCACATCATGACACTTCACTGCACAATTGACTCTGCACATCATGACACTTCACTGCACAATTGACTGAGACAAGGTAAGGCACTTCCATTAGACTGAAAAATAGGATGATCTCTGTATGAGGATAGTAATGAGGTTTCTTTTTTTGTAAACATTTTTAAAGATCTGACAGATTTGTTTATTTATTTTATTTAGCATTTTGTTATAAAGAAAAAGAGAAGCCTCTTAAAAGTAATATTTTCCTGTGTTTTAAAATAAATATACCAGCAGAGTTTAGATGTGTCAGGTCATTGATGCAAATAAAACAGCAACATAATATATCTCCATTATCTAAATAACTACATCCTATGCAGGATCATTGCCACATTACAAGTGAGTTTCAGCTGTCGTTTTTTCTTCTTCAGCGTTCAATGTCAAACTCCCTCTGGATCTCTCTTGTAGAAGACAATGGTCCTACAAGATTTCCAGCAGGATGTAGTCCAGAGAATGGAAATGTGTAGTGTCACCGTTTTATTTGCGCCAATGGCCCGACACATCCATCTTTGGGGGAGCTGTAGTTTGAGAACAAACACTAAACACAAAATTATATTCAATGTATATTCATTTTCTTTTTTTCTGGTCAGTTACTATGCAAAACTTAAGAGGGATGAGGAAGAACGACAGAAAGAGCTTGAGTCAAAATACAGGGACAGGGTAAGAATATACAATTTATATTATTCCTTATAGATGATAAAGTTGGAAAATAATAAAAGCACTGGAGAAGAAATTGAATTCATTTGAAAATACCCCATTGAAGCCATAACTTTGAAGTGTGATGCTGCTTAGTTCAGTCATCATGGGCTGGAAACTAAGACTGGTCCGACAGTCCCACTTTATTCCGGAGACAGAATTACAGATATAGACATGTTTCAAGTGAACAAAAGAAGAATATTTTGAAAATAAATAGCTCAGAAAACTCTTAAATATTGGTTGGGAAGAATTCAATCCAAATAAGAAAGTAAGAGAAGACACCGAACAGCAATATGTTTCTAAAACAATAATGAGAAAATGATGGACTTATATCAGACATGTACATAGAATGAATGAAAAGAAATTACCACTACAAGTGTTAAATGGGTATCGATGGCAAAAGAAAAAGAAGACCAAGAGAGACTTCACAGAACAACCATCAAAGAGGTTATGTCTATAAGTCTCAACAATATACAAGAATTACACACATTAGCATACATCACTCCATCTGGAGACCTATGCACCATATTTGGCGCTGAAGGGACTGATAGATAAATAGGTATAGAGGATTGAGAAACAAAATTGTTTAATTGAAATTTAGAAAATTTAACAAGCCATTTTCTATTATCCCCTCTTGCTGCTTTCAATTTATTGCCATGTTTCGGTTCATCATTATTGTTTTTTCATGTGCTTGTGGAATACATTTTCTTTTCTTTGGAATCCACAATAGTGTGATGTTAAGTTATATGCCTGGTAACCAGGAAACTCTGGTTTCATGGCCACTCGTTCAAATAGTTTTACCCAGCCACCAGGAAATAGGAATTCATGATTTATTTTCTGAGAAGGTTGAGGAATAGTGACATCCTACTGAGCAAATGTGGTAGCCAATGCTAGTCAGATAGTTTCTGGTCAACCACTGACTAGGTAAATGAGCCCATATGGTAAACCATGTGCTACTTCGCTGGTGTGCTCAGCTTGCAGTGCCTATTTTCTTTGTGTTTCATATCCTAGCTTATTCTACATTCATTCTCAAACTCCTACAGATTAACAGGATGTAGTCTGGAGAGCAAAATGCATTGCGTCATAGGTTACATAAATAACCAAAATATCGGAGGGAAATACAGCTTTGCTGTGATATTTGCACCTTTCAGCCTGACGCAACTGATTTTGGCATGACTTCAGGGTAATTTTGATCCTCTGTAATATGGCGCAGCCAACGCCACTCCCAAAACATAACTCCTTAGTTGCTTCTTTAACATGCGTGGCAGGAGACAATGTAACTAATATTTGCTCCTCTTTTGGGCCCTGACAACACACGAGCACATATGTTAGATATAATTTCCTATCTAAAACCCTAGCTGTTAAATGTTGTGCTGTTCATTCATCGTGATGACCATTTGTTATGGCTACTTTAAGAAATTCACTTAGAGTTATGTCCTTGTCTGTGGGCTCATAGCTAATAAACCCTATGCTGGCCTAAAAGATCCTTTGGCATGGTATGACTGCTTTGGATAATGTCGGATCTGCCAGTCTCTGCTGTTGAGCTGCTACATTTCTCTTATTTCCACAAGAAACTAATTAGGAGATAATAAATAGAAAACCTAAGGTACTAAATAAGACATAATTGTCATACCATGTAACTGTGCTATGTAATTGCCACTATAATACTACTTCTGACTGATTATGCTATCTTCACAGGCTAGAGAGCGAAGAGAGGGACAGAACAAAGACTATTCTGAGACCGAAGTGATGAGCACAACCGCTGATTACAGAGCTGTTGCTCCAGATGCAAAAGCGTAAGTTGTAACTTCCCTTCTTTCTCTGACCCAAGCCTACAGAACTTGGAGAAGGTTGAAAATGTTGCCATGATGACATGTTCGATGTGATATGGTAATTGAGCTATGAATCAGCATCATAATACACTGTTTTCCCATAAGTGCTCTTCTGCATACCCAGTGATTGACTAGTTTCACCTTCAGTATTACTCAGTAGTGATGATGACATTCCTCAGCCTTCTCAGAGCTTGAGCACTGGTTGTATCCTTTGCCTGGTGGCTGAGTGGACAGCAGGTGTTTTTCTAAAATCATAATTAATGATTGAAAGCAAAACCTAGGCCACCTGGTCAGTAGTTGAGTAATTTAAACACTACACCCATTCATGATGATCTATCATGACCTTCGTTCTTACAAATTAGAAGGATGCAGCCAGGAAAGAATGCGTTATGTCATAGTTTACAGCTTAGCTGTGATATCTGCGTCTTTCCGTTTCATACATCAAACTTAAGCATGACTTCTGAGTCAATTTGATCTTATATGAGATAGGACAGTCAACTCCAACCCAAAACCTCCTTAGTCACCTCTTATGACATGCATCAAATGTAAATAGTGTTGCTATTCTTTTTTCCATTTTCAAGCCTCTGTAACACACGATGTTACTCTTTAGTGATGACAACATTCCTCAGTCTTCCCGGAGCATGAGCACTGCTAACCATTTCCTGATGGTTGGGTTAACTACATTTTTATTTTTAAAACCGTGATTAATAACTCAATGTGAAACTCAGGTAACCTGGTTAATTGGCCATTGACTTGAATACTGCACTACCAATGCACCATTCATGATAATCTATCATGGTCAATTGCCTGTATATAATGGGGACCTGAAAGGGGAGCAAAAAATAGTAACTCTTCAATCTGCTTATGCATGTCATAAGAGGTGACTAAGGAAATTGGGTGTGATCTTGGTTATCCTACCCTATGATTTGCGATAAGTCTGCCAAATATAAATATATACTGTTGTGATAGAATATGCCCTTTTTTTAATCTACAACACATCTCAATATTGAAAAAACATCTCTCACGAGTAGAAGGCCTCCCAGTTTATATATCTATAGGCCCACAACTCGTCAGGTTACCATATTGGATGCATCAACACACAGTCCTTCTGTGATTTTTATCTTTAGCCATGCAAGTGCTCAAGGAAAAATCCCTATCTGTCTACTTCTTGATGCTATCTATCCACTGACCATGATTTTCTTTGTCTTCCTCTGTTTCTTCCACCTCTGTTCCCTATAGTATTGTTTTTGACAAGGAGTCTAGTATGTGGTATTTCATCCTACATCCATGTTGAACAAAACAGTCATCTGGTACTTGTAAAACTTACCCATCAGGAACATGTCAGAGAGACACCAATTAAAAGCTAAAATTTAAAATTTGACCATTTGGTATAAGGAATAGCAGTTGCAATGTCCTACTTCCTTTGAGTTCTTCCATCATCATTGTGACCAATAGCTTAAACACAGAAGACGAAACATCTATAACACCGTGAAAGTGGAAGAAACAAACCTTGAAAATACAGTTTTTAATGTTTGTTCATTGTTTATGAGAAGATCCGTCATAAAGCCAAAGATAGACCAAGAAAACGGTGGATAGAAAACATCAAGATACGCTTGAGCAAACATGGACTAAAAGCAACCACAGCAAAACACATCCAGCCTTGAAACGACAGCTTAAGCTCCCACCCCTATGCTTAATGGTAAGCATGAATAAGATCAACCATCATTCACCTGGGGATAGACAATAGTTCATTGTTTGTCTTGTATTTTCTTCATAAAGACTTGATGGCTGAAACTGTCTTGTATACTGTTATTTGTATTTTTTATACATGTGGGCTTTAGTCTAATAGCCTGTGAGTTCATTGTAAAGCTGATTGACCTTGTGTTTTATGTAAGTATGTGAAAGCCCAGAAGAAACACATTGGTAATAGTTAATAACTGCAGCAAAACTAATCCAACAGACCAAACCTGGAAATGGGTAAAGAGGTTTTGCTAATCACTAACAACATACATAACACACAAGAATCAATGTTTCAACTACAAGGCCTTTATTGAGAACACAACATAACACACAGTGAGTAAAAAATCCTGTATAGCTATATATATGGACCTGGGCAGTACCGTTTCTTACTCGTGTGGATGGTTATTGATCAGTAAGCTGATAGAACTGCCAATTAAATCCACTTGTTCTACCAGTACGTGGATAAGTAAAGTTCCTTTTTCCATGCCATTGAAGCATATTGGGTAATACACTTTTTTTTTCCATGCCATTGAAGCATATTGGGTAATACACTTTTAGATCTCTATTTTTCATTGACAAACATAACAGCAGACATATAGATGATGTGGACAGCATCACACCCACCTCCTTTACTTTCCCAGAGGATCTGGTATCCATTTCCTTAATAAAACCACCATATGTTATTAGTTAGTTAGTAAGTCGTCGGATCATCATCACTGCAAACTGGACATGTCCATAGTTGCTCCTATCTCTCCTTGAGTGTATCCGCCATTACACTTCTGCTGGCAATACCGGTCCTATTCTGGTTGACCATCATTCTTCTGTGCCCTCCAAAATGTTCACTTCTAGTAACACCGCATTTCAATCCCTGATCTTTAACCTTGGCCATTGAAAAGGAATCATCATTCACATTAGTCTCACTCTCGCGTGTTATATCTCTTAAGGAATTCAAAACGTCCATATGTTATTGCCTTTCCCCAGTTGAATGATGGTTAATCGTATACACACTTGCCATTAAGCATAGGAATGGGAGTCTCAGTTGTTGTTCCGAGGCCAGATTGGTTGCGATGAGTCTGTGTTTGTTCAAGATTATCTTCATATTTTACTAGCTTCTAAATATACTTTAGTGAGAAAGAAAAATCCTTACAGAGATAAAGAATTAATAGAAGAACACAAGTGTCTTGAATTAATTTTACTACTTTCATCTATTAATGTTTACTACTTTAATATTTTTAGCATTGAAAATTATGCTGAGAAAAGGAAACAGGTCATACAGGCTTCAAAGTACCTGGGAGGTGATATGGAACATACACATTTGGTGAAGGGTTTGGACTTTGCTTTGCTTGAAAAGGTATTGGTCAACATTTTCTGGATTTGTTTGTATATATTTTGTGTATAGTATGCCAACGCCTGCGTGTTATTCCTGGCAGGGAAACTAAGAATACTAATGCTGCACTCTGCCTGGTGTCATAAGAGGCGACAAAGAAGGAAGAGTGTGGGGTTGACTGTCCTACCATATGATCTCCATTATGATGAAATCTGCTAAAGACCCATACATGGATTGCTGGGAAGGAATCAACTTTTTTATCTGCAGTTTGCCAAGAAAGTCATGGCACAGGTCCTCCTAAAGTAGAAGACTCTCCAGCATTACACCCTACAACCACATTGTCAAACAACCATTACACCATACAGCCACATTGTCAAACAACCATTACACCATACAGCCACATTGTCAAACAGTCAGGTTATTTCCCAAAATAGGGGTCTACCTTCACACTTTTTTATAAAAGCTACACTGATCTGCAATTTTGTGTAATTTGTGACATCATTTATTTCCTGTTTAGTCCTATTTACAAAATGGCTACTGTAATCATAACTTTGTTAGAGATATATAATTCTGTTACAATCACAAGGATTTCTGCCGGATTCAACGATTTTCACATCGCCCCATTGAGAACTCCCCCCATCTGTCCACCATCCACTGAGAGATTCACCCATACAACTCTCCTAAAATGAATATCTCAGCGCTGAACCACTGAGTGGTAATTATAGACTGATTAGAAAAGGGATATCATTGGTGGGGAAAAATTGCTTAAATTTCATTTCGCTTTCCCCAAAACAGGTAGACCCTTATTTTGGGAACGGACCAACAGTCATTACACCCTACAACTACATTGTCAAACAGTCATTTGAATCTTGCAAAAAATCTAGAAAATATCAACAATATGAGTCAACAGCATTCAGTAACTACACAAGGCGCCATAAGTGCGTTCTAGGGTGATCATTAGTTTCAGCCATATTTTGCACTGTAGGAATATATTAAACGCCATTTGCCATTCAGCACGTTTGCCTGTATAATTATTTGTATACTGGTTGAAATGTTTACTTTAAAATGAGATTGTGAGTGCATGTGTGTTAATGTATGTTTGTAAATGTATATTTCTTCATATTTCTCTGTCACAAGGTGAGAGCTGAAATCCAATTTAAAGAGAAGGAGGAGGAAGACATGATGGAAGCAGTAGTTTCTCAACCAAAGTAAGATCTATATGATATTTTTTAAGTTTTTAACATTTCTACACAATGTTTGGTTTGTTGTGGTTAATCCTTCACATGATGATGATGATGACCATTTGTTACATTCACTTTTGACATTCAGTTAGAGTTATGTCTTTGACTGCGAGTTAGATGGCTAGTAAGCCCTGTTCTGGCTGCAAATATCCCTGGCTAATTCGAGCATGTGATGACCACTGTAGATTAAAAAATTTATCCATGATTTTATATCTACTCTCCTCTGTTGAGCTGCTGCATTTCTCCTCATTTCAAAAGTTGATGCACCTTTTTTTAAACTGTAAAGCGCCACTTTTTTGCGCTATTTTGTGCAAGTTATTCCCATGTATTTTGATCAAATTCTTTCAGTGAGGTCTTTAATTAGTCCTTGTAGCTGTGCTTCTTTTGGTCACCTAGGAGAATGTATATGTCCTGCAATTCACAATAGAGAAGTAACTGACATGCAATGATCTGACATGACCTGTCCAACAAATCTGTGTCTGTATCAGAATAGTGTCAATGCTAGGGATACCAGATCTATCAAGAACATTAATAACCCAAATATCGGAGGATGTCTATCAAGAACAGTGGTATCTGGAATCTTGTCTTATCATCTGATGTTCATAACATTTCTGAGACAGGTTGTATGAAAGCGATTGAGCTTTCTCATGTCATCTATATACTGTCCATGTTTCACCAGCGTATAACAGCACTGGAAGTACCATGCTGCTTAGTCTTTAATTTAATGCCATTTCTATGTCACACATTCACATCAAACCTATTACATAATAATTGTCATTTTGGTAATACCAGTTAGTGATACCGCCTTGCAAACTGTAAAATATATTTGTCTTCTGCATTCATTCTCAAGCTCCAACTGGATCTCTCTTGTAGAAGGACAATTGTCATACTAGATTTCCAGCAAAATATAGTGCAGAGAATGGCAATGCATTGTGCAGCACTTTAATTTGGCTTTCAATGGCTTGACACATCCGTCTTCTGCTGCTAAAATGTATTCATGATTTAGAGGCTGATCATCCATATCGTACTCAATCAATCAATAAAACCCATAACCCTTCAGGGTCGTAGGGGTACCACATTGGAAGCTTCAGCACACAGAGTCCTCCAGCGAATTCTATCCTCAGCGATGCGGATGAGTGTGGAAATATCTAGCCCTGTCCATTCCTTGATGTTGTCTGTCCATGTCTTTATTTGTCCAGTCTGGATAACTAACAGATTTATAAAAACTACTTAATGAATTGTCTTACCGGTGGAGGGTAACCATGCAGTGGAATACCAGGAAATGAAAAAGCAGACCAACTGGCTAAGGAAGGTGCTGCCGAGGACCAACCAGATGTACCAATCACCTACCATCAGAAAAAACAGATGATCAAGTCAATAAGAAAGCCACAAACACCACCACAAGATGACTATCACGTTATGAACAGGTCAGAACAAGCTGTAGTTCTGGACCTCAGAATGGGACACAATTGACTCCACAGTCACATGTACACAAAATTCAAGATTGGCGACACTGCCATGCGTGCATGTGGACAGGCAGCACAGAGTGCCAAATATATACTTCAAGAGTGTTCTGAGTATGAAATGCTGATACAGAGGAAACAACACTGGAATCAAAGCTCTATGGGCCACTGTATGGACTACAAAAGACAGTGAGTTTTATTCAGGAGACAAAATTACAGATATAGACATGTTTCAAGTGAATGAAAGAAGAAGAAGCTAGTGATATGATTGGTTGGAAAATTAAAGTCTGTTATTGCCAGTGATATGATTTGATGGAAAATTAGAGTGTTATTGCTAGTGATATGATTGGATGGAAAATTAGAGTGTGTTATTGCTAGTGATATGATTGGATGGAAAAATTAGAGTGTGTTATTGCTAGTGATATGATTGGATGTGGTAATGATGTCTGGTGATATGATTGGGTGTGGTAATGTGTCTAGTGATATGATTATTGTAGAATCTACTGGTACAGTAACATCTCATATATTCATAAATTGTTTTTCTATTGAAACTGACTCCAAATATTTAGTTTGATAAAAACTAGTTCTTGTTTATAATATTGTTGAATTTTTATCATCTGTTTAGCTATGCTTCCTGTTAACTCATCTATTTTTTTTTTATAGGGAAGAAGAGGATCCAGAGGAGAAAATAACATTCAAAACCAAGCTGGGTGGGTTTTACATTTTTGTAATACCATTTTATACCAGTGATTCTCAATTGGTATCATATGGCATACCAGCAGGCTATAGCTTATCTCTAGAAAGGGGGAGGGGAGTCCTTTAAAAAAATTACAATTTGGTGACCACAAACTTGTCTGAGTAGGCCACAGGAAGGACACTGTCATAAATTATTTATAAAATAAATCTTCAAGTAAAAGGAATTTGTTTTTAATATGTGTCACTTGAAAAAGTCATTTGGTTCTCCTCTGTGTATTGCCATGGGCTCCGAAAAGGGAGCAAAGAATAATGACTCTTGCCCCTGCCAGGCATGGCATAAGAGGCGACTAAGAGGGTTTGGGGGATGGAGTTGGCTGTCCCATCCCATGGGTCGTCAGAAGAGAAGATGCTGAAGTCAGATGTATCATGCCAAAAGGCGCACATATCACAGCTGAGCTGCAAACCTTGACAACACATTCTGCTCTGGGGACTACTACCTGTTAATCCGCAGAAGTTTGAGAATGAATGCAGAAGAAGCTGTTGGAAAAATTGTCAGTTAATAGTTGGCAAGCAAAAGATGTCCTCATATCCAAAATTGCACTGTCTCAAGGAGGTCTCAAATATGATTAACTTCATGATCAGGGTGGCATCAGGGGAAAAGTTTGAAAACCACACATTTAGAACAGTGGCTCTTAACCTTTTTTTTTTTACCCATGGCCATCCTTTTGGGGCAAATTAAACTTTATTACTGTACTTTTTGTTTCTTATATTTAAGCAGTTTCTCTTATTTTGTTGGGCCTGAAATTGGAGCAAAGAATAGCAAGACTGTTTACCTTCCATGCATGGTCATAAGAGGTGAATGAGGAAATTTTTGGGTGGAGTAAGCTATTCTATCCCAGGTCAAAATGACTCAGAAGTCTTGCTGAAGTCGGATGTGATCAGCTGAAAGGCGCAGAAATTGCAGCTAAACTGTAAACCATGACACAGTGTATTTTATTATCTGGGCTACATCTTGCTAATCTGCAGGAGTTCGAAAATTAACACAGACGTTCAAACAGTTATATTTCTGACAGTGCGCCGCCCTCCCCACCCCCCATCAATTGATTTAGACTAGTCATATTTAAATCTTCAGTTCATTGAGGATTGTGTTGCAGACACGACTATAGGTTCACAGATCTCTGTTATATCTCTATTGTGCATGTCAAAAAAAGAAATACGGTGGAATGGTGTTGGGTTTCTACCACCTTAAGATCTCAGTTATAATGAAGCCCCATGCCTGGATTACTGGGAGAGAATCTACCATTACAAGAGCATCACAGGAAAGTCCCATCCAGAATAGAAGACTGAGAAGTACACACTACTGCCACAATGAGTTAAATGGTCATCTGGGACGTAACGAAAGTTCTGGAAAACTTCGTCATCAAAGAATACCAGATCTGGATCTACAAATCAAATTTCACTGCCTTGTATAGTACATATGGGAGCAAGAATACATTGGTATGCTTGTCTAAGAGCCAATTGCAACTTCTGATGTCTTATGTGTATTCTTGTTTTCGAATAATTGCTTTACTTTATTATAACAGAATTACTGATGTGCCTTTCATAATCTTATAGTCAATCAACTTGAACAAGTTCCACAGCTAAAGATGGAGGTGTTGGGTCATTGGCACAAATAAAATGGTGACACTGCACTTTTCTGTTCTCTGTACTACATCCTGCTAGAAAAGAGAACCAGCAGGAGTTTGAAAATGAACACTGAAGAAGAAGAAGAAGAAGAAGCTCATCACATCTGATACTTCAAATATTTTTAAACAATAGTTCTTTCTGTGTTCAATATTCTGTAGGCATGGTACATCATCTATGGAAGCTTGTTTTGAGCAATAACAATGGAATTTTTTTAAGACGCATTCTGCCAGCTGAATGATTATTTTTTTTAAAATGTTTTAATTTGATATTTTTCTAAAACAGGAAGAAATATCTATCGAGTCTTATTTAAGAACAGGCCGCCTGCTCGTAATGAACTGTTTCTTCCACGACGCATGGCCTATGTTATAGATCTGGAAGATGACTTTGCTGAATCTGATGTACCAGCAACCCTCATCAGGAGTAAAGCTGACTGTCCTACTCTGGCTGTAAGTTTTTCTATTGTCTATATGTTTTATATACTGTTGATTGGACCCAAAAGGGGAGCAAAGAATAAAGACATAGTTAACTGCCATGCATATTGTAATAGACAATTCAGGAGGTTTTGGGAGTGTGATTGACTGTCTAATCCCATAGAGGATTATTTGTAATGTAATGATGAAGTTTGATGTGTCCGGTCAAAGGTGAAGGTATTGTGGCTTTTAAATTCATTCAATAAGTGAAGTCATTATGACACATCAAAAGTTTTAAGGTTCTCTCGTGCGAGATGATTTTATATGGATTTTTAAAGACGAATATAAAATTTTACATCGGCCTTCAGTAATGGCAGATAAGTACGCTCTGGATTGTGGGTCAGCAAAGTGTTATGACTAAAAATTATATCACAAGTACAATGTGAATTATTGGCTTTTGAAGTACTTTTAAGTTCAACACAGTTGTTTTTGTGAGATGTGCTCATTAAACACTCTACCACCGTGCCAATATACATATTTAGTGATTAGAAAATGTCTGAAATGTCTTCATTCATTTTAAATAGCAAATGGGAATGGATTAGACACACACTCAGAGATGGTTTTGTCATTGTGGAAACATTGTTCCATTTTTTTTATTGTTCTTGATCCTGTTATATTTTTGATTTTCAAAAGTAGTAAATATATCATTAACATTTGATTTCTCACTAGGCAACAACAACTCTGACAACCAATGATATTGTGATTAACAAGTTAACCCAGATTCTGTCATACCTGCGTCAGGGTAAACGCGAGGCTAAAAAACTGAAGAAGAAAGAAAAAGGTATGGCATTATATGCTAGCATAATACATTTTAGAGTCAGGTGGAGTTAGAGAATGAATGCTGAAGAAGATAAGCAGTGTAAATTATTTTTAAAATATTAAGATGTTTATTTAATATATTAATATATTAAGACAGAAATGTTAATATTTCTGCATTTGTTTTAACACTCCTATATATTAGCAGGAAAACGGACTGCGCTGTACTGTGGTTTACAGCTTAGCTGCAATATTGTCTGGGGAATGAGTTAAAACTTTTTAAACTCTTGAGTACAATACCAGGTAATTGCTGTAACTACATGTGACTACGTTTTCTTCTGAATCAGCTAAAAGAGTGATCTCATTTTGTGTGTCATTACAGGCAAACAGAAGGAGGAAGAGAAGGCTAAAACGGCAGAAATGGATGATAGGCAAGTAAATATTTTGTATGGGGAAAATATGGATTATAAAATGGATTAGTATTTTAACAGTAACACTGATTGGTAAAAAAAACTGATTAGTAACTATACTGTATTTTATATATATATATATTTTATTTTTTTTTAATGTAGGTGTATTAGTAGCTATACTGTGGCTGTTTTATTTTAGATTGACACATGTCATGAGTCCTTCTCAGGGTTCATTCTCAAACTCCCACTGGATCTCTCTAGTAGCAGGACAATGGTGCTACTAGATTTCTAGCAGGATGTAGATGATATTTGTGCCAATGTCCCGACACATCCCTCTTCTGCTTGTGGCATGAATGTATGACAGTTCTATGGTTCAGATAAGGGGGTGTATATAACCAGAGAAACTCATTGGACATTGACTATGAAAGATTAAGAAATAATTGAATCTCCTGTTTCTTAGGTACATAGGTCGTGCAATGAATGGCAATGCTGTCCTATCATAAGAGGCAACTTAGAAGGTTTGGCATTGCAGTTGACTGACCAAATGCACAGATATCACAGCCAAGCTGTAAACCATGACATAACACTTTCTGTTCTCAAGACTGCATCCTCTCAATTTGCAGCAGTTTGAGAACAAACACAAAAGAAGAAGCAACACACACACGAACTAGAAGCAATAATATGTAGATCTAGACCTCTGTTCCCTAGAAGACAGTATTTTTCACCTATATCTATGTGTATGTAGATCTAGACCTCTGTTCCCTAGAAGACAGTATTTTTCACCTATATCTATGTGTGCTAAGATACTTACAAATTTATGAGCAGGGTTTGAACAACATAACAATTGTTTCTCATTTCTTCTTCTTCATCATTCTCAAATTCCCACTGGATATCTCTTGTAGCAGGACCATGGTCCTATTAGATTTCCAGAAGGATGTAGTCCAGAGAATGGAAATGCATTGTGTCTCCGTTTTATTTGCGCCAATGGCCTGACACATCCGTCTTAGGCAGGTTTCTCATGTCAATGTGCATGGACAAATATGTGTACATTATTTGTCTATTTGAACATGTCTGTAGATTTCTTTCAGCAAACCATCTTTTGTTGTTATCTTTCAGCATTTATGGTGAAATTGGAGAGTATGAACCATCCTTCAATAAGCCAAAGGAAAAGAAAGACAGAAAAGATGACAGAGAAAGAGAAATAAGATCAGACCATGATCGAGACAAAGAAAGAGAGAAAGAACGAGAAAGGTATAAACAATTTTTAGTAGTAAGAAATATTGTCATTCCCGTAAATATGTTTTACAAAAACTACCACCACTAATAACAAGAGGAAATAGTTGATGTTTCGATCGTAAGATCTTCATCTGAACAGATATATAATAATGTAACAGCAATTGATACAGAAATATATGAATTTCAAAACATTTCGAAGAAAATAATGAAAATAGCCCCTGAATATCCGACAAAGGAAGGAAGTGAATTTATCAAATTAGTGCGCTCAAGGTTGAAATATTGCGCACCATAAAGAGATGTGGAAGACGAAGACATGAACCAGGACAAAATTCAACTACAGACACAAAGGAGAGAGAGACACAATAGAACAGGGCAGCATGCCTTCTATAGTTGCAAGATTGGGCCAACTGAGAAGAAACAGTAGGCCAGCAGACACAACACCATAATGATAGACCAAAACAAAATCAGAAACACCAGAATGAGACATAAACAACTACACCATAAACACACACGTCCAAGGAACCAAACAGGAAAGACCAAGACAACACAAACTGCATGCACAAAAATACAAGAGTGAACAAATAGACCAAGATGGCTAAGAGACCAAGATAGCAATCAATACCTAAGATAGAACAATAGATAAATAAAATGTTTACAGCAAAAATACAATTGAAAACAAACATAGACACATCACACAAATATATAGAAATTCATAAACAATACATCATAAATGTAGGACACGAAACAAAACACACACAAATATTTATACATACAGAAAATAATGACGCAATCATATTAAGAGTATGATTTATTTCTCCCAACATGAAATAATAAGCATGCTATGTAAATCCTTGCACGCTGGATTCTGCAGCATTTTACATGCCAGTATTATTTTGTTCCACATGCACCAATTTGATTATTTATTGTACAAGAATTGAGTATACTAACTTTGTTTTTAATTTGCTTCCATGAGCAGAGATAGGAATAGGGATAAAGACAGGGATAGGGAACGAGAGAGAAAGGAACGGGAGAGAGACAGAGAGAAGAATGACAGAAGCAAAGAACTTGAGAAAGATAAATCAACGCAAAAGCGCTCCTACTTTGAAAAACCTGTTGAAGAGGTATGAATTTCTATTTTCTTTGATTTCAAATATTGTGCTCAATTTATATTTTCATGCTGCGTGTGTTACTGGGGGTTCAAAAGGGAAGCAAAGAATAGTGACATTGTTACCTGCCATGCACATCATAAGAGGCGACTAAGGAGATTTTGTGGATGGTATTGACCGCTCCATCCTATTGATGATCAAAGTGGCCGTCAGTAAGAACATTCAACCAACACAGAACAGGAACCATCAGCCGCTGCCGCTACCCCCTTAGAAATTTACTGAAATAGAGATCTGAGCACCTATAGATATGTTCGGTGTGCGCAGATGATAACAAACATACTCAAATCTAAACATCTGTTAGCTGCACCACTTTCCTTTGCATATAATCTTTATGTTGTAACTCCATTTCTGTCACTTTCTTGTGAGAACCTCCATTTCTATCTGAAAATTGATAAATACATTAATCAACATTTGAAAAATATTCATAGTTACATAGTTATCTTCATAAATTTGTTTTTAACTTTGGACATTTATTTATTGCAGGATGATGTGAAGGATAAACCTAAACAGTCAACCAGTGATCTTGTGAAATCTATCAATGATAAATTCAGAGTAAGAAATTGTTTTTTATTTTTGTGTGCATATTCTATAGTAGGCTGTAGGTCAGTTATCATTAAACATCAGACATCTTGTATGGTAGGCTATAGGTCAGTTATCATTAAACATCATGCCATTTTGTATGGTAGACTGTAGGTCAGTTATCATTAAACATCAGACATCTTGTATGGTAGGCTGTAGGTCAGTTATCATTAAACATCAGACATCTTGTATGGTAGGCTGTAGGTCAGTTATCATTAAACATCAGACATCTTGTATGGTAGGCTGTAGGTCAGTTATCATTTATTATCAGGCCATCTGGTATAACAAGTATTAAAATGTTATTATCTTTAGCACTTTTCTGACCAGCAATCCAGAGCATAATTTATTTCTTATTACCAAGAGTTTGTATATTTTAAAAAAAATTACTGTACTGACATAAACATTTTTTAAAAAGTGTCATGGCATAATTGTTCAATTTTCAATTTACTATACAAGGAATGTGTGGTGATGTGGTACAGAGCATGTCTTTAACGGACAAGGTACCGAGTTCGAATCCCCCCACATGCAATTGTGCATCCGGGCCATTCAGAAAGCAATGGTAAACTACTGAACGTATTTATATTGCCTAGAAAATCACTGCAGCAAAAACATTATGGGTTGATGGTTACGTCCTGAATAAGATACACTACCAATTTTATATACAAGGAATGTTTTAGCAAAAGTAAATTCCTGCACTGTTATTCCTGAAGACATCATTTAACATGGGATGATGATGACTCTTCATGCACTAAACCGCAGCAACTATTAGATGGGGCAGCCTTGCTTTATTTACCTTCCCTAACTCATGCATCGTCCCCATTTACAGCTGGATCGCCTAGAGGGTTGGTCATGTCAGGTGAGAAATCATGACCCAGTGTGTGTCCCCGGACATGGTTTTGAATCTGACATACTGTAACTCTGCAATAGTAAGCACACTCACTATCAGCTAGGCTACTGAACTCATGTATTAATAATTTCTAAAAATTCAACAACTTAATGACAATGCCCTATAACTGGATATACTTCAATTATTGTACTAGTAATATGGAGGAGATTTGTTGTGGACATATACTCCACAGGGAACTAAACTATGGATAGATAGATAATAGTAGCATGTTTGACTGCTGTTGATGTGGTTGGTAGATAAATAACATTGTCTTTATTTTGTTCCAGGGATATGCTGAACTTGAGGAAGAAAAAGAGAAGTATGTTTATTTTTTCACTGTCTTTTTTAAAATGTTTACTAATATGTTCTTCTTCAGTGTTCAATCTCAAACTCCCGCTGGATTTCTCTTGTAGCAGGACAACGATCCTAGTATATTTCCAGCAGGGTGTAGTCCAGAGTATGGAAATGCGTTGTCACCATTCTAATTGAGCCAATGGCCCAACACATCTATCTTCAGCTGGACCAATATGTTATTATCCTGTATACTGAAGCTCTAAAATGTCTTATCAGTGGCCCATCAGATCAACCACAAAGTGACAGAAAATTACTAGTAAATGACATGGCTATTTGTTGAGACTATCATCTTGTGGAAGCCCTGCAGTACTCCATCTATACAGTTACCTCCAATGAGAGTAGGAGACATCTTTCTCAAAGCATTGCATATTGCCGAGGGAGTCTGGATATCTTCTTGTTCATGCTGTAACATGTCTACACATCAAGGAAATTTTGATGTGCAGACATGTTAAATAGATGGGTTGCATGGTAGCTGTTGCGCCTCCCTGCCTGATATCTCTGACTTCAACACCTGGCAGGTGTTTGCTTGGGCAGGACTATGGTCCTGCTCAATATTGAGGATGGCTCGACCAATCTTAGTTTCTAGCCTCTGTTAGCTGGACTACGTCCCATCTCGACTTCAAGGCGTTGGCTTTGATGGGGAATTAGACTAGATATGAAAGAAAGCTTTGATACTCACCAGAAAAATTAATGGCACATAAGAGCTTGGTTGTGGGTTTCTGTGATTAAGTTGATAGTAATACCTACAGCGGAGGAAAGGTCAAGCGTGCTTGTCTGTGGGTAGCTTTCAGGTTGGTGTACAGTACAGGAAGGAGCCGCGTAACGCAGTGGTTAGCACACTGGCTTCGCATACGAGTGGTCCTGGGTTCATTCCCCAGTTGAGCCGAAAATGTTTCTCAGATCGCAACTGCTCCCTGGTCGACCCAACCTTAAATTGGTTAATAGATTAATCCGGGAGGTAAAGACTGCGAGGGAGAGGAGATGGCTACCGCCCTCATTTGCAGAGCCTCTGAAATGTGAGATCGCTAACATCTCACACCCCTATGGCATTAATAAATGCTATGGGTTACTTTACAGTACAGGAACCATTTCTTTTGCACGGCTGGCCTTCTAGCAATATGACTACAGAATTCCTGTTCAATGAAAGTGACAAAAGCAGAACGTATTAGTTGCCATGTCAAAATTGGATTTGTCTGACCATTAATGCAAGTAAAATGGTGATACAAGGAGTTCCCTGGACTACATCCTGCTGAAGATCTAGCAGGATCATTGTCCTGCTACAAGAGAGATCAGTGGGAGTTTGAGAATGAATCAACAAAAAAAACAAGAGCTTTATTGCTTGTAATTCATTGAGATTGAAACAAACATTCTGCCGAAGATGAATGTGTTGAGCCATTAGCGCAAATAAAATTGTGACACAACGATTTTCATTCTCTGGACTACATCCTGCCAGAAATCTAATAGAGCCATGGTCCTGCTGCAAGAGAGATCCAGCAGAAGTCTGAGAATGAATGCTGAAGAAGAAGAAACAAACATACAATTCATGGTTTAAATAATTTGATGAGTGGACATAGATGGATAAGAAATTAGAATAGGACAATATATTTTTAACTTTTAGCTGCTATGGACAAACTAACTTGTTGTTTTGTTATTTATCCCTTCTTCGCTAAAACTGTTTTCACTCTGAAATCGCCAAGCACCAGCACACATCAACCATCCCATTCATGCAGTATATATTTTCTGGTGTCCGTAAAAAAGCCATTACAGTTAAAGATCTCTTCTTCTTCTTCTGCGTTCGTTCTCAAACTCCTACAGATTAGCAGGATGTAGTCCGGAGAACAGAATGCGTTGTGTCGTGGTTTACAGCATTGCTGCGATATCTGCGCCTTTTGGCCTGACACATCCGACTTCAGCATGGCTTTGGGTCACTGACCCTATATGGGATGGGACAGCCAACTCCATTCCGTAACCTCCTTAGTCGCCTTTTATGAAATGCGTGGAAGGTAAACAGTATTGCTATTCTTTGCTCCACTTTTGGGCCTCGGTAACACGGGCGAAAGATCTCTTATTTTTGTAGAATTAGAGAAGGATTCAGCACAGGGTGAAAGTCATTGGGGAAAGAATTTCGCAGTACCTTATTCATCCTTCTTCAGTCAGTACCTTATTCATCCTTCTTCAGTCAGTACCTTATTCATCCTTCTTCAGTCAGTACCTTATTCATCCTTCTTCAGTCAGTACCTTATTCATCCTTCTTCAGTCAGTACCTTATTCATCCTTCTTCAGTCAGTTATCTGGTTACATCACCAATAGCTTCAATGAACTGTGTAATTCGATTCAGGTCATTCATGGAACCTTTCAGGTTTCGAAGTAGTGCCATGCCAGTAGAGGCCATATTTTCTATGTCGCTGCTTGGTAAAGTTGATATACATGAAGAATTTATTCTGCAGTCTCTGGGAACAGTCCACAGCTTCACGGGTTTGTCTCACAAATTTTAAGAATGTATTCTGCAGTCTCTGGGAACAGTCCACAGCTTCACAGGTTTGTCTCACAAATTTTAAGAATGTATTCTGCAGTCTCTGGGAACAGTCCACAGCTTCACAGGTTTGTCTCACAAATTTTAAGAATGTATTCTGCAGTCTCTGGGAACAGTCCACAGCTTCATGGGTTTGTCTCACAAATTTTAAGCTCTCTAAACATGTGGCTTCTCATGTTGCAGGTAAAGAGTTAAAATATTAGCTGAGAATCTTCTTCTTAAGCATTAATTCTCACTGGATGTCTCTTGTAGCAGGACAATGGTCTTACTAAGTTTCCAGTAGGAGGTAGTCCAGAGAAATAGAAATACGTTGTGTTGCCGTTTTATTTGCACCAATGCCCTGACACATCAGTCTTTGGCAGCAGCTGAGAATAATGTGCTGATAATTTCATTGTTGTTACCATCATTATCACATTGATGATGATGATGATTATGAAATAATCCCTTTAACTGTGAGCAGGTAGCTCTTGACAGGCCAAAGCCTGCCTGACAAAAGTACAGGTCCTCTTCTGGTGAGTAACTGAGGTGATAACACAGATTCGTTTAAGGTTGTCTCACGGCATGGTTGTTGAGGAGGGGAGGGATTATGGATGCATGTTTAGTCCTCATCCAGTGTGTCAGGAGAGCAGCACACACTTCTGGGTCAACTATCTCATCATTCTTCTGTTAGATCTGTTGACCCATCTGCAGTGATGCAGCATCTAGCATTCCCTGCCACCTAGGAGTCTTTTGACATAATCTTGAATCATAATCTTTTGACAGAGGACAAAAGTAAGAAATTGAAATGACACATTCAGTGACGATGAAGATTTTGTCACATGTGACAGGTTGTCAGCCTATACCCTAAACTTTCCTTAGTCACCTTCTATGGCATGCCTGAAAGAAGACTTCTTTTTAAATCCTAAACTAGCTGTCAGGTTAATTAATACTCTTGTTTAAATACAGTTTCTTGTTCTATATTCTGTTCAATTTTGTGTATTTTAGATTGAAGATAGAGGCAGAGAGAAATCGACTTATGAAGTTAAAAGCCAAAACAGACATTGACAGTTATGCTGAATGTTACCCTGGGTATGTATAGAATACTATAATTTATGAACCTAAATCATTGCACTCCAGGTAGATCAAAGGTGATCAATCTTCCATAGAAAATATCGAAGTATATGTATGCTGATGGTTCCTGTAGCATGAATATGCTCCACATTATACCCCACATGATGTTTTACCAGTCCAATGTTTAATACCAAATTCTCTGAATCTCAATTGTGATGTGGCATTAGTTGGGGGTACCTGCATCCAGCGAGCGATTGTAAAACTTGTACGGAATAAAATTAAGCCTGTAAGCTTCTGTTTTGAAGGAATTAGTGAGTTCGCAATCCCAATTTGTCCAGACTAGCACAAGTCATATTTTGTAAACAATGTGGCACAGTTGCTCATTCAGTGAGTGCATCAGTGTCACAGTCTGCTCAATGATGATAACTGATTAGTGTCACCTTGCTCACTCACTCATAATACATAAACCGTAACATGCTATACCTCGGACATGCTCAAATGCTATACCTTGGACATGCTCAAATGCTATACCTCGGACACGCTCAAATGCTATACCTCGGACATGCTCAAATGCTATACCTTGGACACGCTCAAATGCTATACCTCGGACACGCTCAAATGCTATACCTCGGACATGCTCAAATGCTATACCTCGGACATGCTCAAATGCTATACCTCGGACACGCTCAAATGCTATACCTCGGACACGCTCAAATGCTATACCTCGGACACGCTCAAATGCTATACCTCGGACACGCTCAAATGCTAGACCTTGGACATGCTCAAATGCTATACCTTGGACATGCTCAAATGCTATACCTTGGACACGCTCAAATGCTATACCTCGGACACGCTCAAATGCTATACCTTGGACATGCTCAAATGCTATACCTTGGACATGCTCAAATGCTATACCTTGGACACGCTCAAATGCTATACCTCGGACACGCTCAAATGCTATACCTCGGACACGCTCAAATGCTATACCTCGGACACGCTCAAATGCTATACCTCGGACATGCTCAAATGCTATACCTTGGACATGCTCAAATGCTATACCTTGGACACGCTCAAATGCTATACCTTGGACACGCTCAAATGCTATACCTTGGACACGCTCAAATGCTATACCTCTGACACACTTAAATGCTATACCTCTAACATACTAAAATGTTATCAACTCTGGTACACCAAATGCTATAATTCTGACACACTCAAATGCTGGAACTCTGGTACACTCAAATGCTGGAACTCTGGTACACTCAAATGCTGGAACTCTGGTACACTCAAATGCTATAATTCTGACACACTCAAATGCTGGAACTCTGGTACACTCAAATGCTGGAACTCTGGTACACTCAAATGCTGGAACTCTGGTACACTCAAATGCTGGAACTCTGGTACACTCAAATGCTGGAACTCTGGTACACTCAAATGCTATAATTCTGACACACTCAAATGCTATAATTCTGACACACTCAAATGCTATAATTCTGACACACTCAAATGCTGGAACTCTGGTACACTCAAATGCTATATTTCTGACACACTCAAATATTATAGCTCTGACATGGTCAAATGCTACAGCTGTGTCATGGTCAAATGCTACAGCTCAGATACTCTCAACACCTGTGTGTTGCCAGGGCCCAAAAAAGGAGCAAAGAATAGCAACACTGTTTACTTTCCATGCATGTCGTAAAAAGCAACTAAGGAGGTTATGGGATGGAGTTTGCTGTCCCATCCCATATAGGGTCAGTAACCCAAAGCCATGCTGAAGTTGGATTTTTCAGGCCAAAAGGTGCAGATATCGCAGCAGTGCTGTAAACCATGGCACAACGCATTCCGTTCTCCGGACTAGATCCTGCCAACCTGCAGGAGTTTGAGAACGAACACAGAAGAAGATACTCTCAAATGCTACCAGATCTAACTCACTCAAGCAAGTTTTTTTTTTAAGTGACTAGTGGTCAAATGGTTAACCCGCCCGTGTGTTGCCGGGGCCCGAAAGGGGAGCAAAGAATAGCAACACTGTTTACCTTCCACGCATGTTGTAAAAGGCGACTAAGGAGGTTATGGGATGGAGTTGGCTGTCCCATTCCATATAGGGTCAGTGACCCAAAGCCATGCTGAAGTCGGATGTGTCAGGCTGAAAAGTGCAGATATAGCAGCAGTGCTGTAAACTATGACACAACGCATTCCGTTCTCCGGACTACATCCTGCTAATCTGCAGGAGTTTGAGAACGAACGCAGAAGAAGAAGAAGAAGAAAAATGGTTAACCACAATGCCACGTAGATCTTCTAGTTAAAAGTAAGCTAAGCACCCAACTTTTTTTTTCAAAATAAATTCAGGATTCTATAATTCATATTACTGAATACCACTGAAAATGGATGTGTTTGGCCATTGGCACAAATAAAATAGTGACCCATCACATTTCCATTCTTTGCACTACATACTGCTAGAAATCTAGTAGAACCATTGTCCTGCGCCAAGAGAGTTCCAGTGGGAGTTTGAGAATGAGTGCTGAGGAATATGTTATATTAAGGGGTTAACACGATGATGATATTAACCCTGCTGCTCAATACTTGTGATTTCTCTATGTATCCTCCTGGTTGATTATGAATGTTATTTCCAAATATTTCAGCATGATGGAATCTGCAGATGCTATTGATGACTCAGATGAAGAGGTTGACTTCACAAAGATGGACCAGGGTAACAAGAAAGGTCCAGTCGGAAGATGGGACTTTGACACTGCTGAGGAATATTCAGACTACATGTCCAATAGGGAGGCACTGCCAAAGTATGTTTCAGTATTTCATTATTTTCAGCATATGTTTGTTTGTTTGAGTACCTCAAGAATTGCGAGCAATTAGCTTCTTATGTACAGTGGGGTGGTTTTTTTTTTAAAACTTTCTTTCAGACCCAGGAGACTTTAGCTTTCGGCTTAGTGCAATGCCTATTGAAGGAGCCTTCTACTCAGAGGAGGTCTATAATTGTATAGATGACATACTACAAAGCTTCCATAAGAGAGCCTCAATATAACGGCATTTATTTAAGCATATATATATACTCAGTCTACATGTCAATAGGGAGGCACGGCACTGCCAAAGTATGTTTTAGTATTTCATTATTTTGGGTATACTTCTTCTGTGTTTTGTCTCAAACTCCTGCTTGTGTGCAGAATATTGTGTTGTGTCATGGTTTCCAGCTCGGTTATGATTATTCAGCCTTACACACCTGACTCAAGCATGTATTTGGGTCGCTTTTACCCATGGGATGGGACGTCCCAACTCCATCCTCAAACCTCAGGTGCCGGGACCCTAGAGAGAAGCAAAGAGTAGCGACACTATTACCTGCCAAGAATGTCGTCTGAGACGACTAAAGAGATTTTGAGGTGGTGATGGTTGCCACAACCCATATATGGAAAGTGATATAATAAGCCATGTTGAAGTCATATGTGTCAGGTCGAAAGGCATAGATATTGCAGCAAAGCTGCAAACTATGATACAATGCATTTTGTTCTCTGGACTATATCCTTCTGATCTGCAGAAGTTTTAGAACGAACACAGAAGAATAAGAAACTAAATCATAGCATATTATTTCTCTCTCTCTCTCTCTCTCTCTCTCTCTCTCTCTCTCTCTCTCTCTCTCTCTCTCTCTGCGCTTGTACTGTACAATGGTTGGGACATGATGTAGAAATAGTGGAAGACACCAGAATAATACAATAATCAAAGTCTTTTGACCCATTGAGAGTTGGGAGTCCTCTGTGTACAAAATAAAGCTTTTCAGAACATCGCTACTATACTCCATGCCACATAGAAAATGAGATTAATAGTGCAAAATTTAAGAAATTAACAAGGTGGTGTTGAAAGAGTACAGCTCTTTATTTCTAGTATCTTGTTTCAAGATTGTTGTTGATGCTTTGCCATACTACAATATTAAGCTATCTAGTATTTTCTCATACTGTTTTCCTCCACTTATCTTGCCTGTTTTAACTATGTTCTCCAAGCTTCCATTTTGTACCCTGACCAAAATCTAGTCTCTTTCCAATATTATTAAGTAAATCTCCCCTCTCCCCCCCCCCCCCCCCCCACCCCCAATCTTACATTTAAATCAACATCTTGTTAATTTTCTATCTAGCCATGGTAATATAGCTAAAAATAAATATAATGAACGCAGTTCGTCATTCCTTTTGTCTGTCACAAAAATAGTGTTAAAATGTATAACATTTGAGTAAAAAAAAAATGAGTAAAATAAGTATACAAAAATTGTGTTTACATATGAGTAAACAAAATTGTGTAAATATAGAATGGTAATGTTAAATTTGTACTATTTCATTGAAAATCTTCTCATTTAGAGCTGCATTCCAGTATGGTGTAAAGATGTCAGATGGGAGACGCACTCGCCGAACTGGTCCCAAGGATGAGAAACAGAAACTAGACAGAGAACTGCAGCAAATTCAGAGAATCATCGATAAGAGAAAGCCATCTGGAGGTGCTGGTGGAAGTGAACCAAAGCAGCCCAAATACTAGATTGATTGTGTTTATATGTATGACTATTAAAATGTACAGTGGTCCTTCCTTGTGGATGTTAGTTATATTATCCAATCAGAGAATGTCATACCAGCGTGTTAACTGTTACCTCTCATATTTTAACGTGGGTTTCATGTACATCTTTGTTTTTGGTTCTTTATTTGATGCCCACAGAAAATGCTATTATGTTATGATCTTGTGACTGAAATTGTGTAATTGTTCATACACATAAAAATAACTACTCAGTACTACAGGAGTACTGAGCTCTTTATCTTCAGAAAAGAAATTACTGAGTTTCGAGAACAAATGTCTTCGTAGGATAACTAACACCCATTGGTGTGAATTAAAATTGAATGATAAAATCAGAGAAGAAACACATACAAATTTCATCACAGATGTTATCAGAAAACGCCGTATGTCCTACGCGCAGACACCAACAGAATACACCACCAATCTCTTGAATGGATACCTACAGGGAAAAGAGCAAGAGGTAGACCAAAAGAAACACTCAGAAGAACAATACTTAGAGAAAGTAAAACAACCAATATTCATACTATTCAAGAACTGCACAGAATAGCTTTGAACAGACAGAATTGGAGAGATCTGCCCTATGCGCTAACTTCAGCGCAAAAGGAAAATGAATGAATGAACTACAGGAAATCCCCAATAATACTTTCAATGAAATAAAAAAAACTACTGTATATTTCTAAATATACACTGATCCGGTTATAAGTCGAGGATGTAACTATAATGTCTAAAATATGATCAAATTCAGGTATAAGCCGAGTGTTCAAAATAATACCGGTAATAATACTGTGGAATCCTGTTTTTATAGGAATGAAGGAACAAATGAAATATTGCTAAAAGGAAAATAACACAAACTTTTGCAATGTTAAGACAAAACATAATTTCTTCCATTCTACCTGTCCTTACATAAAATACTCCCAGGACAATACAGTGCAACCTTTTCCCTGAGGCATTGCCAGTCTCATAAAAACTGCCACCACCAGGTATAATGTAAAAATTTTCAGTTGTATCCGGTTGTTTCCCAACACTGGAGTTATATCTCTTGACCACCAGGTACCAAAGTGTTCCTAGATATCTGATTCATTCATTCATTCAGTGCTGTCTCAGTAACAGAGGTTGGCTGCAACAATAGCATCAGCCATTACTGTAATTTCATAGCCTAGTCAATGAATGGGTCAGGTCAACTTTGAACTTAGCTTTTAGATTTGCCTTCACATGGCATGGGGGATGAAAAGAGGTGAAGGTGGTTTTTGTAAAGACGACTGGACATGAGAAGATGCGTTTCACTGTAGTTTAGGTTGCACTGCAGATGGGGCGTACGTTTACTTTCTCTCTCTTTCTCCCCTCCCCAATGAGTTTTTAAAATGCAAAACTACCTAAGCGAGCGAAATTACAGAAATTCCTAAGTGGCATGTTTATATGTACTCACATGAAAGGTTGAATAGACGAAAGTCACACTCTGAAATTGCTGGAAGTAGTCCTGAGAATGGAATGCATTGTCATGGTTTACAGTTTTGCTGCGATTTCTGTGCCTTTTGGCCTGACACAGCCAACTTACATAACATACATAACTAAAATACATAGATCACATCTGCAAAGTAGCAAATACAACGAAAGAAAACAATCTGAAGGATAACTTAAATGAATTGCTATTTGCAGACAACCAAGCACTAGTAGCTTCATCAGAAGAGCAACTACAAAGACAAATAGACTGGTTACATCAAACATGTCAAACCTTTAACATGAAGATAAATATAGAAAAGACCGAAGTAATGAAGATAGAAAGAACAGAAATAAACACCAATGTATATATTGGAAACAACAGACTTCACATACTTCAAGTGAATGTGACAGAATTCATATACGTGGGAAGCAATATAACAACAGATGGCTAGAGCAGCAGTAAAGAAATACACAATAGATGTAGTAAAGCATACCAAGCCCTACAAATGACACCAATCTTCAGAAACAAAAATATAGATTTAAACACCAAAATAACACTATTCAAAACGATTATTATGCCAACATTGTGTTACCAATGCCAAACATGGATAACGACAGCACAAGACAAACGTAAACTAGTGACATCTGAAATGGCATACTTACGCAGAATCTTAGGAATATCGCTAGGAGACAGAGTGAGAAATGAAGACATTAGACAAAGAACCGGCACCTTCCCAATATTGGAGTATATTAAGAGCCAACAGATCAAATTATTTGCACACATCAGCAGACTACCACCAGACAGCATACCACAGCAAGCTATGCTACACAGATACAGTGAAGGCAGACCTAGAGGCTGACCTCGAAAATGATGGACCACTGAAATAAAAGAGGCGACAAACTCAGCACAGACAAGGGCCATCTCAAGCGAACTCTTCTGAAATGCAATAAAGGGTTTAGTGAATAGATAGGTAGATAGACATCTGACTTCAGCATGGTGACTTACGACATGCATGGAAGGTAATTAGTGTTGCTATTCTTTGCTCCCCTTTTGTTCCTTAGCAACACACTGTGTTGAAGATCTATAATTGTAGTCTTATGCTCCATAGGAAACTACAAAGAAGAATAAAAGATGTATATTTTATTATTTCCTTATTTTCTTTCCAATAAAAGATCCTCAGGATACAAAGTGATCAAGCAAGGGGTAAACAATATTGCAGTGGTCAGAAATAAATGTCTTAGGCAAAAGAAATGTTTATTCTTGCACAACTGAAAGATTAAAGTTAAAAAATGTGATTTATAACCCGGGAGTCTGTTTTATATTTGTTTTATTTCATTATATTTCACCATTGTTTTAAGATGTCAGGGAGATGGGTTATTTTTTATAATTTTCATTTGCCAGCAGTACATAGATTCTTCTCCAGCATTCAATCTCAAACTCCCACTAGATCTCTCTTGTAGTAGGACAATGGAGCCTACTAGATTTCCAGCTAGATGTAGTCCAGAGAATGGAAATGTGTTGTGTTACCGTTTTATTTGCATCAATCTTTGGCAAATAACAGAATTCAAAACAGAAGAGATCAAGGGATGTAGTATCCAACACCAAATACCAATCTCCCTAGTCACCTTTTATAACATGGATGGCAGAAGACAATATTA
Organism: Meghimatium bilineatum; assembly: GCA_034231615.1. Classification (NCBI taxonomy): domain Eukaryota; kingdom Metazoa; phylum Mollusca; class Gastropoda; order Stylommatophora; family Philomycidae; genus Meghimatium; species Meghimatium bilineatum. The sequence goes on from CM067312.1 coordinate 7,346,081, forward strand.
CTATTATTGGCTTCTCTTTCAATCTTTTTAACACACCTCATAATATAGTAACTTATTTAACATGCTAATTCTTACCTGGAGTAAGAAGAAGAGGCGAGACCTAGAGAAACTCTACGAAAAACCATTAATAGAGAAGGCATGTCAATGAACCTAAACAACACGCAACAATTGAAAGACCTGGCAACACAAAGACAGAAATGGAAAGCTATGGTTTCTGCCCTATGCGCTGCCTATGGCCCTGGAGGAACATAACATAATATAGATTAATCATCAATTTCTGTGTAATCATTCAACAGATGGTTGCTAAGAAACTGAATTAAATCTGGCCTATCCTTTTTCCAATTATAGAACCTCATTGTGAGTGACAGACACTTCATTTGAGAAGGACATAATCCTATTTGTTTGTCCCCTCTTGCCTAGTTCACATAGTGATCCAAATGTCAGCTTGAGTACTGCAGTCTTTGAATTCAAATAATTCCATCTGCTCTTTCAGTATTGCAACCCCCTTTCCATGTCACCTTGTTCTGAAAAGGAAGAAAAGTAATAATACTGTGACACTGACCCTCATGCATTTTTAACCTTTACCATGCCATCAGCGAATAAACACACACTTCCGGGTGTACTCTGTTCAACCCCGTGGTAGCAGAATTGCTACCGTCACTAGAAAAACAGCTTTTCTTCCGGAGAAGATAACACTTTTATGCTATTGCTTTACACTAGGGAGTAAAGAATGGCGACATTATTACATGACAGTCATGCTGTAAGAGGCGACTACGCAGGACTTGGGCTCGTGATGGTTGGTTCGTCCTAAATAGGGTCAAAGTGACGCAGAAGCTATGCTGAAGTAGGATATATCAGACCGAAACATGCAAATATTGCAGCTAGGATGTAAACTATGACACATTGCACTTCGTTCTCCGAACTACATGATGCTGATCTTCAGGAGCCTGAGAACGAAAGAAGAGGGAAAGTGGATCACGTCCGCTGTTGATAAAAAGCGTACCTCACCATAAGAGCACTTTAATGATAATTGTAATAATAAAATAGTTTGTGATACAAACAATGGTTAGGTAATAACGAAACATGAAGACGATTTTAAAAAAAAAAGATTTACTACAAAAACATGTCTTGTTTTGTCTTATGCATATGTGTCATTAGGCGTCACGTGGAGCCAGCACTTTCTTTCGCTGACCGCGATGTTGCCGCTATCGTGCAGCGTTTCTCCTTTCAGATGATTCTTTATTGCAGGCTATCGATGGAATGCGGCCTGGTTCCAATCAGATTGGTTGGCCGAACCATTTGACTTTTTGTGCGTCTATGTATTCTAATAACTTTAACTGTGCAATTGCATATGAAATTACAGAAAAAAACGTGATCAAAATTATTCATCAATGACCCATACACAAATCTAAGCTTACATAAGGGACTGTTTGACCAACATGTATTAACGAATATATATATATAGCGTATGTGTATATATATATATATATATATATATATATATATATAGTGCAGGAATTACGTATAAGCTACACAAGTTGTAGCTTATGGCCCCTCACGTTCTTGGGGATTCCCAAAAAAATTGTCCGAGTGAGAAATTGTCATATATTACGAATAAAGAACGTGTAAAGGGCCCCGTATCTCAAATAACGTAGAGCCTTATCAAGTCTAAATCCGGCTCTGTGTATAAAGTGAACCGAAAGATGTTTCCAGAGTGAGACCTACGACACTGAAGGGTTATGGGTTGATGATGATCTCTTCTTTTTGCCTTAGGTATTAGCCTTCGAGAATAGATTCATTCATTCATTTTCCTTTTGCGCTGAAGTTAGCGCAGAGGTCAGATCTCTCCAATTCTGTCTGTTCAAAGCTATTCTGTGCAGTTCTTGAATAGTATGAATATTGGTTGTTTTACTTTCTCTACGTATTGTTCTTCTGAGTGTTTCTTTTGGTCTACCCCTTGCTCTTTTGCCTGTAGGTATCCATTCAAGAGATTGGTGGTGTATTCTGTTGGTGTCTGCGCGTAGGACATGCCCGATGTAGGACCAACGGCGTTTTCTGATAACATATGTGATGAAATTTTGATGTGTCTCTTTTCTGATTTTATCATTCGATTTTAATTCACTCCAATGGGTGTTAATTATCCTACGAAGACATTTGTTCTCGAAACTCAGTAATTTCTTTTCTGAAGATAAAAAGAGCTTTTCCAGCTCTCACATCCATATGATAGCACCGGAATAACGCAGGAATTAAATAAGCGCATTTTCGTGCGTGCGCTGATTGACTTTGACTTCCAGATATTAGACAGTCTGTTAAATGCATTTGATGCTAGGGCAATGCGATCGAGATGTCTCAGAAAAATCACAAATACTAATTGGAAAAACTTCAAATCTAACGACATACTAAGAGAGGAGACAAAACAAGAATATGTGACGAACATCATTAGAAAACGTCGCTGGACATACATCGATCACATACTTAAAATAAAGGAAGACATAACTCCACGACAAGTCTTCATATGGATACCATACGGGAAAAGAAAGCAGGAAAGGCCAAATACAAAAATCAGAAAACCATTTATGAATGAATTAAAATCAACAGGCATACATGCACAAGACCTGCAATCCTTGGCAACTGACCGACAGGCATGGAAAACTATAATATCCGCCCTATGTGTCAAACTTGGCAAGAGAGGAACTGACTGATTAGTTTTTTTGATTATCCTCCTCGCGCACCGGGCATGTCCATAGATGCTCAGATCTCCGCTTCAGTAAATCTCTCGGGGTATAACGGCTGATCGGTTCTAAGTCTGATAATTGCTCTTTTTGAAATCTTTTCCAGGTGTTCTTTACGGGTCAAGACATATTCATTCCCAATTTGCGCATTCTCGATATTTAGTCACGTTCATTCATCTCAAAACCTCTGATCGTGCTGACTCACAAAGAGCAATGAGTATGTCTGCTTGGTCCATAGGATAACCATCTGTTATGGTGGCGAGGCTAACTAATTGGTCAGCGTGTTCGGTTTCCTCCACGCCCGCGTGTCTGGGGACAAAGATAAGTGTTATTTTCCGTAGTGATGTCCACATTTTAGCTCTCTCTAATGACTCCACCCATCCTCTACGTACCTAACCTGTTTTGACTTTCTTAATCATATTTATTTAATCACTAAGTATGCACGCATGGGAATAGGCTTTCGATTCCAGCCAGTTAAGTGTCTGTGACCCGTCCGTGTATCACAATATCTGTGTCTTCGACATGTTCACAGCCTTGACCTCAGCATCCACGCTCACATGGATATGTTCCCTGCACTATCTATTTCGGTGTAATGACGGTCATAACTGCCTCTTGAAAGACCATAGGAATGGGTATTAATTCCTCGCCATGAATTACGCCTTCTGGGGCGCAAATCTGTTTAATAGTATCATCGGCACGATCCATCCACGATTTGCTTCTCTTGAGCTTGCTTATCTTCATACGTGGAAGGTCACTGTGTATCTTCATCTAACCATCACTAGTGACTGGTCCATGTCAGAACTCACCCGAGGTATGCTAAATTCTGTGAGATATGCTCGTAAAATTAAGGAGAAATCTCATAGCCATAAAGGGTGTGTCCCCTGTGTAACTAAGGATGATCAACATCGCTTCACTTTGAGTTATCTCTTTATTCTTTTCTCCTTATACCCCATAGGTAGAGTGCATCGTATTGGGTAGAAGTGCTAGTTATTGGCTTTTGTGTGTGCTTCATATATGTTTGTTTTCGTTGACTTTTTTATTTATGTAATCCATCGTTTGCATGATCTTCCCCTGGCTTTGTATCCACCGTGTCTGTACATTAATGCTTTTTGAGGGGCGCTTTCTGATTGTAGTCTGGAAGCATGCGAAAACCACTTACTTTGTTTTCTGATGTAATCCATGATTGACATTGTGTTTGTTAGTTTCTGATGTTTTGTTCTTGATTCGGTGTCTTATTGCTACTTCGAGGATTCTACTCCTCAGATAAGTCAGTTCTGTTGTAACAGGTTTTCTTTTGGATTATGTTGTTAGTGTCCACGTTTGATATTTGATGATGATGATAGCTCTAAACGTGGCAACTCCCCCACTCTTTACTACGTTCTCTAATGGGCACAACCGTTTTATAATCTCCTCTGTTCTACAAAGCCATTATATCCCCTTTTTAATTCGATTCCTTTAATCCATCCAATATCATCTTAGTCTCTGTGTCTGTGGAATATTCTACGAATTTCAGGAGAATTGAATTCTGAAGTTAGGATTTGAAGATATATTATAAATACGATTTCCAAGTTAAAAAAGGTCACATGATAAGGTTTCATGTTTTGATTGGTTGATTTGTGTTGCAAATATGGAGGTTGCGGTTTATTCAAATGGCGGAAATATTAATACAGATCGTCTACATTTCCAATAATATATTTAAATAGGTACACATAGTTAAACAGTTTATCAAACTTAAAGTGCTAGTTATATTTATAAATATAACCACACACACACATTTACTGTGTGATAAATATTTAACTGCATATATTATATCGTCATATCGAAATTTTAACCTCTTATTGACTTATTATATAATTTATTATTATTTATTTATTAAATGTAAATGTTATTTATAAATAATTATAATAATAATTATAAATTAAATATCGTTACCAGTATTTATTATTTATTAATTACATGATTATGGAGATGAGTTCACGCAGTTATGTTATTTGTCCTGCTGTCAGTGCACGAGGATCTGGATGGTGTTGGCAGCTGTTGTTAGTCTACCCCAAATGTTAATAAATAATCAAACCTAATTGAGAAAGACATGGATAGATATCATAGTAAATTGGTAGCAAGTTTAACAAGCATGATGATGATAGTGTATACTGTATCATGTAGTATGTATTCAACTGTATTTATAGACAGTCATGAGATGAATCATCCATCGGTTGTCTGTTTTGTGAGGGCACTGTTGATGGTAGTTTGGAAGCATGCAGAAACCTGTTGTCTTTTGATGTATTCCAGATTTGGGAGTGTGTTTGTTAGCCTTCAGATGTTTTTGTTCTTGATTCGGTCTCTGGTTAAACTACAGAATAAGTCTTCACTGTGCTATAAATAACACACATTGATTACATTTTTAAGTACCAGACGTCACGGATGTCCGTGTAACACCAATGAAATTGAAAGTAATGGATACTGTGATGTCACATTTCCCGACATCAAGTACATTTATAATTATAATTTTGGTAACTAATTTATTTTTTCAATTATAACTGATCCTAACCCATACCCCCATCCCTAATGTAAATACTAATACGAAATTAATATGCCTTTTCAATTAATATACCTTAATTTTAGGCGCAAGTACAGTATAGTTCTTCACTGTGACCTTTGTTCTAGTTTCGAGGTGTTACAAAAATGTGTAAATTGGAAAACAAACAGATTATGCATAAGTTCGTCGGTGTCTAGAGTTGAACTGTGTGATTGTCGGATCTACTTTACCTAATTTTAAATACAAATTCTACTAATCAAGCTGCACAGGGTAGGTCATACCTCGAAACTAGAACAAAGGTCACTGTGAAGACTTATACCGTAGTTGGGCCCAGTCTCTTATATTGTTACTCCAAGGATTCTTCTTGGACAAGTCATTTCTGTTGTAACAAGTTTTCTTTTGGTTGTTAGTGTCCATGTTTGACATTGGTAGCATAGTGATGGTATGAAGATCATTTTATATATAGTGCAGTATTGGTGTTCATGTTCACATATTTAAAAAAAAATAGGAGACATCTGCCCTAAGATCCGGTATGCACTGTAACATTGCATCTATGTTGGATTTCTTTGGTGTTTTTCCCATTCGATGATATGATGCTTCCAAGATAAATGAATTCTTTTACCTTTCTATTAAGTTGTTGATCATCAATTAGAATACTGAATAGTGTTATTTCTTTCTGTTTTTTCTATTGACATTACCTCAGTTTTTTCTGTGTTTATCTTCATGTTAGTCCCTACATATTGTGTGGAGTCTATTTATATGTTGTTGTAGTTCTTTTGTTGTTGTTATTATTGCTTCATCGTCTGCAAAAAAAGAATTTCGCACAGGAGGTTGTTTATGTCTTTTTCTTTATTGTTGGCAATTTTACATATGCAATCAATATATGTGATGAATAACAAGGGAGATAGAACACATCCTTATCACACTCCAGAGTGTTTGTGGAATCTCAGAACTCTCCATATTTCCTTCATGTTTGTGGAATCTCAGAACTCTCCATATTTCCTTCAAGCATTTTTAATTCTACACTGTTAGTTTGCTAGAGCTGTCGCAATGTTGTTTCAGCGTCTCCAAATGGTTAAACCATGTTCTAATCTATCGCACACATAAATAAAATTACATATTCATTTAGAACGCACTGAAACACCAAACTTTACTTCCATTTGGACAAGCAGAATAGCAACCACCAACCTCGTAAGATTAATAGGCCAAATAATTTTTAATACAATATTTTTATTAATAAATCATTTCTCATATAAAGGTGAATGTATTTATAAATGATTTAGAAATATTCATGAGAATTATAAGAAATGTTATTTCATAAACAATAAATAATACATATTTAATGCAGAATGTGCTCTTTGTATAAGTATTCACTTGAATCATGAAGATTTATTCATAGAAAACACTTTCGTCATCATGGAGAGAGAGGAGGAATAAGCACAGCCGTCGTCATAGTTTTTTTTACCGTATACTTGAATTATTTGACATAAAAATCTTATATATTTTACTAAAAAATAATAATATTTAAAAATAAATTAAAAATTTTTAAAGAGGCAAGAATTATAATAGCAAATGTATATATTTCTTTATATATGATATTTCCAAGAAATATTGACTCGGCAAAATGCAACAGCCGAAGACATCTTTAACAAAATGGCGGATAAACTTGAATCAGATGGGGATAAGCATGATCACACCCTATGTGTTTAAAAATCAATAACAATTTTGCGACATCTTTCGCAAGCATTCAAATTTCGTATACAAAGTAAGAAATGATGAATCACCTGAATGTGTTCGATCACTTACTATGAAAGTATCAAACGGTATTTCCTAAAGCAGCATACACCAAAATGTGTATAAATGAAAGCGAAACGGAAACTATCCACTTTTATAGACACTGAAGTATCATCGATATACTGAATGATAAAGAATTGGTCAATGTGCTCTCGACCGATAAGTAGACTACCAAAAATTATCACAAATGGGGACATAATTGTTGACGGCAAACCGAATATGCTAAAGTTGCAATATCCAACTACCTACATATTTAGGCAACATAGATGATGTAGCATTAACCTACAGACTGATCTAAACGTTTATAGAGTAGTGGTACTTCCAGTGCTGTTATACAATGGTGAAACATGGACTGTGTATAGACGACATGTGAAGTAGCTCAATCACTTTCATATAATTTGTATCAAAAAAAGTTATAAATATCAGATGGCAAGACAAGATTCCACAGTCCTTGACAGATCTGGTATCCCTAGCATTGACACTATTCTGACACAGATTCATTGGGTAGGTCATATGCCAGATCATCTGCCAAAGATAGTGCCAATAGTGAGTTGCAGAAGGACATACATTCTCAAGGCGGCCAAAAGAAGCACTACAGGGACTCTTTAAAGACCTCACTGAAAGCCTTTGACCAAGATATATGGGAAGAACTTGCACATAATAGAGCTACATGGCACTGTTCAGAAAAAAAAGGTGCACCATCTTGTGAAAAAGGAGAGATGCAGCAGCTCAAGAGTGTAGCTAGAAAGTCACGGGAAAATCCCGATGGCACTGTAGATGGTCTTTGCTCCCTTTTCGGGCCCCTACACACGGGCGCTACTTATAATTTGAGGACTTGGAAAGCATCACATGTAAAGGTTAGTTAAGTTGACGCCCATGTGTTTCGGGGCCGAAGAGGAAAGCAAAGAATAGCAATACTGTTTACCTTCCATGCATGTTGTAAGCGGCAACTAAGGAGGTTATGGGATGGAGTTGGCTGTGACATCCCATATAGGGTCAGTGACGCAAAGTCGGATGTGTCAGGCTGAAAGGCGCAGAATCATAACGTTGTAAACCATGACACAACGCATTCCGTTCTCCGGACTACATCCTGCTATTTTGCAGGAGTTTGAGAATGAACAAAGAAGTTAAGTTGAAGTAACAAACCACCTGTGTGTTGCCAAGGTCTGAGAGGGAAGCAAAGAAAAGGCACTATTCTGGTTGGTGAAATTATTTTACCTGAGACTTTAAAGATTCTTCGAGGAAGATCAAAATAAACTTTACGTAGAACTATTACAAGGGAACGTTTCACCATCGGTATCAGAAACAATGAAGATCTAAGGCAAATTACAATGAAACGAGAGACATGGAAATCTATGACATCCGCTCTATGCCGTCTTTGGCCCTAGAGGAATAACTAACTAATAAAGATTCTTAGTTTTGCAGTTTTGCAATTTCCCAGTTTTCTACTGCAATAAAGTTAGCAGATGCTTGCATTAATGATAAAGTTAGCAGATGCTCCCATCAATGTTTCCTCGAAGCTTTGCAGTTGAGCACCTCATTAGAAAGTGCCAAATGCAGAATTTATCTTTCATGAAGTCTAATAGTGTGGATCTCAAAAAGATCCATACTTACCACATCAAGAAATATTTGCTCTTGCAGTTTTGTAGTTGAACTAACTGCTGTCTGATACATTTAGAGGGAACATAGGTTACTGCATGTATTCAAATGGAAAAAATCTGGAGACATGTATTTTAAATGAGTGAAACATTTGTTCTCAGCACACCAAAATTGATGTCCAGCTTTAAGTGTTGAAATAGAGCGGAGTGGACAGTTATTTTTGCTATTGACAGAAGATATATGATACAGTGACCATATTACAGTAAGTATTTCATTGAATTATTGTATTTGCAGTTGAATTTGTTTATCATTGAAATTGTAAAATATTTTTGAGGTTGTATGTAAGTAAAATATGTTTTTATGCTATTGATACAATTGGTAATGGGCTTGTATTTTACTGTGACTAAAAGGCTATAAAGGATTATTCTTGATTCTTGATTAGAAACTGGCCTCACAGCACGTGGGGCATTCCCATAAGTGCTCTGTCCTTTGTTCCTGCAGCCGCCCGACTCGATGGTGTTTCAAGTCTAATGCCGCCAAAACAGACGTCGACATCACAGCATAACTCTGGCCCTTGTGACAGGTTTCCTTGTTGTTCCATCCACCCACTACGTGCCACAACTAGTTCAAGCACAACGTCGGCCTGTCAGAACAACATGGTAACTGTTATCGAAGTTTGCAACTACAGGATTGTATAGGTGATGTGTTCTATAAGAAGATAACGGCATGTCATCTACTAAGGTTTTCTGTTCCATGGTTGGTTTGTCTAGTGAGCCATTGGTGTGACCCACAGACGCAGGTTATAAAGGAATGATTTCTAAAGTCTGCAAAGTTTACCAGGACTCAACTTCGTTGGACCGGTTAGATCGTCTGTATGTCAGATGAAAGTCTTCCAAAGAGACTTCTATGGCGAACTGTGTGCAGGTAAACATTCAAACGGAGGCTAGAAGAAACGCTTCAAGGACTACTTGAAGACATCTCTTAAGTACTGCAAGAGTGACTCAAGCTCTTTGGAAACCACAACTATTGACCTTCCAGCCTGAAACAGTCAGATCAGAGCAGGTATTTAAAGTTTTGAACAAGGTAGAAAGTTACAGGTAATTCAAAACAGACAAAAACGAAAGAAGAGATCAAACGTTTTTCTTTATCTCAAGACCTAATACATTCCTGCTCAAATTGCAACAGATCTTTCAGAGCCTAGATTGGACTCATTAACCATCCAAGGTCTCACAAACAATCAAACCAAACTTGACCCTTCTTAATGCCATACTCATCTTCACTTGTGAAGAAGAAACATCATCATCAAGTAATTAAGGTCATATTCTGCAAGTCACATTTTGATCTACCAACCAAAATCAAAATCTCAGTTACAAATGATTAAGAGAACAGTTTAAACTCATATATAAGGAACATATTCAGAAGATATATATACCGCCAAAGTCAGAAGTGTCGAAACACTGGCAGAAATAAAATGGCAACACATTTCTTTTCTCTGGACTACATCTGCTGGGAATCTAGTAGGATAATTCTCCAGCAAAAAAGTGAGATCCATTGGGAGTTTGAGAATTAACACTGAAAGAAAAGATGGACATTTCTACAGAATGTTTAAGATAAAAGTAACATAATTGGAAAGTTGCAATTACTGGGAGCAAATATTACCTTGAACATCCTTCACCTGTTTGTTGCTGGACCCAAAAGTAAAGCAAAGAGTAGTAACAACTGACTTCCTATTTATGTTGTAAGAGGTAACTAAAGAGTTGAGAGTGAGGTTGTTACTCATAAAAATAAAAATATAGCAGAAAATTGATATTGAGAAAAGAAGCAAATTTTGAAACATTGTTGGTGACTCACTGCTCAAACTTGCATTCAAACCACAGAGATATATACTAGAGTGAACACAAAATAACAATTCTACAATTATATACTAGAGTGAACACAAAATACCAATTCTACAATTCTTGTTCCTATAAATGCTCCGTTCTTCATTCCAGCAGCAATCCAAGAGTGTGCAGACTCAATGTTTATCAGATGTTGCTTATCTGATCTTTGGATCTTTCCAGAGAGTGCACACTTTCTCTCCTCACCCCTGGTCACTCATTTCTGTTATTCTTTGTATGCATATGTTACCACCTCCAGCGTCATCTTCATTTTGTAGCTAATCTATACTACCTTTACGAGACCAAGTCTGTAATATATCTAGCCCAGTATTTACCAATGTGGGGCCCATGCCCCTCAGGGGGGCAATTTGATTGTTCAGGGAGGAAAAAAATAACATTTTTAATATTTAAAAATATGTATATATTACATGGGGTGGGGGGGGGGTGTCAGAATTTTAGAAAGATTTAGGTGGGCATGGTAAATAAAAAGGTTGGGAAACACTATGGTCTATCCAGTTTTGTGAATATATATTAATATATTCATATTAAATATATATTCAAATAAATATTAATTTAAAAAAATATTTTGAAGTAAAAGAATTGAGCAATGATTCATCTTCTGTATTCGTTTTCAAATTCCTGCAGATTGTAGGATGTAGTCTGGAGAATAGAATTGTGTTTTCTTATGGTTTATAGCTTGGGTGTGATAAATGCACTTTTTGAGCTGACACAGATTTCAGCTTAGATTCTGGACCACATTTATCCACTATGGGTTGACAGCCAGCAACACCCTGAAACTGTAGTCTCCTCTTACATCATATTATGCAGGTCATCACTGTAACTATTCTCTGCTCCTAATTTGTGCCCGGCAACATATGGCAGATTGATGTTTGGTTAGTTTGTTGCTGATCCAGTGGTCCATAGTCTCATGCCTTTTGATTCATTGTGTGATATATGCATGTATTTTGAACTGTTTTCTTCCATATAGTGTTTTCCATTTATCAGGCTCCGGATGGAGAAGCATTTTTTTAAAATATCGTCAAGCACTGGACATTTAACAAGATGGTGATCAACAGTTTTGTAAGGATGAGTGCACAGCTGGCACCCAGGAGTGTGTTGTGGTTGTATTCTGTTCAGGTGATATATACTTTGCACATGTTGGGTGTAAAGACAAAAGATGGTACTCTGGTATTTCCTTCCCAAGAGGCTGATATTACTGTTATGATTTGGGCTGGTTATATATTTGTAGATTTCTTTCCCAGTATTTGCCATTGCCCCTCTTTTCAGCCAAGTCTTTGTTCACAGATTTGACAGATTGAATAAAGATGTTGTCATGTTCAAGATTTGTTTATTGAGTTGATCCTATTCAGTAAATATATGTTACTTTGTTGCAGACATGTTGGAAGATAAAGCTAAGTTTATACCTGTAATGGTAGCTCTTCGATGCAGACCTCTCATTGAAAAAGAAATAAAGGAGGGATGTCAACCTTGTTTGCAGACTATCCCAGGCGAACCACAGATCATTTTAGGAAAAGATCGAGCGTTTACTTACGACTTTGCTTTTGGTCCATCTGATCCACAAATAGAGGTTTATTCAAAGGCTTGCAAAAAACTCATTCATAGCATCTTTAAAGGTATTGTAACTGAAATTATATCTTGAATGTTATGTGTGTGGGATCCGTACTAGACAGAAAAAAATGTATTGTGCTTATTTTGTGCTGTGATTTGTTGATTATTCTAAAGCTTTACAGCATGTTTCTGCAGTCATTCTTCTTCTGCACTAGTGCACAAAGATCATTAAGAAATGTTGTCAACTGATTTACATCTGTGTGGTAACTGGGGTACTTTTAGTTGAGGGTGTAAAGAATAGGGCCACTGGCATGTCATAAGAGGTGACTAAGACAAGTTAGGGGATGGGCTTCAACCTGTAACCTTCTGTAGAGATATTCTGTGAAACAATTGCAAGAGAGAATTGAGGATGTTCTGGCATATACATAAATCCATGAGCAGGTCAACAAGATGTAGAGGGATCTCTGACTTCCAAATTATAGATCTCAACTGGCAGAGAACAGAAGTATCAAAATCCCACTAAATGAACCCTTCATACTGCCTCAAATGGTTGGTTGGTTGCTGATCCAGCGATCCATGGGCTCATGCTCTTTGACCTAATGCCATTAGATGGCATTATATTGCTGGGAAGTCTGTGGATTTTCGGCCCACCCCGAGACAGAGCCAGAGAATAACTATCACACCTCCAGGAAGGTAGGTTTCAACCTATGCACTGCTCCTAGCCCCTGTAGCCAAGATAGGGTCCACTGTGCTCATTCCCTGTCACCAATTGACTACTGGTTATGCCAAACTTCTCTATTGCTCCAGGCATGCAACCAAATGTTCAAGTCAAAAGGATTGTCACGTCCTGAGTCACTGTGCCTCTATGATGGGCCTCAGTCATAGGAAAAACAGCGATGTCAGTTTCCTCCTCCTCAGTGCTGCACAGTACATCTCTGGCTCCCTCCCAACCACAGAGGGTGCATACATATATATTCAGGCAAACATGAAAAACATTTCAACAACAAAACAAAATCATAACTGTATAGATGATATGCCATGAAGTTTCTATAAGAAGATAACCTCAATATAACGGCATGTCATCCACTAAGGTTTTCTGTTGCATGGATGGTATGTCTAGTGGGCCATTGGTGAGACCCACAGACGCAACCACATGCGTAACTGCCCCAAATAAACACTACACTATTGACAAATCAATCAATGGGCACTTCTTTCCTTATACACTATTTAGAGCATATAGAGATACAGTTCTATATAGTTGCTGTTCTCAGACCCTTGAGGTCCTGGGTTCAATCCATGGTTGGGACAAGATTTGTTTCTTTCGGAGGTACAATCAATTCTTCCTGTACATGTCGTGATATCTGATATGGCAAAGTGACCTTTATTTCCACTGCCCATATAAAGCCTCCCTGCACTCATTCACAGGAAAACATGCAGTAATGAAAGTTATAGATACAATAGCATATCTGAACATTAAAACAAAGATACTTGAATTGTGTGAAATCTTAAGCACTGAAGACACTTTTTATATTATGTGGAAAGAAATTCTATCCATGCGAAAACTTTGCAAAAATATAACATTGGTAAGCTGCACGATGACAAGGATGTAATTGAAGAATTAGCCTGTTTATTTGACAGTATATTAACAAAAGGTATTGTTTGTGAAGTCTTGCTGCACAGCTATCTGATAACAATACCTCAACCTGGTAGGAATCAAATGAAATTTGTAACTTCATCCACAACTATTATTTGCCAAGTTGTCTTTGATTGATCTCTCTTGCCTTCCTTTCCTCAGTATGCAGCGTAACAGTTTTTGTGTTGTTGGTATCCTGGAAATGTGTGCCCATGATTCTTGATAAAACATAAATTTGAGATATTGTTTTCTTGTCACGTTTTTAGAATCATGTGGAATAATTTTTGACTTGCTTTTGCATTTTGCTTTAGTAAACGGAGTCTCCTCTTCTTCTGTTTTTGTTCTCAAACTCTTCAGCAGGGCGTAGAGTTCAGCAGGGCGTAGTCCAGAGATTGGAGTGTGTTGTTTGTTTTGCGTTCGCTCTATTGTAACCATCACGGATATCTGCGATTTCCGCCAGGAGCGTGATTACGTTGTGCCACCTTTATGCGCCTTGTAGGCCTAGCACATCCGATTTCGGCATGGGAGTGTATTGTGTTATGAATCATTGCTTAGCTGCAATAAACTGCGATAAAGCTCCACAATGCTTAACATCACAAGTGGAAATGACAATAGATAAATGTGAATATTCACATGACATGTTCGTTATAGAATTTTGCCTTGGCTGTATTGAAGTCATGCAATGATATGTTACCCATAGTATCTACCAGAAAGATCTAGTAGAGACGAAACAGGATGACAAAGTGAGAAGTTGCTGAATGGATAATCATTGTGATATGCGAGAATGTCAACAACGGAACTTATTAACATGAGAGCTGTGGAAAAACATGATTGCCTACACCACTCGGTATGATGATTGATTGAGTGATATGGTTTGTGGTCAAAAGTGGACATCATTGTTACCACCAAATATTTGCAGGTTTTCATGTGATACATGGAAACAATGAAAAAAAAAAGCTAAATATTAAACTGAAACCATGAGAAGAATTTGAATAGCTAAAAATAAGGATAAAATGGAGGATGTTTGTTCAGGAAATAATGCTCCTCGGGTGTTGAAAAAAGAATACATATACACACATTCATAATTTATTTATTTGCATTGTGATATTAATGAGAATTAAACATGTTACGAATTCTTTTGTTTTTAATTTGTAGGCTACAATTCCACAATTTTGGCCTACGGTCAAACAGGTAGTGGGAAGACGTTCACAATGGGTGGATGCTACGAGGCGTCATTGGAAGCGGATGAGGAAGATATGGGTGTAATACCCAGAGTATTGAGGGACATATTTGAACATATTCACGACGTAAACAACATTGAATTTACAGTCACAGTCTCTTACATGGAGGTAATATCTACTCTGTAATCTGAATGTGAAACAATATTTCATGTGAACATTGCTTATATTTTATTTTCTTTGTAGAAGTAGTGAAAGGTTACTTGTATTTGTAAAAATTGTATCTTGCTCAGCCATACATTTTTTGTTCAATGACACATCTGTCTGGATGTTTTGTATGGCACTCATTATTATTTTGAAAGAAACTTCAGTTTGACACATGAGATTGCAGTTGCGTTTAGCCACTTCAATAAAATTGTAGTGCCCCCCGCTTACGATGTCGATTATGCCGGTCATGTAACATGGCTTGCAGTTCAACATAAGAACTAGAGATTTTCAATCTAACACAATCCTAGTTATAGCCAATGTCCAAGGCTATATGAATCGACAAAATGTCTCGATCTATTCTCCGAAAGTAACATTTAAATAATATTTTATATGATAACAACTGTAATTCCCAAGAAATCGTCATCAGAACATAATCCATAAACATGACGTCAAAATTCAATAGAATTTGTTCCAGACTTTCTGTGAAAACCAAAGCTGGACACTTCTCTCCTAAAATCGTTTTGTGTAAAAGAATTGACCTTTAAGCTGTGACGTATCCTTGGCATCATATGGCGCAAAACAATTGTTAAGTGGATCTTACTTCGTGAAGTTTCGCACTGATGAATCGGGGCATAGCAACTGGCAGCATATTACACCTCCAGTCCCTTAGTGATGTATATTTGCCAATTTAATATGATGCTCGTAGAATTCTAAAGGTTAAGAGCTACCTGCTCACAGCTAAAGGGATTATTTCATTATCATCATGAGTCTGATAATCAATATCTTGACAGAGCTGAGCAGGTTCTTATCTTCGGCATCTGGACAAGACACAGCAGACTAAACAGCCACTTAAATAGACTAAGACTGGTTCCACTACCTTTGTGTCCATGCTGGCAGGCAGTACATACTGTGGAACATATTCTGCAAGGCTGCATTACACTAAACTAGCTAAGGGTGGAACACTGGCCCACAGAGTCGGATATCCACAGAAAGCTGTATGGGAGCACCAAGGAGCTTTCAAATACGGCAGCATTTATCAAGAAAACCGAACTAGCTCTGTAGACATGTCAAACTTCGAACAAGAAGAAGAAGATCAGTCTGTAGAGTTTAATTTGACGTTTCTGTTTTTTAGGTCTAACATAATCTTATTTCCAAAACAGATTTACAATGAAGACTTGAATGACTTGTTAGTACAACCTAACCAAAGAGAGCCCTTGACAATTAGAGAGGAGTCCAACGGAGAAATCAAGGTAAATATATCTTCTGAGTTCATTCTCAAACTCCTGTAGATTACCAGGGTGTAATTTGGAGAACGAAATAGGTTGTGCTATAGTTTACAGCTTTGCTGTGATATCTACATCTTTCAGCCTGACACACCCAACTTCAGCATGACCTCTGGGTCACTTTGGCACTATGAAATGGGACAACCAATTCCACCCCAAAACGTCCTTAGTCATGCATGTCCTATGACATGCATGTGTTGCTTTTCTTTCAAGCTCTGGCAACACATCAAAATAAGCAGATATTTTAGTAAATCTGTAAACTGCAAAGCAGAGGATTTCTGTTCTCTGGTAACTAGCATGTTTGAGAACGAATGCAGAAATAAGGAATGAGATATTTCAAATTATGCAACAGAATGTGATTATTAGTATTATTCTGTAAACGGATGAAAATAATGAGAATTATTCCACTACCGAAGACTGATATGTAGGGCCATTGGTGTAAACAAAATGGCGACAACACATTTCCATTCTCTGGACTAAGTCCTGCTGGAAATCTAGGAGGACCATTGTCTCGCTGCAAGAGAGACTAGCAGGAGTTTGAGAATGAACACTGAAGAAGAATTATTCCATGAAATGAATGAGAATATTTTAAATTAATCAGTACAACAAATGAATAGTTACAACTATTCAATTATTTGTTTGATAGCTGGTGGTTGGTTGTTTGGTAGCTGATCCAGAAGTCCATGGTCTCATGCCCTTTGACCCACGGCCATTGATATATGCATGTGATTGTGAGCTTCCTTTTTCCCATTATCTGGCCTCGGAGGGAGAACATTTATCTGTCATTGTCCTAGCTTCTTTTTTGACAATTTGCATTATTTATGGTGTGTGGAAAATGCAATAACTTGTTTATTTTTATAGATTTTAAAATAATTTGTGTACATGTAAATAAAGAAGTGAATAATGTATATAATTGTGTTTTTTGTTTGTTTTATGTGTAATATGAAAGATGTTAGAAAATTGTGACGATGGAAATTGGGAGGAAAATCACATGAAAAATCTAATAAAATATAGAAAAAAAATTTCTTGATGCACCTATACTTGAGAAATGTGTGGCAACACTGATAACATCCTAAATACCTAAGCCTGTTATATATATATTTTTTCTTAACCAAAGTACCATAATATGGACTGCATAACACATAAAGCATGTAAATGTGACATACAATATCAATCTGTTCAAGACTAGACATAAGCAAACATACAACATAATTTTATTAAATGCCGATCTATGGCACCCCTGATAAATATTCTCTTTGTTTTCCATAAATAAACGAACATTCGAATAATATTTAAACAAATAAAGTACAAGGAAAATACAAAAAACAAATAATAAAATATAGAGGTGTCACTTACCTACCATGTCGATCGGGTCTGTTCAACATTAGACCTAGAGATATTTCCATCTGACACAATACTAATTAATTCAATGTCCTAGTCCCATATTAAAGCTACGAAATGTCCGACTCTATTCTCTGAAAGTAACGTTTTAATATTATTGTCTATGAAAACAATTAATTCCCAAGAAATCATCAAAACATAATCCATAAACATTGCATGAAATATGGTGTTGAAAATTCATTGGAAATCCTTCCATCGAAATCGGCATTCAAATATAATCATACCTTCTCCATTTTATAACATAATCTAAAAGAATGAACATGGGGGAAATGTGACGTATTCTGATCTTGATTTGAATGTAATTTGAATGGTTCTATCTATAGAAATCTGTCATCATGTGAGCCTTATTTCGTGTAGTTCCGTACTGTTTTATTGGGACATAGCAACGGGCAGATCGGTACGCTGTCAGACCCGTAGTTGTGTATATTCGTTGGCATGTCCATGCGACCTCGGAGTCCTAAAGGTAAAAACAAAAATTGAAAATAAAACGAGACATTGTCAGTGTAAGCGTTGTTTAATTTGTAAGCCTTACAAAAAAATAAATATTAAACAATTTTTTTTTCAGATTCATGGATTGAAAGAAATTTTAGTTACAAATTTCTCACAGACAATGAAGCTTCTAAGTGAAGGCTCTCACGGACGGACAACTGGCTCAACAGCTATGAACAGTACATCCAGCCGTTCTCACGCAATCTTTACTCTGAATATTGAACAGAGAAAGAAAGAGGATTTGTATGTTGATAACATTCTTTGGACTGTTCTTGATGTGATTTATGTAGTGTACTAACCTTTGGACTGTGTTCTTGATGTGATTTATGTAGTGTACTAACCTTTGGACTGTGTTCTTGGTGTGATTTATGTAGTGTACTAACCTTTGGACTGTGTTCTTGACGTGATTTATGTAGTGTACTAATCTTTGGACTGTGTTCTTGACGTGATTTATGTAGTGTACTAACCCTTCTATTTTTGAGGCTCAAAAGAGGAGCAACACTATCTTGAGAATTGGGGATGGTAGACGCTGGTCTTGCCCCATAAATTAAATGGACTCAAAGGCTTTGTTCTTCTTCTGCGCTCGTTCTCAAACTCCTGCAGATTATCAGGTTGTAGTCTGGAGAGTTGAATGCATTGTGTCATGGTTTACAGCGTTGCTGTGATATCTGCACATTTTCGTCTGACACATCAGACTTCATCATGGTTTATGGATTCTAACCGTATATGGAATAGAACAGCCACCTCCACCCTCTAACCTCATTAGTCACCTCTTACGACAGGCATGGAGGTTAAAAGTCTTGCTATTCTTTGCTCTCCTCTCGGACCCTGCCAACAGACAGGTACAAAAGCCTTAAAGAAGTTGGATATGTCAGTCTGAAAGGCGCAGCTAAGTTATGAACTGTGTCACAGTACATCTGTTCTCTGAACTATAATCTGATCGCAAACAGGAGTTTGAGAATGAAAGCAGAAGTGATTTATGTAAAATTCCTGGAATCAAGTTCTAGGTACAGTGTAGTTATTGAATCAAGTTCTAGGTACAGTGTAGTTATTGAATCAAGTTCTAGGTACAGTGTAGTTATTGAACCAAGTTCTAGGTACAGTGTAGTTATTGAATCAAGTTCTAGGTACAGTGTAGTTATTGGGAATGAGTTGCACTTGTTGGGATGTAAAGTTTAGGAATCAACATACATTGATTTTGCTTGAATGATGCTGTATAATGTATTTCCAATTATTGGTACGCTCAAGTGTTGATTTTATCTGTGGAGAGTTCTAGCATGTGAGAAGCTTTTGCTTTGCTGTCTCCTATGGGCTCTTTCTTGTATTCTTCTTCTTCTTCAGCGTTCATTCTCAAACTCCCGCTGGATTTCTCTTGTAACAGGACAATGGTCCTACTAGATTTCCAATTGAATGTAGTCCAGACAATGGAAATGCGCTGTGTTGCCGTTTTATTTGCGCCAATGGCCCAATACATCCGTCTTTGGCGATTTTCTTTTATTCAGAGCTGTGAGTTTTCACTCTTCAGAAACCTGTGCCTATTTGTAGAATCTGTTTTTCAAGTTGTGATGATGAAGATGATGATGAAATAATTTCTTTATCTGTGAGCAGGTAGCTCTTGACAGCTCAAAGACTTTCTGGCGCAAATAAAACGGCAACACAACGCATTTCCATTCTCTGGACTACATTCAATTGGAAATCTTGTAGAACCATTGTCCTGTTACAAGAGAAATCCAGTGGGAGTTTGAGAATAAACACTGAAGAAGAAGAATATGCACCAAATCAAAGTTGTCCAATGGACTCACGAAAAGCAGACTTGCTATGTGAAAGAAACTTGGTCTAGATTAAATGAGAGTGGACTTCATGAATCTATAAATTCATAATCCAAGTTTTATTAATAAATTTGTGCTTGTTCAATTTTCAGTGCTTATAATTAGAGTATGTTTCTGATCTGATTTGTTAGAAATGACTGCTGCAAAGTTAAATTTCACTTGGTGGACCTTGCTGGATCTGAACGGTGTAAAAGGACAATGGCGGAAGGTGAAAGGTTTAAAGAAGGTTGGTGGTTTATATTATCTTTACATTTATCAAATTTTGAACAGTTTACTGTGTGCTGTAGTTTCTAAACATTTGTATGTGTGTTGAATATAGAATAGGGAGAACATCATAGAAATAGATGAAAGCAAACAAAGAGGTTCTAACAAGAGTTAACATTTAGCACGCTAATTTACAATTATGTAATTTATCTCCTGCAGCCGGATTATTTTTTTAAAATGTTGCGTAATAGTGGGTGGCTGTTTTGAAAATGTGTTAACTTTTTTGTTGTTAGAGATATTTAAATAATATTTGTACATATAAATAAAGAATTGAATTCTGCATTTATTGGTGTAAGTTTTATTTTGTGGTACGAAGCGTGTGAGAAAGTCATAAAGATGTTTTTTCACCAAAAAAAAACCTGAGCAAATTATAACAACAATGAAAAAAAATTAGAACAAATAATAATAAAATTTGTCTGACTTTTTTTTCGAAATTTCCTGGAGTGGCAACAGTTGATACAGATTTAATAAACAGTATTTATGGTCAAATGTTCATAATTTCACTAGGGAAAATGAATAAACCGTATAGATTTGTCATAGAAATGTTCTCTTAATTTAGATCTAGTCCATCCGTCGAAAACAAGTGTGTCGGACCATTGGCGAAAATGAAATGGCGACAACGCATTTCCATTCCCTGGTCTACATCCTGCTGGAAATCTAGTAGGACTATGGTCTGCTATAAGGGAGATCCAGCAGGAGTTTGAGAATGAACGCTGAAGAAGAAGATCTAGTCCAAAACTGAATCTCCACAAGACAGTTGATGTTTAAAGTCAAAATATACGAAACCACGTGGCCTAGCGTATTTTCGAGTATGATTAACAACTTACCTCTCAAGAATTACTCATCCGAAGAATAATCCATAATGAATTTACTGAAAATACGATAAAACAAAAGTCTATAAAACTCGATTCACTTTCATGGCGTTGCTCTTGTTTGAAAGTGTTAACATATTGCGAAAATTTTGATTTTTCACGGACATTTGGTCCATGTCGTTGCCATTAAACTTGCAGAAAAAATGGAAGTCAATTGAATAACTTGCCAGATATAAAATAATCTGGGAACCAAAATTTTTTTATGGACCCTCTTTTATTGATTACAGGTGACCTAGCAACAGGGCCTTTATGGGGCTTGTACACTCAACCTCGGCTATATCATACAGTGTAAACTGTTGTCGAACGCACTCCACGTGAGCGTGCTAAAGGTTAACAGTTGATATTGTTTCCTTTAAATTGTTACCATGCTCCACAGTTTAAGTATACCATCAATATTGCTTTGGAGCCTGAAAGGAGAAAAAAAAAAGAAACACTGACATTCCATGCATATTGTAAAATGCAACACAAAGTGTTGTTTTCTACCCTTACATAGGTGGTCAACAACTCAAAATCTCTATTTTAAAGGCATGCGTTGAGTCAAAAAGTTTAAATATCTCAGCCATGCTGTAAACAACAGATTCAGTTCTTGGACTATTGATAAGCGACAAGAGTTTGAGAATAAATGTAGTTTCTCTATAAAATTTGTATGAGTTGTCTAATATGTTTAAACATCTCCTTACATTCACTAATGATCTCACATACACTAATGATGTTACATTCATCCAATGATCTCACATTTACTAATGATCTCACATTCACCCAATAATCTTACATTCACTAATTATGTTACATTCGCCCAATGATCTTACATTCGCTAATGATGTTACATTCACTAATGATCTTGCGTTCACTAATGATCTTATTCCTAATGATGAAATATTGAAAACTCATATTTGACAGGAGTAAATATCAACAAGGGGTTACTTTCTCTTGGAAATGTTATTAGTGCTCTTGGAGATGAGGCTCAGAAGAGGACTCATATTCCATACAGAGATTCCAAACTGACACGTATTTTACAAGGTATGCATAGTTTAGTATTGTAGCATATCCTATTCAGGATGTAGTCTCACCAACGTAGGATTTTTTAGTTGTATTGATTTTCGAAACAATATAAATACATTCAGTAGTTTGCCATTGCTTCTTGAACAGTCAAGACACACAATTGCCTCAATGGAATGTGAACCCATTATCTTGGCTGCCACAAATGCGCTGTGTACTTCGTCACCATAGAGCTGTACCTAGTATTGTAGAAAACAAATATTTGAAATGCTAAAACCACAGGAGATTGCTCAGCAGAGATCAGAAGAAGACTAGCAATGGCCCCCAAAAAAACATCACAGATGAAAAATCTATGGCAAGGGGCAAATAGAACAACAATGTTACAACGATTAAGAAGCTATATCTTTCCAGTGGCAACATATGGTTATGAGACTTGTGCATTGAAATCTGCAATGGACATGAAAATATCAGCATTTGAAATGAAATGTTATTGCAAGGTTCAAACATTATCATGAACAGAAAGACAAACCAATGAAGACGTCCACAAAGACCTGAATATAGATGAAGACTAGCTCCTCAAAACTATCAAAAAACACAATCGAATATATTTCGGACATATAAAGAGACACAACGGTTTAGAAAGATTAATTATGGAGGGAAAAGTTCCAGGAAAGATAATGAGGCAGACAAAGATTACGATTGACACAGGATATGGAAGACCTTCTGAACATGACACTGAAAGAGGCTGTGCAGTCTGCACAGAACCGAGTCTTACATAGTGACAGTGAGGACAAGATTCTATAAAGGACACATCACTTAGAATCATGCAAGATAACCTGTTTACTCGTATGTTGCTTGCACAATGAAAGGGTACCAAGGAGGAGTGGGGAAGGAGTTGTAGGTCAGATCGACCCAAAAGCTATTCTGGTTAGACGTGTCAGGTCAAAAGATGCAGATATCAGCCAAGCTGTAAACCATGACACAACACATTTCGTTCTCAGGACTACATCCTGATAACTAGCAGGAGCTTGAGAATGAACACAAGACTTAGAGAAGTATAATTTCTTCTTGTATTCTTATTCTGATGGCATTGTCTATTCCACCGTCCATGTTTTGTTGTATACAGGATATTTTACAATTCTATTTTATTGATTACATATGCAGTAGTTGTTTGTGCGTGTATGTTGCTGTAGTAAACAAAATTCATAAGGACTGCTTTGTACGAATGTGTATTTCTGTGGACCAGTGCTCAGTTATGTGTGTGTTGCCAGAACCCAAAAGGAGAACAAAGAATGGTCATACTGCCACCAGCATGCATAACTATATAAGGAGACAACTAAGAAGATTGGGTGTGAGGTTGGCTTCCCCCAGATCAAAGTGACCATCCAAGGTCATTCTGAAATCTGATGTACAGGTAGTGCTTGACTTACGACCACAATTGGTTCCGACAGGCCGGTCGTAACACAAATTGGTCGTAAGTTGAGTACGCTATGTGTACAGTAATGTGAAGTGTTGTTATAGAAATATTTCAGTTAAATTATATCATAAATTTCTTTTATTGTTGTTATAAATTATAATTTTCGATGTTCATCTTGTGCCATTTGTATCATATCTACACCATTTTGTTTCTTATTTTTACATGGTCAGGTTTAAGAAAAACACTGCATTAACTGTATATGTACAACTGGTTTAATATTTGCAAAACACAAAATACATTTGTGGTAAATACTGTAGGAAACATTTTCCCAATCGCAAAACACATCAAATTGTAATTAACATCAGAATATATAAACATGCACGAAACATTTTATTGGCCACTGGTGCTTGGCTGCAGATCATTAACGTCGTCATCTAAGTCGGCAGTTGGGGGTACCGGAATTGTTTTTTTCGTGAACATGGTGATCTTTGTCTGAATTGTATGTTTCTTTTTTTCATCATAAATTTAACGATACGGACGAAATAAATTGTGCACCATCTGTTCAATCCTTGCAAATTGTTTGATGTATGTGTTCATTGCGCTGAAAGCTAGTCAGCATTGTAGTACGCCCGCTGAGTAATACAGTTCAAATCACAGTATGCGCAGTTCAAAACACAAGTTAAAATTTTCAAACTCTGAAGAGCTCTCCAATCAAGCTTTATTTAACGGCACTTGGGGAAGTCAATGGACCTAGGGTTATTGAGTGTGATTGTTATTTCATAAAAATTTATGGCGCTGGCTAGCAGAATAGCATCATGTCTCCCTTTCCTTAGTTAACGACCGCCGATGATTGCAGATAAAGCAGTTCGACTGATAATTGAGGCAGAAGTAAATATGAAATCTAATACATGTATGGCTAGTGATTGTGGTCATAAAGTCGAATGGTCATAAGTTGCATAGGTCGTAAGTTGAGCACTACCTGTATCTACTTCCACTAGCATGCATGACTATCTAAGGAGGTAACTAAGAAGATTGGATGCAGCTGCGATTTCACCTTTTTACTCAGTGCAGCTAAGGGGTTAAATGATTACTCACAAAACATCATACCTAAAATAAAAAAATGGCGTGGTAGTTGGAAAGACCTAGATTAAAAAGCCATAGCAACAAAAGTGTTAAATAGATGAAAGTATGAAGTCTGATCGCAACAGCAAGTAATATTTGTGCTAATGAAAGTTTCTCTCGTAATTGCTGTCAAAACACAAAGAAGCTGAATGTAACTTCATCTCCTACATGCAGTTATTACAATTAGAGATTTTAATGCATTTCACTGAACTCAAGCTTATTTCTTATGCTTTCAGTAGTTTTTGTACACAATTTAAGAACTTGATCATTGGCTTTTTTACCTAACATTTGGCCATATACAGTTCAAACTATCTGGAAATTATGCTGTATCACATTAGCAATTATAGCCTGTGATATCTGGTTTGTTACTTTAAAATACTATTAACCCAATAATGTGTGATCTAGATTCCTTAGGAGGCAACAGTCATACTCTAATGATAGCTTGTGTGAGTCCAGCGGACTCGAACATTGAGGAAACTTTGAATACTCTTCGCTACGCAGACCGTGCTCGTAAGATCAAGAACAAGCCAGTCATAAACAGAGATCCACAGGCTGCAGAAATCATGCGTCTGAAAACAGTGGTAAATTATTAACTGAGTTGCAAAACTATCAGTTACTCTAAGTTTGTCGTAAAAGTATTGTTAAGTTTATTGTCAAACTTTGTCATAAGAGTAAGTTAAACTATTTGCTTTGTACTCAAGAGGTCATGGGTTTGAATCTGACTCGTGTCTTGTTTATAAAGTGGATTTTTTCAGACATCCCTGGGGATTATCTCTTAAAGTTGTGGAGCGCATGTTATATGTGTAGCACTCTCGACCAGCGGCATTTTACTGATGTGCCATTTGTAACAATAATAATACCTTATTTCCATTTACTTTGACAATGTGAAAACAGATTTATACTTTTCAAGTTAATGTAAATACATCTTTGCCTTTTAGTGCATTGCTCAAAGATATTAAGTGTGAATATATGGACATGGCGTCTTTAAAGTCTGTGCACTCATTTATAGTGCTGGTGACACTATATCACATGAATTGTGGGTATTTAATGCCGATCTGTGTGATGTCATTGACAAAACAATTATATAAAAAAAAGCCAGCACTACTGCTCATGTCAGTCGTGCAGTGGCTCGAAGCACAGCAAAGTTATTTCTTAGTCAGCACTTACAAGTTCACTCTGCGGCTAACAGCAATCTACTGAGTCATGCTGTACACTGGATCACTAGAGATACACAACTTTCAATGATGTCGTATTGAACACATATATTTCATTTCAAATTCAGTGCATGGTGACTTTAAAGACACCCTGTATTTGCTTGTTCCTTTTCCCATTCTGAATCCTACCTGTTCCACACACATTTTCATATTATTTTGTATAGTCATATTATAATACATTTTGTAGAATAATTACGTGTTATTGAAAGTAATGTAGTTTCTCTTCATTTATTGCTGTTACTTTTTCTTTAAATTCTGACAATTATTTCCTGAGTTGGTTGGTTAGTTCGTTGGCTGGTTTGTTGCTGATCCAGCAGTCCATGGAATCACGACCTTTGACCCAATGCATTTGTGTGATTTATGCGTGTGTTTGTGAGCTGTTGCTGTGTTTCATATAAGGTGTTCCAATTATCTGACCTCGGAGAGAAAAGCATTTTCCTGACTTCACCTAGCGCTGGACAATAAAAAAAGGGTGATGGTTGACAGTTTCATAGTGTACAGCCGCACCCTGGAGTATGTTGTGGTTATATTTTGTTCAGGTGATTGTTAACCTTTAGCACACAGTAAACAAAAAACCAAATTTTCTCCCTGCAGCTGGATTCTTTCTGAGAATTGGCGTTATTGTTGGTACCCTTTTCTGAAAACACAATAACTTTTTTATTGTTAGAGATATTTATTGTGTATGTGATACGAGACGTGTAAGAAAGTGGTAAAGATGTTTATTCTAAAAAAAAAACAACAAATTATAACACGAAAACAAAATATTAAAAAATTGCCTACATTACCCTGGAAAGTCTAATTCCATACTATTTGTGTGGTTTCATTGTCAAATTATCATAATATTACTTGTGAAAATGAATGAACCGTATAGATTTCCTGTAAGTTGTTCTCTGAAACACTAGACCTACTCATTTTGATGATAGATAAAAAAAAAATTGAATTTTATCCTCCACCTCATGAAAGCAATGTGACCAACAATATATTCTAATGTAAAAACCAATTTACCTCTCAAGACTTTAGTAATCCACATCACAATCCATAATGATTTGCTGAAAATACGATAAAACAAAAGTCTATAAACCCGCTTCACTTTCATGTCTCCGTTCCGACTTGCCGATGTTGAGAAATGTAAAATATTTAATTATTTCAATGCCATACAGGTCATCTCGTTCATAAACAGCTAGGAAAAGGAAGTCAAATTTGCTAGCTAACTAGGATTGGTCAAAATCTAGTTACTTAACCAATTACTTGTATACGATATTATTTAAAGCAACATTGTTCTGTCTCTATGTTATTTATGTTTACAAGAAGGCCTTTAGGTCCTTGTGTACGAATATGCATGGTTTGTGTTCCTGAGGATACTTTAATACTTGTACGGGATGTTCGTTGATGTTGTAATAGTCCTTGTTTTGATTGGTCTGTTCTCAGTGACTTGAGTACACAGGCTGAAAGTCTTGATGGGGCCACATCTTTTTTGGGGATGTGGTTGGTCAAGTACGGAAAACCTGTTTACTTGTGTTGCAAAGCGATTCGGTGCTGCTAGAACAGGCCTGGTTCAATTCCTGTCAGCTGTAAGAATTACTTAACCAATCAGGTTTTGCGACGAATGCCCTTTGTTGTTTGATTTACTAGACTGTCGTGTTCGAGATATGCTAATTTGTTGTCTGACTGACAAACAATCGCGTGCTAAACGTTAAGCTGTACAACATGTGTGCGAAGTCGGAAGATGATACTCTGGTCTTTCCTTCCCAGGTGGTTGAGGTTGTCTTTAAAAGAGTAATACTGGAATTTCCATCGGTTGGAATTTGGGCTAGTCATACATTTATAGATTTCTATCCCAGTATTTCCCATCTGCTCGGCCAATTCTCTTTGTTCACAGATTTCAATATCATTTTAACTGTGTATTTCCTGAGTTCAGCCATCTATTTCTTTATTCTTCCAAATATATACAAACAATGGTTCTAGTACTCTGGTAGCTTAAAATGGGTGGCTACTTTGAGAAGTTCTGATGTGTTGTTATTAATATGAAAATTTATAGAATTTGGGTTTATGATTAAATAATCAAATGTCGTCTCCACACATAAAGTTGTCTAAAACAAACTTCCAACGGGTATCTTGATTTGATGGTGCACTTTGCTAGACTAATCTGTCCATCTCGTGATATTTCTCTTCCACTTGTATCTCTGGCTACCTCTTGCTCACCTCCACTCAACTCTACACTCAAGTAAGGTCTTCAACAAGATCTTTTAATATGTCCAAATTATTTTATTTGTTTGATCTTTATTTCCTTCCTTTAATTATTTTTTCCACACGAAGTGTTTGAACCTTTGTGTTTGTTTTATGATTAAAACAGATGTCTAAATCAATTTTTGGTCACTTTCAGGTGCAACAACTTCAGGGACAGCTTTTACAAGCTGGAATCAGCATGTCTAATATCAAATCTGAGTAAGTATTTGTCAACATATTCATTTGGTTGGATAGCACTGTGATCTGGAACTGTGACGGGTTGCATAACACTGGTCTGGAACTGTGATGAGAAAACATGATATTTTATCTATACTGTTAAAAAAACAAAAAAAGCAACTTTATTTCAATATTGGCATAAACTTTCAGACTTTAGCTAAACCAAACCCATCTTCAGCCATTCCCAATGGTCCATTGATGACGCTGGTTCACGCACTAGTCGGTTCTGGCTATGCTGCTCTGTAAGAGAAGGATTGCTATGTGGTCTTCTATCCCAAAGACCAGCATAGTGCAGCCAGTTCCTGTTTGATTTGAAATTCGACGACCTGCTGGTATTGACCGGACTGATTCTATCGAAGATGGATGTGTCTGGCCATTAGCGCAAATGAAATGGCGACACAATGCATTTCCATTTCCTGGACTGCATCCTGCTGGAAATCTAGTTGGACCATTGTCCAGCTACAAGAGATCCAGTGGGAGTTTGAGAATGAACTCTGAAGAAGAAGTCTGGACTGTGGATGACGTAAATGCTAATCGATTCCTGAGGTGATGCAGCCATATGAAGCGATCTTCTGCAAGAATTGTGTTTCTGGATCTTC
This sequence comes from Meghimatium bilineatum, assembly GCA_034231615.1. Taxonomy (NCBI): domain Eukaryota; kingdom Metazoa; phylum Mollusca; class Gastropoda; order Stylommatophora; family Philomycidae; genus Meghimatium; species Meghimatium bilineatum. The sequence continues at coordinate 7,375,158 of CM067312.1, forward strand.
CACTGTGTGGCCGGTCTGCCACGTAGTCTGATACTCATTATAACACTGAAAAAGCTTGTGTTTTGTGTAAGTGCTATTGTTATATAGTTGTACCACAGTCTCATTTATTGTCAATTATCCACAGTATGAGTACAAGCACGATGAGTACAGTCACCGCCACATTAGACAATAGTGCTGAAGAAATTCGTAAACTTGGGGAACGTGTCAAAACTTTAGAAGATGAAAACTGTCAGTTAACTCGAGAACTCCAGAGAACGATAGGGCAAAGCAGCCGCATGTTGGACCAGGTGCTGAAGTTGGAGAGTAGTAACGAACGACTGAAACTGAGAATTAATCAGGTCAAGGACTATGTTGGGTATGTCATTGTATGTGTGTCCAACATACAATTATATGTTTTGTATCATTGTGTGTTGAGTATATCATTATATATGTTGTTTATGCATACTGTGTATATATTATGTGTGTTTAGTACTGCATTATTTGTGTGTTTGTGTTGGGAGTATTGTATGCATATCTTATGTGTTGGTTATGTTGGATGTTATGTGTGGTTTATAATAGTTTGTGGACTGCCATTGTTATGTCATGTGTAATTTCCATAGAAAATTTCAAAAAATAACTTCAGTCAATATTTTTACCTATTTGGGCAGCACTCACAATCACTGAGGTAAACGACAGAATAGCAAAAGCTAGTACCACATTTTTAAGACTGAGCAAAAATGTGTGGGACAGAAGGGAAATAACGACTACCATATAGTAGTCTAGGGTAGACTGCCATTGAGGCAGCAGAGATGTGTTTTTATAGAAGAATGTTAAGAACACCACGGTCAGATAAAAATGAATGTATAGTAATGAAGGTATCTAGAAAGGTAATTCAAAAAGAGACCTGCTTACCAGCATCAGAAAGAGACAGTTCACATTTTTTGGCCACATCATGAGAAGAGGAAAAATGGAACAAATTGTAATAACAGAAAAGTTGAAGAGCAAGAGGGATAGGGAAAGACCGAGAGATAAGATGCTTGACAACCTAGCATTGTGGCATGGGAGAACATCAGTAGCAGAAATGATTGACAGCACGCAAAATAGAAAGCTGTGGAAAGACGATAGCCAACGCCACACTGCACGAACCATAAGAAGACATAAATATTTGTCTTACAAACTAGAAAGATATTATCTTTCGCTACTTTAATTGTCAACAAGCACTTTATTACTTTTTTTTTCAGAATTGATTTAGAGCTACTCAGCACCAGCATTGATGTTGAGAACAACCCGCAAGCAAAAATTGAACTGGACAAACTTGAAAAACTATCACGAGCTGTGGCTGTGATGCCTGATAATTCTGAGGTAGGATTCTGATTAAATAGTGCAGCAATCATGGAACAATTAGATCTAGAAAAACATATCAGTGTTATATTAATTCTTTTTTCTGCATTCATTCTCAAATGCCTTCAGATTAGCAGCATGTAGTACAGAATGCGCTGTGTCATGGTTTACATCTTAGCTGTAATGTCAGTGTCTTTCGCAAGTAACACATCTGACTGCTGCTTGTGTGTAGCTAGGGGCTTAAAAAAGGGGAGCAAAGAGCACAATCTACAGAGAACTCTTTAACCCTTGACAATGCAGGGCAAACAAGGGCCACAGCATATAAATGGATGGATGGACTGGGCTGGATGGGGTGGGACCGGATCAGATTGGCTAGATTAGATGAGATGAGATTGAATAGATCAGATTAGATTGGATAGATTAGATTAGATGGATGGACGGACGGATGGATGGATGCAATAGAATATAATAGATTCGATGGAATAGAAAAGATAGATAGAAAGAAATATGTATTATAGTACTGCCAATAATTATACATAAAATGAGATATAGATGGGGAAAATAAAATAATAGAAAAAATGTCCACTTACCATTTAATGTAATGAATAATATTCCCCATTACAAGCAGATACAAAATTCATGTAAAGTATATAATATATGGAAGTGTTTTTTCATTTGAAGCACAAAAAAATCATTTATATTGTTTATATACTTTTCGAAGAATATATGAGGAAACAATCAGAAAATTTTAGAAAAAGCAAATCAGTTATTGATTTTCCTATATTATTGATCATATTTTAGAACCATAATGTGTTGTGCATCAAGAATAGTTTTACAACAAACAGAAATGATGTAGAATACAGCGGAAACTGAATTATAAACACCGGAATCAAATACAAACAAACTGAGAGCATTTAACTATTAATTAACCAAATCAACAGATTCTTGGGCTGCCCTTAAGAGAAATGTTCTACCGATACATAGATTGCCGTTTAGTCCACTAAGTTGCCACTGTGGTGCAAGGGCCCGAGAGGGGAGCAAAGAATAGCAAAACTGGCTAGCTTTATTGTTGTAAGAGGTGACTAAGGAGGTTTTCTTATAGATTTGGTTATCCCATATAGGATCAAAGTGACCCACAGCCATGCTGAAGTCAGATGTGACAGGCCGAAAGGTGCAGATATCACAGCAGTGCTGTAACCATGATATGCATTCTACTCTCCGGACTACATCCTGCTAATCTGCAGGAGTTTGAGAATGAATGCAGAAGGAGTCCACTAAGTGTTGAAATGAATCATATCTGCAACTGTTTCATATATTTTCCAAGGAAACAGTTAATAAATATAACCACTTGTCTTCCTTTTTCTGGTCAAGAGGTACAGAACTGTGATTACAAAATATGTAGTTTTACTGCAGCCTCCCTCATATTGTATAGTTTTACTGCAGTCTTCCTCATATTGTATAGTTTTACTGCAGTCTCCCTCATATTATATAGTTTGACTGTCGCTGTGTAGGAATGTTAACATTGAACATAAGATTTATAATTTGTATTTTTTGATTATTAGGAGGAAGAGTCTGCTGATAATAAAGATGAAGATGACGCAGACAGCGATGAGGTGAGTGTTTTTTCCCCATTTCTGACATTTTAAAAGTTGTTAGAATATCGAGGTAGAGTTTTGATTGAGTTAGGTAGTTACAAAGCCATTACAGTCAGTTTGAGATATTACATAAAGTAGTTAGAACACTTTGCGTACTGTGATAACAATCAATCAAAGTGCCATGCCGAATGGTGTAGGCGATCATGTTTCTCCACGACTCTGTGTCTCGTGTAACGGTGATAACAGAGATGTTATACTAAAGTGATTTCAGAGATGTTATAATCAAATGATATTAGGTGGTTACAGAGATTGTTAGTTAGTCATTGGATCATCGTCACTGCACTCCGGACAAGTCCATAGGTGCTAAAATCTTTCCTTGAGTGTATCCACCATTACACGTTGACTGACTGTCCCAGTACGCCATTGATTGACCATCATTTTTTCTCGCTCATGAAACTACTCCTTTCTAGCGACACCGCATTTCAAGCCAAGCTCCCTTATTCTAGTCATCATCACTTATACAGTGATTTGTTCGTGTGTTTTCCTGTAGGACGTTCAAAAAGTCTGCCTGATCCATCGCTCCACCAACAGCCGTAGTAGCAGTGGTGCGGCCAACCTATCTGCTCTCACATTACCCCGAACTCCCGCATGTCTCAGTACAAAAATAAAAGTCATGTTACGTACACAGGAATTTTTCACTGCATCTAGCCACTGTTCCCGAAAAATTTATTTTGGTGTGCACACTAGTGTTCTTGAACATAAATGTGAATTTCCATCAGTCCTTCGCCAGGACGCCACACAGATTTTAATTATTTTTTTTTAAGTTGTTTTTTAATTAACATTTTTGTCTGTATTTGTTTTTCTTATTATTATATGTTCATTCAGACAAATATCTTTGATTGAAATGTTAACTGTTTTTGCCCTTATTTATTTTATTATCATTTTATCATATTTTTATTAGTAGTGGTAGACATTTGTCACACATTGTCTTATTCACCATTATGACTTTGATATTTGTGTTACTATGACCGTTACCTGATTGATAGATCTCTGACTTTTTGTTAATTATATACATCTAGTTGTTTATTGGGTGTATGTACTTGATTACTATTATCAAGAAAAATGTGCTTTGTCTGCCCATTTAGGAGATACATGGGTCAACACTAGATAGATCTAGTCCAGAGACTAGAGAAATCACCCAGAAGCATGCTTTAAGACAAGCCAAACTACATAGTGAGCTGAATGATATCAACCGTATCCTGTCTAGTAAGCTGGCACTTGCAGAGAAAATGAGTCAGTCGGATGAAAAAATGGAGGCTATGAGGAAACAGTATGAAGAAATGGTGAAAGAATGGAAGATAAAGACTGAACAACTTGAGAAAGAGAAGGAACAACTGACTATAACACTTCTGGATAATCAAGTCAATGCAAACGCTGGCAAGTGAGTCTTCAATGTTGTGCTGTTTTAAGTCAATGCAAACGCTGGCAAGTGAGTCTTCAATGTTGTGCTGTTTTAATATTCAGAGAATTACATTCAGGGATACGTCATAAAAATTATGAAATGTGTAAGTGGAGAAAATGTAAATAACATAGCCCTAATCACTATCTATATCAGTGGATCTCATTTTTATCTATCTATTCGCTAAACCCTTTAGTGCCTTTCAGGGGTAGAAGAGATGGTCCTCGTGTGTACTGAGTATATTGTGGAAATTGTTGCCTCTTTGATCTCGTTGGTCTATCATTTTCATGGTAGCCTCTAGGTCTGCCTTCACTGTATCTGTTTAGCATAACTTGTTGTGGTTCGCTGTCTCATGGTAGTCTGCTGATGTGTGCAAACCATTTGATCTGTTGTCTCGTAATATGTTCCAAGATTGGGGTGGTGCCTGTTCTTTGTCTAATATCCTCATTCTGTCTCTTAGTGATATCTCTAGGATTTTGTGCAAACATACCATTTCAGCTGTCACAAGTTTACATTTGTCTTGTGCTGTTGTCCATTTTTGACTTTGGTATCACAGCGTTGGCATAATAATCATTTTGAATAGTGTTATTTTGGTGTTTATATATTTATAGTCAAGGGATTTCACGTAAGCATCCGACGGTGATAGTGTGTCAGTCGTCATTCAGTAGAACTTCATAACCTGTCTCCCACATGAGTATTATTTTCATACAGTTTCACTAGCAGTATTACCTTTTATTGACTATAAATGTGCTGTAGAGAATAGAGCACCTATAAATGTGTTATCCCGCCGAAGACGGATGTGTCGGGCCATTGGCGCAAATAAAACGGCGACACAACGCATTTCCATTCTCTGGACTGCATCCTGCTGGAGATCTAGTAGTACTGCTACAGGAGAGATCCAACAGGAGTTTGAGAATGAACGCTGAAGAAGAAGAAATGTGTTATAGAGAGCAAAGCAATAGAGCACCTACAAATGTGATGTAGAAAATAATAAAGTGATAGAGCACTTATACGTATGTTGCAGAGAATAAACCTTTAAAAAGTAAAGGGCTCACAACTTGTGACAGTCAATTACCTGAAAATATAAATATTTGAAAATAGGAATCATGTTGAGAAATATGTTTTGTGACTTTTTAGAGTGGCTGAACAGCGTAGACAAAGGTTGAAAGACTTGGAACAGCAAATGACAGTCTTGAAGAAGAAAATGGCAGAACAAAGCAAAATTGTTAAAATGAAGGAGGGATCAGATAAACAAGTATCAAGACTTAACGTAGAAATACAGGTAGGAATTTCTTGCTCAAGCTTCCTGTGTTTTTATCTTGCCGGCACAATTTTTAACATTTTTATATTTGACTTTTGGTTGTTTGATGATCCAGTTGTTCGTGGCATATGCCTTTTGACTCCATATTACACATTACACATCGAAGTCTAGACAGTCTTCTTCTTCTGCGTTCGCTCTCATATAACCACAACAAATATTTCGTGTGATTTCCGCCGGGGAGCGTGAAGTACGTTGTGCTGCAAGTTCCACAGTAGAACTGTGATTATTTGCACCCCGGTTGGCCACTTGTGGTCAGGACGTCCGAGGTCCAGCACATCCGTTTTTGTCATTCCTTTTTTTCGGGTTTGGTCCCTAGTCTAGACAGTCAATGAATATGTGTTCAGGAGTCTGTATTCCACCTCATCATCATCATCAAGTGCCATATCCACAACGAAGGTTGACTGCAACGGATCTCCAACATCCCGTCTCTTGTCCTGGTGCATTCTGCTAGACTGTAACCTGTCCATCGTGTGATGTTACTCTCCCACTTGTATCTCTGCCTACCTCTTGCTCGCCTCCCTTTGACTTTACCCTCAAGTAAGGTTTTAATAAGGTGACATGTCTTTTAATGTGTCCAAAATAATTTATTTGCCTGATCTTTATTTCTCTTAGTAGTTTTTTCTTCCTATTAAGTGTCACAGAAAGTAAAGAGAAATGCCTCTTCTTAAACATCAAGAAGACAGATGGTTATTTCAAAGAAATACAATTCAACAACTTGCAAAATCAGAGTAAACAGCATAGTATTAAAACAGGTCCACCATTCAAGTGCATAGCAGTTACAGCAAACACATTCACTAAACTAATGAGCATCTGGAAATCCAAAGACATAGGAAAAAAGACCAAGTTAAAACTATTCAACTCCTGTGTTATTCCATCATTTATTTATGTTAGTGAAAGCTGGAAATCAACACCGGCAGCAGACCAAAAGTTAAATAATTGAAAAACAAAATTCTCCGAAAATTGATGAACATAAAATTGAACGATTTTGTTACAAATAGCGACCTAAGAAATAAAACATACCAAGAATATGTTTCAAATGTTATAAGAAAACACAGATAGAAATACTTGGGACATGTTCTTAGACAAGATGAAAACAGACTGAACCAGCAAGCCCTTATATAGATGCCTGAGAGGAAAAGAAAAAGAGGAAGACCTAAAATTACCCTAGAAAGCACCATACTTAAAGAGGATAGTAGGAAATTATAGGTAGTAGATATGTAGTGCTATAGAAGAATGCTGAGAATACCATGGACTGCCAGGAAAACTCATGTGTACGTGTTGAAATAGTCAAATATGAGTTGGAGTTTAATAATATAAGGAAAAGACAATCTTCATTTATTGCAACGTTATGAGACAGAGAGGTTTGGAGAACATAGTTACAACAGGCAAAATTGAAGGCACGTGAGACAGGGCGACAATGTGAGAAAATATTGGACAGTTTAACAACCTGACATGGCATAGTCAACAACGGGTCTAATACATAGTACTTGTTATAGAGAGCTGTGCAGATTCATGATCGCCTACGCCATCAGCATGGCACCTGATGATGATGATGAGTTGCCTTCCTATAGCTTCCCAATTTCAAAATTGTTCTTTGTGGCCCCCAAAGGCCCACGTTTTAGAACCACTAATTTAGGCCACTTGTAGATGGCCCTGTAATCTGCAGTGACCAAATAAAAAAATGAAATGCAATGCTGTACAGAATATGCTTCTATTTTAGCCTGTGTGTGTTGCCAGGGCTGAAAGAGGAGCAGACTACCAAGATTGTGACTGTCATACACAGAGACAACTAAGTAGGTTTGGGGGTGGATTTGTCACATTGATTTAAAAGAAATACTGAAATCTTATGTGTCAGGCTGAAAGGCGCAGATATATACAATCAAGCTGTAAGTCATAACACACATTCTGTTCTCTAGACTACATCCTACAAACCGCCAGGAATTTGAGAACAAACTATAAAGAAGATTCAAGTTTAAAAATAATTGTTATAGTCTATAATTTCCAAATTATAAATCATGAATATTGTTCTTAATAATTGCAGACATTGAAGCAACAGAGGGTCAAGTTAGTCAAGCAAATGAAAGAGGAAGTGAGCAACTTCCAGAAGTGGAAACAAGAGAAGGATAAGGAAGTCATGAAACTGCAGCAGAAGGTAGGTATATGACAGGGACAGACAAGTTGACAAAGCATGCAACAAGTTACATCAATTGCTATGGTTTATATCAATGACTGAATATCTCTGGTTAACCGTTAACGTCTTGTAGGAAATTTTTCAGCAGAGATCTACAAGAGATTAGCAATGGCCCTACAAAAATGTGGCAAACAGAAAAACAAAGTTACAACTATTAAGAAGATATATTTTCCCATGTCAAAATATAGTTATGAGATCTGGGTAATGCCGCAATTGAAAAGAAAATATCGGCCATTGAAATGAAATGCTATAAAAAGAAATCCTAAAATTATTATTGGAACATAAAGACGTTTCATAGACCTGAAACATAGAAGATTGGCTCCTCAAAACTATCAGAAACATTGGAGGGGAAATGATACAATACAGGCAGATGTACCTACATTATTTAGTGGGAAACTAACAAATATTATATACTGAAAAACAGTTTTTTCAAAAATATTTATGCGTTTTCTAAGACATTTATTTTCAAATGAATTTAATGTCTTCTCTAGTGCTGTTTTTAATTTTCCCAATTTCACAACCATACGTTAATATGCATATTACATTGGAGTTCTTATTCTTTTGCGTTCGTTCTCAAACTCCTGCAGATTAGCAGGATGTAGTCTGGAGAACGGAATGCGTTGTGTCATGGTTTACAGCATTGCTTGTAAGTTTGTTTGGGACCAGATGAGAGAGTAAAGAATAGCAACACTGACCTACTATGTATGTAGTAGAAGGTGCTAAGTGGTTTTAGTGGTTGAGTTTTCTCTCCCATTCCAAATCTGCGCCTTTTGGCCTGACACATCCGACTTCAGCATGGCTTTGGGTCACTGACCCTATATGGGATAGGACAGCCAACTCCATCTCATAACCTCCTTAGTTGCCTTTTACGACATGCGTGGAAGGTAAACAGTATTGCCATTCTCTGCTCCCCTTTTGGGCCCTGGCAACACACGGGTGACATTGGAGTTAAACATTTGTATTTTGGTATATTTACTTATTGTTTGTTTGTTTCTAGATGTTTGTTAGGTGGTTGAACGCACTTGACGCCAATGCAATTGTTATTATGTATAATTCATGATCTTAGTCTTGGAATTGTTAACTTGAAGCTTAAGTATACTTCACAGTGTACTGCTTCACAATGATTATTTATACCATACAGGATCGCAGGAGAGAGTTTGAAGTTCAGCGATTGAAAAAAGACTTTGAGAAACAGCAGACTGTACAGAAAAGAAAAACAGAAGAGGTACGTTTAACAATGTTCATTATCTATTATAGTTTATTTCATTATCTTGAATTTTGATTGAATGTTTTAGTGTGTTCCTGGGACCAGATGAGAGAGTAAAGAATAGCAACACTGACCTACTTTGTATGTAGTAGAATGTGCTACGTGGTTTTAGTGGTTGCGTTTTCTCTCCCATTCCATATAGGGTCAAAAGTAACCCAGACGCTATTCTGGAGTTGGACAGAAAGTTGTAAATATCGCAGCTAAGCTGTAATAATGACACAATACATTCCGTTTTTCAGACTACATCCTGTTAATCTGTAGGAGTTTTAGAATAAATACAGAAGAATTGTGTAAGAAAGGACTTTTGGTTAGTTTAACCTCATGGAATAAAGCCATCAGTTCAGAGCATTTTAACATAACTAGATATACAAAATGATTACTGTTTGTGATTGTATATGTCAGTAGATGAGAGAGATACCACCGGACTATTCCACATAGTTGATATTACTATTAGCCATCTGTACGTGTGTCTCAGATGGCCAGGTTCAAACCCCCACCACAGTTAACTGCGTCTGGACTGTTCAGAAATCATTTGCAACACCCTTAACAGCCGCTAACTTACTGTATCACTAAATCAACTTCAGAAGACCTGCACATTTTTAAGAATGGCATTGTGCTGACAAGTGTGGAGTTACACATCAGCATTTGGATATCGGCAACAAGGATAACAAATCAATGGCAACCTAGTAAATGTATTTATATTGCCTAGAAAATTACTACAGCTAAAAAATGTTGGGTTGACATCCTGACTAGGATATGCTATCAATTTGTTCATATCTATATGTACATCTGCTTGTTGAATGTGTACATCTGCTTGTTCATATCTATGTGTACATCTGCTTGTTGAATGTGTACATCTGCTTGTTCATATCTGTGTGTACATCTGCTTGATCATATCTGTGTACATCTGCTTGTTCATATCTATGTGTACATCTGCTTGTTGAATGTGTACATCTGCTTGTTCATATCTATGTGTACATCTGCTTGTTCATATCTGTGTGTACATCTGCTTGTTCATATCTATGTGTACATCTGCTTGTTCATATCTGTGTGTACATCTGCTTGTTGAATGTGTACATCTGCTTGTTCATATCTATGTGTACATCTGCTTGTTCATATCTGTGTGTACATCTGCTTGTTCATATCTATGTGTACATCTGCTTGTTCATATCTGTGTGTACATCTGCTTGTTCATATCTGTGTGTACATCTGCTTGTTCATATCTGTGTGTACATCTGCTTGTTCATATCTGTGTGTACATCTGCTTGTTCATATCTGTGTACATCTGCTTGTTCATATCTATGTGTACATCTACTTGTTCATATCTATGTGTACATCTGCTTGTTCATTGTGTACAACTGCTTGTTCAATGTATACATCTGCTTGTTCATATTAATGTGTACATCTGTTTGTTCATATCTATGTGTACATCTGCCTGTTTTCATTGTGTACATGTGTTTGTTCATAAATATCTTGTGAAACTGGTTGGAAGCAATGGAACAAATGGTAAACTCTAATAAAATACTTAGCTCAAAAAAAACAAGACACAGTCAGCCTTTAGGAAAAACAAAAATATGGAAGACCAGCTCATATACCTAGCACAGGAAATCGAAAATACTTTACAAAAGAAGGAAAATGTGCCTGCAACTTTTATGAACTTGAGCAAGACCTTCGACGGTATGGAAAGATGGATTCTTTCTCAAGTTTCTCCGAAATAATATTGACGGCAGAATGTTCTCCTGGATAAAAGATTTCCTCTGCTACTGCACAGCAAGAGTAAAAATAGATGGAACAACACAGTCACCCACTGCCTACAGAGAGGCAAAAACAATAATCCATAACTCATACATATCAAAGTGAAAGAAACAAATGGCAGTAGAAGACAAACTCAATGCAATACATCACCTCCAATGATGCCAACAGACCACACTTAGAATAGACCACTGCATACTGTTGGGTCATCTTTACAGACTGAGGATCTCATACACAGATGAATGTCCATGTGGATCTGGAACCCTGAACTCTATCGAAGGCGGATGTATCAGGCCACAGGCCTATTAAAACAGAGACACAACTCATGTCCATTCCCTGGACTACATCCTGCTGGAAATCTAGTAGGATCATGTTCTGATACAAGAGAGATCCAGAAAGAGTTTGAGAATGAACGCTGAAGAGGAAACCCCTGAACACATACTTCAAGATTGCCCAACATGCAAAGAGCAGAGACAGTGTATCTGGGTAGAGGATACATTTAAGACAAAAGCTATGGGACAGCCACTCTGACCAGGAGAAGACAGTCGACTTCACCCTGATGACAGGCCTGACAATATAACAAGGCTGCAGATGCTGAACGCAAAAGAAGATCCTGTGAAGCACTTCATCATAAATAGTGTTTAGTTTAGTGAATGTTGTGGAATAATTTGCGTGCTTTGATGATAAAATGTTGTTATGACTGCACATCTTTATCTATGTTCCTTCAGCGCAAATGCCAGAGCTCTCCAGTTTGAGCATTGTGATGCCACTGTGTAATTTTTGTATGTTGAGACCCATAGTCATACCCGTCTTTGATGGTGACATTAAGATTAATTCTTGACTTCTGACAGGCTATTGCGGCTAACAAACGGTTGAGAGAAGCCCTTGCTAAACAGAAAGAGGTGGAGACTGAGAGATCAGGAAAGCTAGAGAAATATGATTCAAGCAGCATCGGAAACAGAGTCCGGGTTAGTAGCTTGTTCCATGTACATCTCTGAGATAGATAACAGAAAGATTACAAAGGTCATATAAAAAATGAATGTTTGTTGATGTATCCCCTGCAGCACACATTCAACTCTAGAAAGTTCTGGAATATGTAGTAATATTATGACATCTCAGAACATTGATAACTATTTCAATCCACCTTCTCCTTGGTCTTCCTCTGTATCTTGCTGTTTCCATTTTCATGTTGCATGCTCTAGCTGCTAGTCAGTTTGGGTTCATTCTCATTGACTGAAACATTTCCCCGCCGAAGACGGATGTGTTGGGCCATTGGCGCAAATAAAACGGAGACAACGCATTTCCATTCTCTGGACTACATCCTGCTGGAAATCTAGTAGGACCATAGTCTTTGTTACAAGAGAGATCCAGTGGCAGTTTGAGAATGAACACTGAAGAAGAAGAATCTTTTAAGCGATGAATCAGAGATCAACGATCAGTCTTGTGACTAATCAGGGGAGATTATAGATTAATCTTGTAAGAGATGAATCGGGGTAGATAAATTGTTAGTCTTGTAAAATGTGAATCAGGGGAGATCAATGATTAGTCTTGTAAGTGATGAATTAGGGGAAATGATTGTTGAAAGATTTTTCTCTCTCATGTTTGTGTTACAGAAGTGGCTAGGACATGAACTTGATGTCAAAGTTAGCATGAGAGAAGCACAATATCATCTGGCTGAGCTGATGCAGGAAAGAAAACATTTGACAGAACGACTGCAGCAACTCCGTGACCAGTTAGAGGACGGGCCGCTTTCTGAGGTAAGTGATTGCATACATTTGTGGAAACATTTTTCAACTGTTTCTAATACAACACTGACCTAATACATTTTAGCATGACGAGATTAATCAACCGCGTGCCATGACGAGTGGCGTAGGTGATCATGCTTCTAAACACTCTGTCTCTTATGATGTTAACAAGTTCAGTTGGTGACATCTTTTTTGTTTAATGCCATAGTAAAAACACATCCAGAAATTTCTCTTTGTCTTCCTCTGTCTCTTCTCCCTTGATCTTTCTGGTAGTTAATAAATGTTCTAGTTTTGTTTTTCCTCATCACATGCCCTAAAAATCTTGATTGTCTGCTTCTAATTTTTGCTATAATTTGTAATTTTACTCCAGCCTCTCTATATTGAATAATTGTACTTACGTAAAACACAGGTTTATATATTGCTTCAATGAGACATGACAGACTATAACCAAAACTAGTAGGTAATGATGCGCACACAAGAAATCATACAAATTACATTACACAAATCATATTCAATGTTTCAACCAAAAGGTCTTTATCAAGACACAAACAAAACATCAAAAGACGATTAAAAACTATTTAGAATAGTTTTCTTGGCTGTTTATGGAATTTTCACCATTCTTCTTAAAACCCACATACCAGTTGCCTCCAGATCAGTAGTACATGTAATTTTTGTGTGGTTTGGTCTCAAACTCCCTCCACCTGAATCTCTCTTGTAGCAGAACAATAGTCATACTATAGTACATTCTCAAACTCCCTCCAACTGGATCTCTCTTGTAGCAGGACAATAGTCATACTATAGCACGTTCTCAAACTCCCTCCAACTGGATCTCTCTTGTAGCAGGACAATAGTCATACTATAGTACATTCTCAAACTCCCTCCAACTGGATCTCTCTTGTTGCAGGACAATAGTCATACTATAGCACATTCTCAAACTCCCTCCAACTGGATCTCTCTTGTAGCAGGACAATAGTCATACTATAGCACATTCTCAAACTCCCTCCAACTGGATCTCTCTTGTAGCAGGACAATAGTCATACTATAGCACATTCTCAAACTCCCTCCAACTGGATCTCTCTTGTTGCAGGACAATAGTCATACTATAGTACATTCTCAAACTCCCTCCAACTGGATCTCTCTTGTTGCAGGACAATAGTCATACTATAGCACATTCGCAAACTCCCTCCAACTGGATCTCTCTTGTAGCAGGACAATAGTCATACTATAGCACATTCTCAAACGCCCTCCAACTGGATCTCTCTTGTAGCAGGACAATAGTCATACTATAGCACATTCTCAAACTCCCTCCAACTGGATCTCTCTTGTTGCAGGACAATAGTCATACTATAGTACATTCTCAAACGCCCTCCAACTGGATCTCTCTTGTAGCAGGACAATAGTCATACTATAGCACATTCTCAAACTCCCTCCAACTGGATCTCTCTTGTAGCAGGACAATAGTCATACTATAGCACGTTTCACTAGCTCTGCCCTCAAACGTCTTTGGTGGTGATATGCTGTATAATATATTGTTAATAACAGATATAGATGTGTTTCATGTGAACGAAAGAAGAAGAATATTGTTATTTAATATAATAAGATCCATAACTCATCAAGGTTGTAGGGGTGCCACACTCAAAACATCAGCACAAAACCTCTCCGCACATCTCTATCTTCAGTCATTCGGAATGCACACTTGATGTTAATAATCCATCATTTACTCTGTCCATCTTCTACTCTTGACTGCTCCTTGCAAAATAATTTTAGAAAGTAAGTCGTGTCTTGTTACATGTCCAAACGAAACACATTTACGCCATTTCACCACTCCAAATGTGGTTCTTGATAGCCTGCAAGTCTGTTTATTTGGTGCCAGACAAATGTGTCGTGTGTTCTATATAACTAATTATTAACAAACGTCTGTAGCATTTGTTTTCAAAAGCCTGAATCCTTCTTTCTGTGTCTGTATTGTGTGTCCAACTTTCGCACCCGTATAAAAGAATACTTAGCACTAGCGATCTGAATAGATTTTTACTGTAATGCTGATCTTACTTTTCTAAATCATATTCAACCTTATCATAGCAGCCATTGCCATCTCTAGTCTGAGATTAATCTCATCTCCTGAGTTGAGACCGTGATCATTTATTGTTCCTGTTCCGAATTTACCCAGTGTGTCAGCCCATTTGTCATATTCATCCGGATCTTTTTTAGCATTCCAATCACCCACAGTGCTAATTAGCTTCTGTTGAAATTTTAGACATCGTTAATGCGTGCACATCTCCAATTTGGTATGGATAATCGATTTTCCCAGTAAATTTGAACAAGTTGTTTGTGAGATTAACCACTCTACCACCAAGAAGCTGACAAACATCATCATCATTATTATTAATGTATAAAAAAGGTTGTCTGATTATCCATAGTTTTCCATAATTATCTATACCTTGTAAAACCTCTGTAATAATATGAATAGCTTTAACATTACTGCTATTGTATTCTCTTCATTTTCTTGTTATCTGCCGGTGAAATGAGCTATCTTTTAATTGCAGAAGTTCTCATGGCTGGGTGAAAATGGAGACAAGGATGAAATTAGCTTTGAGGAAAGAGAAATAAAGAAACAGATGACATCAATTGAACTGGACATTGAAGTCATGTAAGTTTTGCTCCTGGATTTAAAAAAAAACCAATTTGATGCTTGATTATGGTTGTCAAGAAATTATATTTGCAATTTAAAAAAAAATGACATTGTGAAATTTTCCCCCCAATTTTCAACTTTACAACTTGCTCACAACTGTCAAATCACACATACAACAACAACAAAGCATGATTATATTCATTATTCACTCCTTTACTTACATGTGCAAAAAATTATTTACAAACAAAAGAGTTATCACGTTTACCAAACACTCACCATAAATAACGAAAATTTTCCAAAAAGAATCCAGTCACAGGGGAAAAGTTGCGTAATTTTAATCCAGAGTCCTAACGGTTAAGCTTGTGTACTAGTCTACTTTCTCCAACTTTGACGTTAAAATCGGCCATAATTATCAATATGTCTTGTTCATTTTATCAATTGTTGTCTGTAGCTAATCATAAAATGTATCAATTTAATGAATTTTTGCTGTTGAAAGTTGGTGCATAAACCTGTTTAATTGTAATGTTTCTCTTGTGTGATTGTCTTCTGATACTGATTATGAGATCACTGATTGGATTATATCCTAACACGGAAGAACTCGATGTCTTAACAATTATAAAGTCTACCCCACTATGACCTTCTTTCTCACCTTCCTAAGAATATCAACACTTCACCTGCTGTTAGGTTAAGATGACCTTTGCCTAACTTGATTTTCTGATATGCCTAGTATTTCTATTTGTAGTCATTTCATTTCTTTCACTATAATATGTATTTTGTCATGGTACATGCTTAATATCGCTATATATTATATTGTATGTATATTAAATATTATATATAGTGATATTATGTTATAAACCAACATAATTACAATAGGACTTTGGTGTTTTACCAGTGTTGCCACTTCAGAATATAAAGGTATTTTTTTTTTTTACAAGTTTTTTCATTTGGAAATATGTCTTTGTGGAAAAACATCTTTACAACGTACTCACATCTTTCGTGCCACACATACAAAAACAAAAACTTACACCAATATATACAGTATTCTTCTTCTTCAGCTTTCATTCTCAAACTTCCACTAGATCTCCCTCGTAACAGGACCATGGTCCTATTAGATTTCCAGCAGAATGTAGTCCAGAGAATGGAAATGCGTTGTGTCTCTGTTTTATTTGCGCCAATGGCCCGACACATCCGTCTTCGGCGGAATATACAGTATTAAATTCTTTATTTACATGTGCAAATATTATTTTAAAATCTCTGATAACAAAAGTTATTGCATTTTCACAACACCTACCAAAAATTGTGCAACTTTTCACAAAAGATTTCAGTGGCAGGTGAAAGAGTGTGTAATTTTAATTCGACTTGCTAAAGGTTAAGGTTGGAACATTGAAACTCTCTTGTATACTGTTATCTGTATTTTAACATACCCGTACCAAATAGTCTGTGAGTGCATTGTAAAGCTGATTGACCTTGTGTTTTACGTAAGTACTTTTGTAAAACTGATAAACTTTGCTGTTCATTTTACTAGCAGAGTCATTAAATCCATTTATTTAATGTTTTCTTCCAGAAATGCCAACATACAAGAACTGCAGCAGAAAATAGTAGAAGCTGATGAAGGTTAGTTGTTCATATCAAAAATATTCCAAGTAGAACATATTAGATGTAAAACCAGCATTTGGATAGATATTGTATCCAAGCTGTTAACCATGGTACAGCATGTTCTACGGTGCAAAGGGTCTCGCACAGTTCTCGTGCGGACTCAGGGTTAACAAATGACCAATATACTAAAGGTACCTCCTCGGGGTGCACCCTGGAAACAGAAATACAGATGCTCTTGCTGTATTCCTGGCAAACACTTATCAGGCTTGTGGATGTGAGGCTGTACATTCAATGAGAGTTGACTGCAAAAATACTGACACCTCTGAGCCAACACATATAGCGTAAATATCGAAACACAGTGACTCGAGACATTCCTGCTTGAGCATTGGATAGGCAACCAATGCAGCAGTCATGAAATGGGCAGATGTCAAGATGAACAGTGAGAGTAAATAGATAACATATTGAGTGCAATGAGAGGGCAGCATAGCGCCAGAGGGCAGCGCTATGTGAAAACGGAAGGGAAAACGGTAAAAAGTAAATCAGAACTAGAGTGATTCAGCTCGAGAACAATTTGTAGTCCCTGGTGCTCCTAACCGGTCAGGCCTAACCCTACAGTTGATTGTTTGCTGTATCGGAATCATGCTTGTGGTGAGAGTTTTGTTCAGCTCGAGAATGTATAGACGAAATGTTCACGAAATTGTTGAATAACATCTCGGCTAAGAGAGCGAACAAACCTGTGCCCAACTCTACTGTTGATGCTTTCCTATACCAGAATCATGCTCATGGAGAGAAAAAGTTCAGTACTCGATGGACACAGGCGCAATACGTTTAATGATGCAAGACAAATTCAGTGGCAGCTGAACACCTCGTGTGAGATATGTGTAGTCAACCTAAGCCTAAAACCCTGACTGTAAATTCAAATAAAGACTGCCACCCAGTGACATGTTGTGGCCTGAAAATTCCAAGGGCACACTGAGTGACAAACTGCCATGACGTAGAGTCGATACACATTCGCCGCCTGGTGACAGACAGGAAGGTTGTCACAGGCTATGGAAGCCCACTACCCGAATTAAAGGCATAACAAAAACGGATGTACTGGGCCTCGGATGTTTTGGTCTCAGATGTGATGGGTCAACCAAGGTGCAAATAACAGCTCTGCTGTGGAACTAGCAGTACAACATACATCACACTCCCTGGTATTATCAGTGTTATTATTAGTATTATCAGTGTTTACTTTTATTTTTCTAAAAATACAAATAAATTTCCTACATGTGGGGATCAGGCGCTGGTATGTTCAGCAACAAAACCTCATGTGTAAATTAAACCTGAAAATCTTTCTGAAGTACACAATTTTGGATCTTCTGCACTGAGTGTTGAATTTCATGAGCAACAAACATTTTTAGGCATGCACAGCTTAGGGAGAATGCTGCTTGTAACACATTAATACTTATTCATATAATTTTTATATATTTATAATATATATTTATATTTATAATATTTATATATCTTATTCATATACTATTTTTCATATTTGTGTTACTGTGGCCCACACCTGATCTTCTCTGGTATTATTGTAATTATATACTCCTATATTTTAACATGCAGCAGAAGACTGATGTGTTTGGTCATAGGTACAAATGTAACAGTGACACAGCACATTTCCATTTTCTGGACTACATCATGCTGGAAATCTAGTATGGTCATAGTTCTGCTATAAGAGAATCCAGCGGGAGTTTGAAAATCTGAAAATGAGCAATGAAGAAGATATTTCAGCACAAACAAAATGTTTGTCATTGCTATCCAGAAATCGGTATGTGTGGCAGCGTCATATAATGTTCAAATCTAAGGCTGACAATAATATTCTTCTTCTGCGTTCGTTCTTAAACTCCTGCAGATTAGCAGGATGTAGTCCGGAGAACGGAATGCGTTGTGTCATGGTTTATAGCATTGTTGCGATATCTGCGCCTTTCGGCCTAACACATCCGACTTCAGCATGGCTTTGGGTCACTGACCCTATATGGGATGGGACAGCCAACTCCATCCCATAACCTCCTTAGTCGCCTTTTACGACATGCGTGGAAGGTAAACAGTGTTGCTATTCTTTGCTCCCCTTTCAGGCCCTGGCGACACACGGGCGGACAATAATATGACAAGTTGTATTCATGAAATGATGTAATGTATTCATGTTTTTATATCATTGTCAGAGTCTAAAGGTAAATCTACCTGGCAGAACTTACATACAATGAATGAAGCCAAATGTGCACTCAAGTTTCTTTTAGATCAGGTGAGAATATTTGTCTGTGCCGCTGAAATGATAGAGTTTGTATGTATTACATCTCATTGTATTGACAGTTTTATGTGTTTATTTCTAGTTCGTTATTATTTCTGGATTGTTTATTGTCTTTCCCCAGGTGGTTTGTTATCTCTTGCTGTTAAGCATAGGGGTGACTGGAGCTTGAGTTTGTGTTCCAAGGCCAGATGTGTTGCCTCGGATGTGCTATGACTGTTTGTTCAAGATGTCCCTGACATTTGCTATCAATATTTTCTGTCGTCTTCCTCTGGCTTTTTACCCTGATCTCATTTGGTTATATGCATGTACAAGCAACTTGTCATGATGCATTCTCATATTGTGGCCAAACCACTTGATCTGCTGCCTTTGTATTTATTTCTGGATGAAGGTCCCTATTGGACCGTAAATGTGGTAAAGTCCTTCTCATTGATATTATGTTTGCTATTTATTAGTTATGTTGGTAATCGGTAACAATAACCTGCCAAAGATGGATGTGTCTGGCCATTGACGCAAATAAAATGGCAAAGCAACACATTTCCATTTTCTGGACTACATTCTGCTGGAAATCTTGTAGCATCATTGTCCTGTAAGAGAAATCCGGTGGGAGTTTGAGAACAAACAAAACAAACATCTAGTGTGACCTTATCTTGAATTCTCATGTTTTATATACATGAATATAAACAATTGTGTATCATCAACAGGCAATTAATGCTAAGGCAGACAGTTTGAAAGCCAGCAGTGATCTCCGCAACAAAGATGACAAAGAGAAAGAAGATGAGGACACAGTGAAGACTCTGAAATCAGAGATCAGTAGACTGAAGAGCAAGTATGAGAGGGAGATGGACAAGATGAAAAAAGATTATGAAGAGAAGGTGAGGCGTTTATAATTTCATTTCTTTGAATATTTTGTAATTCTCAGTTGCCTCCAGCTCACCTTGAGCTTTTTTGTTTACCTTACCGTCCATGCTTCACTTCCATAAAGAAGAATTGGTTCGATATAACATCCTAGCATTCACATTCTCATATGCATTGACAGTACTTCCATTTCCTAGTATGTTTCTTATTTTTAAAATGGTGATATATGGTTCAGCTGCGTGGTGTCCTGCATCAAACACCACATTACAAGATCGAGATAAAGTGCAAAACCAGGCACTTAGAATAATGTTGGGAGCAATGAAATCAACACCCATAGCAGAGATGCAGAAAATGGGAAGAATGCAAACACTTGGCAAATGCAGCGACACAAAAGTACTAATTCAAGCAGAAAAGTTTCAGTGTATGCCAAGTCATCCAATGAAGGAAAGATTCCAAAATGTAGCAATGGGGCGACTGAAAAGGAGCAGCTTTATCCATCAAGCTAAACGACTCCGTAGACAACTTACAGACCTACCTGAAGTTGACAGCCCCTTAAGGTCTGTACCAGAACAAACCCCGTGGAGTGAAAGCCATGGAATGGCAATATACATTCAGACCCATGTGAAAGGAATACTAAATGAGGACGAACAGAACAGTGCAGCGAATGACAGTCACCCTCAGTTTCATGGATGAGGAATATCCACAAGATATATGGGTCAGAGTGTACACAGATGGGTCAGCACAGAATGCCGTGAGGAATGGAGGTGCAGGTGTATATATAGAATATCCACACAAGCCTAGAGATACAATCAGAACACCGACAGGAAAATTCTGCAATAATTATGATGCAGAAATCCAGGCAATTAGTGTGGCAGCTAAAAAACTGCTGAACTCCAACTCTGGCCTACAGCCTGTGGTATTCCTGACAGATGCAAGGTCAGTGCTTCAAGCTCTCCAGTCTGGAAAACTAACAGACTTGAAAAAACTACTTAGTGAATTGTCTTACCAGTATAGGGTAACCATGCAGTGGATACCCTCTCACTGTGGAATACCAGGAAATGAAAAAGCAGACCAACTAGCTAAGGAAGGTGCTGCCGAAGACCAACCAGATATACCAATCACCTACCATCAGAAAAAAACAGATGATCAAGTCAATAAGAAAGCCACAAGCACCAACACAAGATGATTATCACATTATGAACAGATCAGAACAAGTTATAATTCTACGTCTCAGAACAGGACACAACCGACGCTGCAGTCACATGTATACAAAGTTCAAGATTGGCAACACTGCAATGTGGACAGGCAGTACAGAGTGCCAAACATATACTTCAAGAGTGTTCTGAGCATGAAACGCTGAGGCAGACATATTGGCCAGAGGAAACAACACTGGAATCAAAGCTCTATGGGACACTGTATGAACTACAAAAGACAGTGAGTTTTATTAAGGAGACAGAATTACAGATATAGACATGTTTCAAGTGAACGAAAGAAGAAGAAGAAAATGGTGATTTGGCCTGATATGTCCTGCTCTTGATCTCAATGGAGCCATCTGATTTTAAAAATGATGTTAATTAGGTATAAAATTAGATATTAGCATAAAATGTTAATAAACCCCTGTGGAGAATGTACTCAAGAAACTGCTCTTGAGATGAATAAGGTTTACATTAAGAAGACAAGTGGAAAGAACTGTAAGATAGGCATTGTTCTGGAACTCGCAAAGAAAGAGGAAGACCAAGAAATATCTAAAAGAAAGAATTAAATACAGAGACAAAAGGATAGGTAAAACATGACAAGAAATAGCTAAAGATTGGAAACATATTCATCTATCACATGATGATGATGATTTGTTACATCCCCTTGTGAAATTCAGTTAGAATTATGTCCTTTATTATGAGTTCCTTGGACAGTTCGGGCATTGAATGACCACTGTAGATGGTTTTTGGTCTATCCGTGACTTTCTAGCTACTCTCTACTGTTGAGCTACTGCATTTCTCCTCATTTCACAAGATGATGCGTATTTCTTGACTGTAGAGCACCATGTAGATCTATTCTGTGTAAGTCCTTCCCATGTATCTTGGTCTTTTTCAAAGGTTTTCAGTGAGATCTTTAGCAAGTTCTTGTAACACTTCTTTTGGTCACCTTGAGGGCATATGGTGTGTTTACAACTCACCATAGAGAAGTATCTTTGGCAGGGGATGATCTGGCATATGTAATACATGACCTGCCCAACAAATCTGTATCTGCATCAGAACAGTGTCGGTGATAGGAATACCAGATCGGTCAAGGACAGTGGTATTCGGAATATTGTCCTGCCCCAACTTATGTTTATAACATTTCTGAGTCAAGTTTTGTGAACGTGATTGAACTCCCTCACATGTATCAGTTTTGACACATAGATCCCATATGTATTGGAGACTTCTCACAATGCATTGCATATTGCAGAGAGTGGAAGCCACCTGGACATGTAAGAAAGCTCTGTATAAACCTTAAATTACATGTAGGAAACAAGAGCTTCAGTGCTTGTAATTCCAGGGGATAGAAACACATGATGAAAATATTATGCTTGTTATTAAATTTGTCATGGTTGCTGCCATATTGATTTGTTGTTATTTCCAGACTTTGTTCCTGCTTAATGCTGATCAAGGTCATGGCAGCAAGGCATCTTTGAGCCTGAAATCCCAGAAGATCAAACTAATGGTAAATATGTCATCTCAAATGTTAAATTTGCCTGTGGGAGTTGTGGCTATGTCGGTAGCAGCGCAAGACAGTGACAAAAAGGTCAAGTGTGCGTTGTGTGGTTAGCTTTGAGCTTGGTAGCCAGCTGTAAGTATAAAAAAACCATCACTCTCATATGGCCTGTCTTACTATACTAGCAATATGGTTACAGACATCCACTGTTCGGTACGAGAACCAGCTCTCTGGTATGGCCTGTCTTACTATACTGTCGATCATAGTATGTCAACGATCCATCATGTTGTAAGAGGTAACCAAGGATTGTTGGGATTGACAACCCTACCTATTAGAAAATCAAAATGATAGCCTAAATGGTTATCTAAATATGTCGCCTGTGTGTCGTTAGAGCCCAAAAGGAAAGCACATAATATCAACACTGTTACATGCTATGTATGTCATAAGAGGCGACTAATGTGGTTTTTGGGGTAGAATTTGCTGTCTCATACCATAGAGTAGGGGTTGACAACTTACGGCTCGTGGACCAAACTAGGCCAGCTTACCCAAATTATTCAGTTCGCCAGCACTCAAAGATTGTAGATTCTGACTAAAAAATTAATGCATTTGCTGATTTTGATCATGGTCTAAAGCAGGGGCGGGCAAACTTTTTGTGCAGAGGGCCGCATTGAGAATTGTAAAGCTATTGGAGGGCTGCATATAATATTATGTATATTTGGCAATATATATATATATATATATATATTTAAATGATGTCAAATTGGGGAAAAATGGTGTATATATAATATATAAGAAAATTCCAATGGATTTCTGTGTAATATTAATGGGGGAAAAATCATTTTTGACGATCGTCCGTTTATTTAAAAATGTGTTTGAGGGCCGCAAAATATGCGGCCCGCGGGCCGTAGTTTGCCCACCCCTGGTCTAAAGCAACAAAACTTTAATAAATTGTATTAACCCTTAGCACGCTGTGTTTATAAATCGGGTGGTGCATTACGCCTGAATTGGGCCATGTCTTGATTTCGGAAGGTGAAATCCACTGCCCGGTTCACTAAACCCGAAACTGAACGAAAAAATCGAACGCCAAAATGGCGATAGATGAAAGTATTTGATTATGAAATGGAAATCCGAGCAATCTTTAAGCATTGGCTTTGCGGCGAAGCGACATGACAGTGAATCGAGTTTATTATACTTTTCTCTCATCATATATTCAGTGAAATCATTATTTATTCCGTATTCAATGTGAAAATCTTAAGAGGTAAGTACTTCAATTTGTTTATTTGTTTAATTAAAATAGACCATGAGGTTCCTCAAGGTTCTCACTATGCACTATGTAAAATATATAATATTCAACAGTTTTCGATCGATCAAAAATATGTTAAGCCTAGCTCTAGATAGGTCTAAATCTGTCTTTAGCACTTTCTCACACGTCTCGTATCACACACATACAAACAAAACTTACACCAATATATGCAGAATTTAATTCTTTATTTATATGTGCAAATATTATTTAAATATCTGTAACAGCAAAAAAGTTAACGGGATTTAAAAACAGCCACTGACGATTGCGTAATATTTCTGAAAACCGATTCCGCAGCAGTCAGCGACAGAAGATATTCTCTGTATAGATATTAAATAGGCTGGGTCATAAAATACACGTCTTACCCCACTCTTTATTTCTATGTTGGTGAGTAGCTGTTTTCACACCTTATTAATGCAGTGTGTTGTTCCCAATTTATATTTCCAATCAGTCTGATGTATTTTTTTTATCAATTCTTATTTCCTGAAGACATTAGATTAATTTTTCATGTTGGACTCTGTGAAAGGCCTTGCTGTAGTCAAATGAAGCAAATATAGATACTTTTTTGGACTATTTATTTATCTATCAATAGTTTTTAACTGACTAGTTTCAAAGATATAGACCAAGGTCCTGTTTTACAAGGGAGATCCGGCGGGAGTGTGAGAATGAACGCTGAAGAAGAAGAAAACACTAAAGTGCACAACTTTTCGACTACCCCTCGTAGTTAACTAAAATAATGTATTTAATTTTATGTCAGTAAATAACATTTGTTAATAGGGTTGGCAGGATGTATTGATGTTCAACATTGGTTTTTGTCCACAGGAAGCCAAGATTCAGTCTCTAGAATCTGTTCAAGAAAAACTCGAAGAGAAGGAGAAAGAATGTGAACAGATGAAACAGGTACACCAGCTCTTGGCAGGTTTAAACAATTGATATTATCCAGGATCAGATCTTGATTTCTTCTGTATCTTCTTATTCTTCTGTCTTCACTCTCAATTAACTAGCTCTTCTTCTGTCTTCATTCTCAAACTCCTGCAGATTAGCTGGATGTAGTCTGGAGAACAGAATGTGTTGTGTCATGGTTTACTGCTTAAATGTGATATCTGCGCCTTTCAACCTGACACATCCAACTTCAGCATGTATTAACTAGCTCAAATTTTTCTTGTGATTTAAATTAGAGAGCATGAATACATTGTGCTACTAGTTTTTAGCAAAGTTGTGATATTTGTGTCTTTTGGCCTAGCACATCAGATTTTAGGATGCCTTTCATTCAGGTGGACTTCCTTAGCATGCGGCAGTCTTCCAATCTGTCAACAATTGTTTAATGTACATTAATTTATGACCCACTATGTCTTTGGACTTTTGGCGGTCCATTATATGTATCTCACCCCTCCCCCAAATCCTTCGGATACAAGACCATTCATCATCTAAGAGTCAGATTCCAGTGTTGGAAATGCTTGACAGTAGAAATGAACCGGGGTTGGTTCACCATCTTAACTAAGATTTCATTGACCAACATTGTCAACACCTCAACCAAGTTTGAGTTTCTAGACAAACTTTTAGTTGATTTGGTTGATTTGACTTCCATGCTTTTACTTTTCTTTGCTACTTGCTTTTGGAAGATGGCAAAAATCTTGTCCTCAAATGAACACTGTCTGGCTCATGGATTTCGTTGTCACAAGTTTGTAGACATTCATCATATTTGTGCAGTACTAAAAGTTAAAGGCAGGTCCCATGGCAGCAACCTGCCATCCAGGATGAAGATAACGCTTCATGTACAAAGCTGCAGCAACTATTAGGTGATGTGGCCAGTTCCCTTCCTTGCTGTCTTTACCTCCCCAACTCATGTGTCAGGTACTCATTTACAGCTGCGTCAACTCACTAGCAAGCAAGCTCAATATCAACTAGGCTACCTCGCTCCTCAGTGCAGTAATTACAAGATCAAGAAACACTGCTCCCATTCCTGATGGTGTTCAATCTCCATTTCTTCTTCAGCGTTCATTCTCGCACTCCCGCCGGATCCCCCTTGTAGCAGGACGTAGTCCAGAGAATGGAAATGCGTCGTGTCGCCGTTTTATTTGCGCCAATGGCCCATCACATCCGTCTTCTGCAGGAATATCCAGTTAAACTGGAAATATTTTCAGATCATTAACATTGCTTAGTTTGATCCAGTTTACACCAGTTTGTTGCCGGAACCCAAAAGGAGAGCAAAGAATAGCAACACTTTTTACCTTACATGCATGTTAAGAGGTGACTAAGAAGACCTATGGGTGAAGTTGGCTGTCCCATCCCATATATGGTCGAAGTAACCCAGATGCCATGCCAAAGACGAGTGCGTCAGGCTAAAAGTGCAGATATTGCAACTAAGCTGTAAACCATAACACATTCCTTCTGACCACATCCTACTAATCTGCAGGAGTTTGAGAATAAATGTAGAAGTTTCTGTAGAATAAATATAACCCTGGTAACTATGTCAAGCGATCAAAGTTTCAATTTCCAGTTGAAATGGAAATATTTTTAGACCACTAACAGCTCTTAGGTTGATTTAACTTAAGATAATTGGTATTAGATCTTCCGGGAAAGTAAAAGCAGCAGTTGTAATGCTGACCATATCGTGCCTAGGTATGCTGTTTGTCAATGAAAAATATGGACATGACTCTGTATGCCTTAATTGTGTTCTATGCACCTTCAGTTTTACTTGTCTTGAAATGCTGCTATCCAATCTTACTAAAGTAGATGTCTTGACTGCCCATTTCCTGATCATAATTAGTTTATTTGAAACAAATCTGTCAACTGCTTAGTGTTTTATACCATTTTTTGTGTTTAATGTCAGATTTCAAAACTAAACAAAATATTGCAAAACTTTAAGAAACATTCCCAAGTATTGGATTTCTAAAGTTAACTTTATTCCACTCAATATTATCATTAGGCCTAACTCTATTTTCTGTATAACATAGTGCAAGATTATCATTGCTGTCACTAGGCCTATCTGATTCTTCAGAAACAATAGTGGGAACAGTTTTAGAATGTTTTAGCTGTTATTTTTCCCTTACCAATAAATATTAGGTCTATTTATTTTCCAATTTCAACAAGTCGGTAATCTCCAATGTCAAAATAGAAAACACTTTTTTTCTGACTTGAAATAATATCTCCAATTATAAAACTCTCAAAGAATAATAAAGCCGATGTTTGCTAAATATTTGAGTTCTCTTACTAGTGGAAACTGAAGCCAATTTGCTAATTTCAGAGAAGCTGAACCTACCTTGTTCGAATTTTAATTTAAAATAAAAGTCACCTACGTCTAATCACACAGTACCATGAAGGTTTCATTTCGTTAACTAGATTCGTAACATTTAAATAGCTAAATAACTTAATACAAATTCATTTACAATCGAAATAAAGCAAGTTTAGATGGCATATCTGCAAGAACGAATAATCGTGGATACATCCACATTGGATGTCTATCTGCAACGATATATCGTTGTTACAGGCGGAAAGAGTTAAGACATTTTTAAAAATTGATTTATTTGCTATTGGTAAATGCTAATGAAATGTCTTCCTGGTCAAAATAATAGCTCAACAAAGCTAAACATATTTCATGGACAATCAAGACATTTACAGTATTGAATCTGTTATTTCAGAACAATGTTCATTGCATTTGACCATAGACATCTTCCTCTCCCCAGAAAATAACAACAGTGATGTACCAAAACAACACATTCCGTCTCATGCCAGACCTGGATTCATGCACGTCACCTTTCTTGGATCCTAAACTGAAAGTATGTGAATGTTGTAACATGTTTTGTTCTATCAAACATATTATGATTGTTTTATATACAGTTAAGTGAACAGAAAATTACTAATATCTGCACTTTCACTGCAGTCACAGCGAAAAATCTGCTTTTTTGTCACAGGCAATAAAAGTCATTTGTATGACGTCATGGGAAATTTTATGGAACTAACAATAGTACTGTTTTATGTGGTACTTCTTGTCTATTATAACGATTACTTTAGTATGGTTGCACCTGGATCAGATTGATTTAGCAGCACAGTATTGTTCAGGATTTTATTGCATTTTTTCAATGATCGATGTAGTGGATCATATTTAGGCCCAAATGACTGTAATTTAGACTTTTCAGCAAACAATGATAAAACAGACAGAATTAGATACATAATTTGTCTGATTCAAGCTCTCATTTTAATTGGTTGATTTTTTAATGACGTCTTGAAATATTAACCTTTAGGGCTCTGAATTAAAAATTAAGAAACTTGGGCCTGAATTTTTTGGAAAATTTTCGTTATTGATGGTGGGTGTTTTGAAAACGTGATAACTTTTTTATTTTAATAGATATCAAAATAATTTTTGCATATCTAAATAAAGGAGTGAATAGTGAATATAGTCATGTTTTTGTTGTTGTTGTATGTATGATATGACAGTTGTGAGCAAGTTGTGAAGTTGAAAATTCGGGGGGGAAAATCGCAAAACGCAATTTTCAAATCGCACATGTAACTTCTTGACCACCTTAATACTTGAGCAATGTGTGGAATCATTGATAAAATCCTCATAAATACCTATACTTATTGTATATATATTGTTTTATATCAAAACTAGTATAAGATGAACTAAAAAACTAATAAAACGTGAAGAAATTGCATATAACGTCCGCCAGGTAAACACTAGGTCTATCCCGACACGCAGCGTAATTATTGTCTATGCACTCACGTGGCACCCCTGATACATATTATTTTTGTGTTTTTGAACGACTACACAAACATTCTTATCAAATAACATATTAAACATAAAAAACAACAATTAAAACATGTAGTTTATAAGAAATCACATATAACGTCCGTCCGGTAAACACTAGGTCTAGCCCGACACGCAGCGTAATTATTGTCTAAGCACACACGTGGCACCCCTGATACATATTATTTTTGTGTTTTTGAACGACTAAACAAACATTCTTATCAAATAACAACATATTAAACATAAAAAACAACAATTAAAACATGTAGTTTATAAGAAATCGCATATAACGCCCATCCGGTAAACACTAGGTCTAGCCCGACACGCAGCGTAATTATTGTCTAAGCACACACGTGGCACCCCTGATACATATTATTTTTGTGTTTTTGAACGACTACACAAACATTCTTATCAAATAACAACATATTAAACATAAAAAACAACAATTAAAACATGTATTCACGATCACTTAGCCATGCCACGCGGTACTCAATTTGATAGTAAAATATGGCTAAAAAATGGCCAACGTCGTTCCAGAAATTCGCTGACAAAATCAGCCGGTTTTCTCTCTTCTTGCAGCCGTAATGAGTAAAGTAACTTGACCTTTAAACTGCGACGTATTCCTAGCGTCGTTTGGCGTGTTTTATACGTCACGGGATCATTACTTTGTGAAGTTCCGTACTCGGGAATCAGGCGATATCCTATGTAACGGGATTGCGCCTGC
Source organism: Meghimatium bilineatum (assembly GCA_034231615.1). Taxonomy (NCBI): domain Eukaryota; kingdom Metazoa; phylum Mollusca; class Gastropoda; order Stylommatophora; family Philomycidae; genus Meghimatium; species Meghimatium bilineatum. The sequence goes on from CM067312.1 coordinate 7,404,640, forward strand.
AGGCACAATGGAGCTGTTCTCATAGGCGCATTATTGCGACCGCAGAGTCGTAAAGGTTAACAGTCACGCGCTACACAATTAAAAAAATGACGCGTTGTTGGTAATGACTTGACTGAAAAATGGGTAGCAGTGAAAGCGCTGACAAATGTTCTCTAACATTTTACCAGTGATTTGTGAACATTTGCAACATCAGAAAGATGTTGGAGAAAAAAAAGCTTTGTAAACAAAACGTCGCAGGATTTGAACCTGCAACTTCTTGAGCACAAAGTGAGACTTAACCAGTAGGCCTGGGATATTCTCAATATCTACCAGTACTAGCTAGTTGCTAAGTATGAACAATAGATAGATCCTGATTTATTATACACCCCTATTGTTCTCAATCCTGCTAACTAGTAGGAGTTTGAGATGAATGCAGAAGATATACCCTATGTATTACAAGCAATGAAACTGTTTTTTTTTTTTTTTTTGCAGTTTGATTCCAGTGTGTCTACTTTGAACAGCACCTTTGTGGTTGATGGGATGCAAGCAGAAGAAGCAGTGGCAGCAACAAAGACATCAAAACTTAGACAATATAAGATTTCTAGGCCAAAGGATAAGGAATTGACTGGTTCATCGAATAACAATAAGAGCTCGCAGGAAAATATTGGACAAGATATTTCTGAGAAGGAGAAAAAGACAAAGAAAACACGGGGACGACTTTTTCAGAATGCTGTCAAGAAATCCTCATCTGATGACAGCACTGACAATGTGGAAGAAAAAGATAATAGCAGATCTTCTGGAAATTTGAAACGTCGATCTGAAGAAGATGCTAATGATAATGAGGGTGATACAAGTCAAGAGCGGAGAAAGCGTCGGAAGAGAACTCTGCTTGGTGCCAGTTCTGGTTTTTTCCAAAATTTAAATAGTTCTTAATGTTTGTGTTCAAGTTTCATCCCTATTGCTCTTCTTGTACTGGAAGATATGTCAATAGTTTTGACTAATGATGATTTCAGGGTTTGTGTTTTATGTTCAGTTCCAAGTATGAAACTTATTAACTAGCTTATAACTAGTTTATAACACGGAAACGCTGTTTCATTTTCACGCATGTAGTTAGTTCATTCTCTAAGCTGTGCTGCCGCACACCTCAGCAGAGTGTAGAGTACAGAATTGTGCATTTCATGCACAAAATCTAAAACTGTTGTCCTACAAAAACAGTCCTCCGGTGTTGAATCATGTGGTTTTTGTAGCTGTCCAAACAGCATCTAATCTGCACATGAAAGCAAAAATTTAGAGATACTATAGGTTTGCTTGACTTTTCTTATCTTTTCTGTGTAAATTTCAACAATAAAAATTTTCGTCAATTGTAATTCTGCAGTCTCTATACTTAATTTTATTCTTATTTCTTCCTTTCAAAATATGTAAAAGAGAGAGACATACGTGCGAGAGAGACTTTAAATTACAGTATAGTCACGATAAAATTAACATTGTTGCAGATGGACATACAACAATAGCTTCCCATTGCCTGGCAACTTTCTATCAAGAGTTAGTAACAGCAGTTCTTACTTGACTGATGATGCAACCACAAACACCTACAGTGATTCTATCAGACTCCCAGAGTATGCTTCACAAGATAGGAAAATGCATGATAAGAAATGAGTGGGACACTCTTCTCAACAATGCCTAGAGCATCACATTGATCTACTGTCCTGGTCATACAGGAATCATGGGCAATTAAAAAGTTGACACAATTGGCAAGTAAAACTATAGTGGATGGTAAAGTGATAAGAGGAGACCAGGTTGAACTAATTAGAACAGTCATGGATTCACTACAAAATAATGAAGAGGATACTGAAATGTACATGTTCAGAGAATGATAGAAATTGGAGTGACCACTGGGGAAAGTGTGCTCTCAATGGAAAGACCAAAAGGACCCACAACCAACAACTGACTGGGGACACTGAGTTTATAATATACTCTACTTTTGTGGGAATTCCCCTTGTGCAGTGATGCTGGTTCCTAATCGAGAATTCTATCAACTTCTCCATTTTTTTTCCCTTCAACCTCCTCCTGTATAATTTGCTTTGATATTTCTTTTCATGGATACAGATTTTGCTGAGATGTATCAAGACATGAATGAATGAAGTTTCGTAATTTAATACAAGTTTTCTATGTACTTTGACTGTTGGGTAAACTTTAAGGCATTTTGTAAATACGCAATTAAAAGTATGCTAATTTTGTGGTTGTGTCCTTTGTAAAATGTATTTTAAAATTATGTTTACGAATAAGTAAAATAATGTCTATTTGAAGAAATGACTTGTGGCCTTAAGTTGTATTTTGTATCTGGTAAGTTGTTCCTGCTGAACTTTTTTTCTTTTCCACTAGGACTTGTGGCCTTATTTTGTAACTGATAAGTTGTTCCTGGTGACATTTTTCTTTTCCGTAAGTGGATAATTTTGTAAATATCTGCTCAGATCTGGTATTTTTAACAACATTTGGAACAAGCAATAAATCTGGAAAATAAAAACAATAACCAGGAAAGTCATAGCCACTGTAGGTATTAAAAAACAGTTACAGTCACCTCAGTTCTTGTCACCCACAAATGTGTTTGTCATTTCATATACTGAGTCATCCATCTATGAAACCACATTCCACGAGAGTCGTATGGATATTGTTTGTTCATTGCAAGTCATGATAAGCATTTGTTACATCCACTAAATGCAATTAGAGTTATGTCTGAGTTCCTAGGATAAGCCCTATGGTGGCCATAAGATTCTTCAAAAACAATCAAATTTAAACTCATAAAAAAGACATGAAAATAAGGAAGATACAGAGACAAAATTAATCATAGTAAATATAAAAGGGCAATGTATAAAAGTTCAAAATGCAGAGGATTGACTTAATTGTACTTGGTTTTCTTATGTACTCAGCCCCTTTTAACAGAGCTGTACACCTCCTAATGAAAGTACCACTTATAGCAGCACTTGTTCATTATGGAAATATGTGGGGAGCCCTCCGTTTGATTATTTTCCTTGCATATGTTCATCAGACAATGGATACTTTAGTTATGTAAAACACAATTCTCCCAAACCGTAAAAATTTTTTTGTAAATTAATAAGTATCCATTGTCTGATGAACATAGGCAAGAGAAATAATCAAATGGAAGGGGGGGGGGGGACACATATTTCTGTAAGTAGAGGAGCTTTAACTCTGCAGCTTCAAGTGATAAATTCTAAGGGGTGTCTGAAAAAATGTACTTGTGCACAGCATGACACAGAATCGAACTGTAACCTGTACAAGACTAGATAATAGAATCTTGGACAGAGATTAATTAGTGAAGCTTTATTTCTATGTTATTTTGTTCTTAACCTGGTCTGTATAGTAATTTGGTGACTGAATGTCTGAACTTGGAAAGCACATGAAAAAAATGTGTTTACCAGAGATTGAATCTGTGAATGTTTATATGGAATAAATGTGCCAGAGAGTGTTTTAAAACTGTCAGATCACTAGAACCAAAATATGCTTTTCTCATTCCTCCATTATTATTCTGGTTCATTATAGGGAGAAGTGGCCAGATTTCAACTTTTTAATATTATGCGTAGTGTCATTCAGTTTTTGTGACCTTGCTGAACTCAGATGAAAAAGTCGAGATAGATCTGCATCGATTAGCACACTACGCTCTGAGTCTCCCCGTCAATGGAGGGAGCGCTTTCAGTGTGTAGTGGGCAGATCACTGGATGCGCCAGTAGTCTTAGCTACTCGGTTTATCGATATTTCATTTACGTATTTGTTATGTTAAAAAGTGGCCACTGCTGCCCATAATGTACCTTTATTCCTTACAGAAGCATTATTGTTCTTGCCTTCTATGATTATTCTTCATTTTCCACACAAAATTAATTCTTTATTTTTCTTCATTTTCACCAAATAAGCTTCCCGAGTGGTTACTGGGGACTGAAAGTGGAGCAAAGAACAACACTTTAACTTCCATGCATGTTGTAAGAGGCAACTAATGTTATGGGGTAGAGTTGACTCATAAGGTAAAAGCGACCCAGAAGTCATGCTGAAGTCGATGTGTCAGACCAAAGTCCGCAGATATCACAACAAAGCTGTAAATCATGACATCATGCATTCCGTTCTCAGGACTACATCCTGCTAATCTGCAGGAACTTTAGAACAAACGCAGAAGAATACTGAATAAATACCCCCATGTGGTGCGTGGCCTGAAAGGGGATCAAAGAATAGTAACATTGACCTACCTTGCATGTTGTAAAGGACAACTAAAAAGAGTTGGGTGTGCAGTTGCCACATTTTGTTGATAAAAGTGACCCAAATATACCTATGTCGAATAAGTTGTGCTGAAATGTGCGCCTAAAATATCAACCATGCATAAGACATTCCATTCTCAAGTCCACAATCAACTTGCTCAATAGATCAACATATATTTTGGGATAGTTTGTCTTTTCTCATCTTCTTGCTTAACCAGACTAGTGATGCGTTATGAAAGCCACCATTGAATTGTCCACTCAAATTTCTAACCCTGATTCCATTATTGTATATATTAGGTTTGTACACCACCCGCCCAAATGTTTCATAGTAATGCATTATTCATTTCCCTCTGCTATCATTAGGTTTATTTTTTCACTGAGTAGAACCATGAGATGACTCAATGTAAAAAGCCAGCAAAGTATTTCTGTAATTTGATACTAGTGGTTTATTGAGTAGCTTGTAGGACATAAGTTTTCTAGTATGATACTCAACCTTCATTATTTGATGACATACCTTATTCAGTGCATTTGCCATATTTTTTATTTTTTTTACTGAATTAACATAGGACCCTGGGATGCATTTGTATTCTTATCATAATAGTCCCCATAACATTCCATAATTAATGCTCAAATTTCTGTAATAAATTCAAATATGTTCACTTTAAACATTCTTTGCAAATGTGTGCTACAGTTTTCTCAACCTTTTTTTCCTTGTCGATGTTTGAGAAAAACATGTTTCAATCTAAAGACCTAACCAGATTGGTCCTTTCAATTACCTTTTACTTTAGTGAGCAGTTTACTGGTAAATATCCAACTTTGTTGATAAGACCCATCAGAAACACTGACCTGTCATAAGAAGCATTGACCTGCCATGTGTGTCATAAGAAGCACTGACCTGCCATGTATGTCATAAGAGGCATTAAGGAGGTTTCAAATTGACCAAAAGACATGCTGAATTTGAATTGAAAGGTGCAGATATCACAGCTATAGTAAATCATGACAACATATTCAGTTTCCAGACATCACTAAAGCAGATGTTTAAATATCACAATGACTTTTCTATGATAGCTCAGACATAGTTCCTGCTGGTCAATCCATATGGGCACTTTTTTGAACCTCTGTATACACTTCATTGACTTTTGCAGAGAACTGTTTAGATTCACCCAGGTGTTGTTTCTGTGGGTCTGTATATTTATCTTGATGTATAATAATAATTGTTCTCAAGCTGGACTGTGGAGTCATCAGGCACAAATTGACAGCTTTCATTTCATGTCATTATTTGATTCTTGTGTTGATAGTTTTCTGAAAGAACATCTGATACATCAATATTTCTTCTGCAGGACTTTCTTTAGCTTTTCTCTGACCATGCTCTAGTGCAGTATTATGTAGTTCTTCTGTTAACTTCAAGCTGAGATGCACTAATTTTTTTAAATCACGGATATCAGCAATCCACCTTATTTTGGACTGATAAACCCTGATCATGAAATCTAGCCCGTGTTTTGCTGGAGTCCATGTCTCATCCGTGTTTTGTTGGGAGCCCATGTTTCACCCATAGTTTACTGGGACACGAAAGGGAAACACAAAATAATAACACTATTATCAGCCAAGCATCTTGTACGAGTCAACATAGGTTGGGGGCTGGAGTTGACTGTCCCATCCCATAAGGAGTCGCCAATGTGTCAGGAGCAAAAGGTGCAGATATTACAGCCAAGCTGCAAATCATGAAACTATACGCTCTGTTTCTGGACTACATCCTGCTAATCTACAGGAGTTTGAGAACAAACACAGAAAAAAAGCTTTGATGAGATGTTTCTTACAGTAGTTTATATTCACTTGTTCTTACTTCCAAAATGTCTGTATTGAATCCAATAATTATGTGCAAATAGAGTTCTTCTTGTAATCTCCACTTATTATCTAATATATAGATTTTCAAAAGGCATTTGATAGTCTTCACCGATCAACAATGGAAAATTCTCGCCAAGTGTAGCTTCCTAACTAGATTTTTAAAACTAGATATTGAGGTAGTCTTCTTTCCTTGGCTTATTGGATATCTCACAGTGCGACATTTGATGTGATGTATGCAGCATTTGTTGATAGTATCCGGTTTTTTGCATTTGAGTGATATTTGCTAGAATGTAATGCAACACTTTTATGTGCAGAAGATGGGCGTGTCGGGCCATTTGCTCAAATAAAACTGACACATTGCATTTCCATTCTCTGGACTTCAACCTGTTGGATATCTAGTAGAACCATAGAGACCCAGCAGAAGTTTGAGAATGAATGCTGAAGAAGAAGACTTTTATAACCATGTTGAGACAAGCTACACATTTCTATACTGTAACAGGTGAATCTTATTTTATTGTTCATTTGTAATGTCTATATTGGCAGTCACGGCTCTTGTATTTTCTGTGTTCATTCTCAAACTCCTACAGATTAACAGAATACAGTCTAGAAAATGGCATTGTCTCATGGTTTACAGAGTACTGCAATATCTGCCTGACACATCTGTCCATCCCATAACCTCCTTAGTCGCCTCTTGCAACATGCATAGAAAGTAGCACATTTTTTCCCCTCCCCTTTTGAGCACTGACAACACTTTTGTTAAAAGTTGAGTTATTTCTAGACTTGTACAACAGATTTCATTGGTGTATTAAAACAGTGGTTCTCAACTTGGCTCATAAAAGTACCCATGGTGGCTACAGAAAGATGACTGAACAAATGCATTTTTTAATGAGATTATAAGATGTAGATAGTTAACAACATATTTCTAAAGGTTTGGTGTGCTTCCGCAACGGTCCACAAACGGTTGAGAACTTCTATAATAGAAGTTAATTATCTGCCTGAATTCTATAAACATGTTGGCACAATGTACGAAGTGAATTAATGACAACTGAATGAATCTGCCAATGGTATCTTCTTGTGTTTATTTTATTATAATAGACAACATTATAAAAATTAGTCCAGACTGATGGAATAGTCAGTTATGTTGTAACAGAATTGTGCTATATACAATAAATAATAAAAATGATTGGGAATTTTGAAAAGTATTGACAAATATAGAAATTTGTTATAAACGTATGTTCTAGAATGAGACTCCACCGTATGTCTGTCCATAACCTGATAACTGCATTTGGTTGAAATGTTGATTGTTATTAATTTGTAAAACTATTTTTTTTCTTCAATTGTTACATAGTTACATTAACAGAAAGAAATACAAAATGAAGTCAAATGGTTACTAAAGAATACCTATCATTAGTAAAAAATAATAATAGCTAACAATAAAACATAGAACACTGACAATTTTTGAAAAATTTAGGTAGGTATTCTTTAGTAACCATTTTACTTGATTTTGTATTTCCTACTTAATAATTTGGTTACTGCAGCACTCTTCATAGTGATGCAGGTAATGGAGTCCTACTTAATGACGACTAACACACTATCACTGACGGATGTTTACATAAATAAATATGGTATATACAACAAAACAAAAAATATAATCATACAAATGACAATACACAGGACAAAATCAACGTTTCGGACCAATACGTCGATTTTGTCCTGTGTATTGTCATTTGTATGATTATATTGTGTTTTGTTGTTGTTGTATATACCATATTTATTTATGTAAACATCCATCAGTGATAGTGTCTCCCTCGCAGTCTTTACTTCCCGGATTACTCCGGTATCTATTGTAGTGTAGGTCTAATTGATGATGTGTGCGTCCTCACATCATAGACCTAGTAATGATTGAGAAAAGTCAAAACTGATGATCTATGTCAATATTGATCAATTTCACAAGAAAACAGGTCATACAACGACATTGATCGAGATTACTCTGCTTATGATCAAAACAGGCATAATTTTCACTAATTCTATGCGAGTCATTCTTTGGGAGCATGTGCAAAACATTGTGTATATCGGTATACAAATTTTAAGAAAAAATAATTATTTTGGAAACCTATCTAAATGACAGTGTGTTAATAAGCCCCAGTGGCTTATTCGGGAATTAATATATAGAGGTCTATCAGGGATTGAATTGATTAAGAATAGGGTGCAACTCAGAGCTGAGCCTTGAGGTGCACTTGGATGATACATTTGTACATGTTATCTGAGAGTGAATGAAAAAGTATGTTCATTGTTTTTTGTAGTGAAACCTTTAATCTAGCAATCTACTTTGTTGTATTATTTGTCCAAATGTGAATAAAAGATGCGGTCAATTTCAGACTTATATTTGTAAAATGTAGGTATAAGTCACTTTGATCATGATGTGAATGGTTGGATATTTCTCACTTGTGATTCTTAGGTTTAGAATATCATGCCTAATAGTATACCCAAAGTGTGCTTTCTGAAAACTGACATATTTGTTTGCAAATAGTCCAGCTTTACAGGGATTCATCACAGACTTGAAATTGTACATATTTAGAAGACAAAGGTTAGAGAAAAACATTGAATTTTATTGCATCCCAGACAAAGAATCTGAGTGCTTCATCCTAACTACTGTAATTAATTGGCCTGTCAAAGTTCTGTCCAGCTATAAAGCATGCCCAAGCAGATCTATGAGATAAGATTCAGACCATTTAGCAGGCAACAGTGATAAAATAATCGGAATTATTTCAAAAATGTGATTATATTTCACCTAATGATGATCATATATTGATACAAGAGCTGTGGAGGTCTAGAAGTGAGTGATAGAACCCCATCTAGAAAACTGGTCGCATTACGTTCTCCAGACTACATCCTGCTAATCTGCAGGAGTTTCAGAACGAACGCAGAAGAAAACTGGTGAGATACTGTTAGCTAGCTGAAGACGGATCATTGGTGCAAATAAAACGGGGACAACAACACATTTCATGTCTCTGGACTACATCATGCTGGAAATCTAGTAGGATCTGCTACAAGAGATGCAATGGGAGTTTGAGAATGAACACAAAGTCCAAACTTGATTGGTTTATATTGTTAATTCCTAACAAATTATCATTTTTTAACCCCTGACATATTTCTCATTTCCCTTCACGTAGCTATATTTAGGCGTCAGCACAAACCAAATATTTTCATAACCTAACTAGCAAACATTATTGTATGTATCCATTTATACAATTATTGACATCTACAAAGTGAAACACATACCTCCTAGATTTAATTTAAACCAGTTTCATTTATTAGTGCAGGTGTACTTATCTTTGACAGGTATGTATAGTCTAAATCTTTAAATTTATCATTCTTCTGCATTGACTGTCTGATTAACACGGGAGTTTGTGTGACTTCTACTGGTAGCTTGAAGTAAGCTGTGCTGCCAGTTTCACAGCATAGGTGCGCTTTTTTGTTTTTCTTTGCGCCTTCCGACCCAGCACATCCATTTTGGAATTAAATATGACAGCATGTGTTCCAATCTACAGTAAACATCACACACACATTTGGAATAGCTGTTCTACAAAGCATACAAAATAATCCACGATATAAAATTGTGTATAAACTTTAATTGAATCTGAACTGTACATTCACTTGACTATTATAATCTTATTCTAATTTACATTTGGTCAGTGAAAATGTATTGTTTGTTCTAAACGGAATGAGTTCAAGTACAATGGTTGTATAATTCTTACATGATCGCTAATAGGTGCATAGATAATCAATGAACTTGTTCCAATCTACTCAATCATGTGCAGTTTTCTATAATCAATAAACCCATCATCAGAAATAAAAATCTAGACTTTAAACATGAAAATAACACTATTAAAAACGATTATTATGCCAACGCTGGGCTACTAATGCCAAATGTGGACAATGACAGCACAAGACAAATGCAAACTTGTGACATCTGAAATGTCATATTTTTTGTGTGCAGAATCCTAGAGATATCACTAAGAGACAGAATGAGGATATTAGACAAAGAATCCCACCGAAGACGGATGTGTTAGGCCATTAGCGCAGATAAAACGGGAGCACATCCTGCTGGAAATCTAGTAGGACCATTGTCATGCTACAAGAGATATCTAGCGGGAGTTTGAGAATGAACGCTGAAGAAGAAGACAAAGAATCAGTACCACCCCAATCTTGGAATATATTAAGAGACAACAGATCAAATAGTTTGCACACATCAGCAGACTACCATTAGACAGCATACCACAGCAAGCTATGCCACAGAGATACAGTGAAGGCAGACCACAAAAACGATGGACCACTGAGATAAAGGATGCAACAAATTCATTCCACAATATACTCAGCAAACATGAGGGCCATCTCCAGAAAATTCTTCTACCTCTGACACTGAAAGGCAACAAAGGGTTTAACGAGTAGATAAATCAATAAACCTGTTCCAACCTACTCAATCATGTGCAGTTTTCTATAAATCATGAACTTGTTCCAACCTACTCAATCATGTGCAGTTTTCTATAAATCATGAACTTGTTCCAACCTACTCAATCATGTGCAGTTTTCTTCATGTTTCCTATGTACCTCAACATATTTCCTGGGAATATCATAGTGATAATTTGGTTCTGGACAGGAGCCTTTGTGTGTAACCAACCTGTTCTTCATTATTCATTTTCAAACTCCCGCAGGATATCTCTACAGGACAATTGTTCTATTTGATTTCCAGCAGGATGTAGTCTAGAGGATGAAAATGCTTTATGTCTCAGTTTTATTTGCACCAGTGGCCCAACACATTAGTCTTCTGCGAAGCCCAATCTGTTCAACATTATCTTCCTAGGACTTCCTGCTCCAGTCTGCCTTGTTCTTCCTCATAAGCACTTGTTACAAATATTTCTTCAAACCATCATAACCAATAACCACCACAAACATATGAAAAATACTGGTATGTTAAAATGTCAAACACAAAAGGTCTATAAAATTATATAGAATGTCTATGAAGTCCCTGTGCACTGAATTTGAAATGATATATTTATGTTCAATATGACATCATTGAAAGTTGTGTATTTCCATGGTCCAGTGTACAGCATGGGTCAGTAGATTACTGTTAGTTGCAGAGTTAACTATTGTTCACTGACAAAGAAATAACTGTTGTGCTTATGAGCCACTTGACCCAAGATGCCAATTAGATTGAGCAGTGGCATTTTTCATAAATGTAGCATCAATGACTGCACACAGATCTGCACTAAATACCCACAATTCATGTGATGTAGTGTTACCAGCAATGTAAATTAGGGCACAGCTACTTTCTAGAATATAACATTCAAACACACTGGCATATAAGGCTGATCTGTACAACAAATTCTAACATCTATAATATAATAATAGCCTTGTTCTGTCATCTCAGGAATGCTCTATAAATACTGCATTTATGTCACCCAAATTCTGCATGAGATCCAATCAAAATGATTGGTGTTGTGATGTTATTCAAAACAGATGACATTTTTGTATACAAATAAAAATACAGATAAACTTCTGTATATATGTTTTAAAAGTTAATGGACAAACTTATCATATATAACTGCCATACAACACAGTTCGCTGAGCTGTATGTTTTGGACAGTACTCAAGCACCAGACGTTCGACAAGCACACGCAGCAAGTGCTACATGCGAATGATATTCTTGATAAAATGGATCAATTTTTTCATCAACACAATAGACTAGCACAGTCAAACCAGTTAATGCGTGATATCAAAACAAGAGATATTCAGAAGACTGCTCAAACTGGAAGAGAAATCCCAATGGTGGTTGTTTGAGAACTCCAGGAATTACGAGAGATTAGCTCTTACTTTCTATGTGCAGTGGGGTGGTTTTTCTGAGCTTTCCTTCATACCCAGGAGACTTCAGCTTCCGGCTTAGTGCAATGCCTATTAAAGGAGTCTTCTACTCAGAGGGGGTCTGTCCCAATGGTAAACATGGTCTTCAAGCACGATCGTCAATCTGATCAACGTCACTATAATAAATCAACATCTAACAAGGTTGCAACAGTCACCAGGAAGTATGGTACCCCAGGTTTCATACTCTGGGAAGGTTGAGGAATGCAGCTATTGTTGTTGCGGTAGGATATGCTAGTCAAACGGTTCTGGTCAACCAGTGACTACGGAGATAGGCACTTATGGGAAACCTTGTGTTATGATGCTGATTCACAACACATCTTACCTTTACACAAATGGCAACATCAACAAACTACAACACAAGGAGCAATCTTCCAACAGGAAAACAATGTACTGCTGGAATGTCCAAAACCCCAGGGTGAGTGTTACCTGACCACCTAATCAATCACAAACATGTATAACACCTTTAAAACCATTTCTGCTTGTTTTTCAGTTAGGGAGGATTCTAGCTGTGGTAATATGCCTGTAGATTAGCGGGATGTTCGGAGAGCGGAATTTATTGTGTCATAGTGTACAGCTTTTATGCAATATCTGTTCCTCATTGCCGGACACATCTGACTTCGGCATGAAATTGTGAATAAGTTATCTGTCTGGGGGTGGAATAATCCCATTGTTCTATTCTTTGCTCCCCTTTCAGGTCTTAGCAAAATACAATGGGTACACCAGTCAAAATCATTGAGATCTGCATAATACCCACAACACATTTAAGTTTCTGGTAAAAGTGAACACTGGAACCATCACAACACTTATTTTCAATGAGCTGTTCTTCAAGACATCACAACTACATCATTACAATTGTCCAGTCAATCATCGATTACCTGGGGATACAGAAATGCAACAAATCAATAAGCTTGAACAGAAATCATACCTGTAACAACTAAAATAGTATAGTATTTTCTATTGAGAATTATGGAGAAGAGGAACAAGTACATTCTTTGTACCCATTAACCCTTTCCTCCCCATTGATTTTTCTATTGTCACAACCATTAACCCTTTCCTCCCCACTTAGTAATTTCTCTATTGTCACAACCAATAACCCTTTCAGCAATTACTCTATTGTCACAACCAATAACCCTTTCAGGACTTGATTATGTTTAGGTTTGGACCAAATTAATTTTATAAAATTTCCTTATATGTGTTTTTTATTGTATCACTTGACATACTAATATTGATAAATAGTGTATGTGTAATATATGATTGGAAAGGGGAATGGATACAGAATATGAATATATAAGTACATTGATGGTATGTGATTACTTCACAAGGTTAGAGTTAGCCTTATGAAGTAATCAAATATCAAATCAAAGCCAGTATACTGGTGATTGGTCCTGTAGACCCATAATATAAAGCCAGTATACTGGCGATTGGTCCTGTAGACCCATAATATAAAGCCAGTATACTGGCGATTGGTCCGGAAAGAGTTAAGCAATTACTCTATTGTCACAACCCTATCACTAAGCAATTACTCTACTGTCACAACCCCATCACTAAGATAAGGGAAACAACTCCACCAAATTGTCAATATGATGATTTTAAAAATGCATTTTCTTTAAAACGATATGTCTTATCATAACTCAGACTTACAGATCATAAGAAAAATGAAGTCTCACATGAAACTATCTCAACAATAATTTAATACGTACAAATTAAAAAAAAATAAACTCAGTTAATTTAAAACCGGGACCGTTGCGTAGCTCAGGCTTCCTGTTTTATGAATGTATTTCGAGAATATAACATCAGACAGATTTGTTACATTAAAATGTGTGGAGTTTGAGACAATTTATTAACAATGGAAGATATTATTTTTATGTACACTAGTGACACATATGTAAGTACAATGGGAATATGCATATTGTAGGTGGTTTGCGCACCAAATATGACGTGGAAAGTGATGAAGTTCCTTTTATCAGAAAGGTCTAATGTTTTGTACAAGGATGAAATTCGTGATACTAATTTTGGCATCACATAATTTACTCTGTAAGGCTTATAATTGCACACTAGACAACATTAACTATATACCTTCTTTGAGTGGTTGTTTTGGCTTCACGGGTGTTGGCTTAACTGGAGTTTTCCTGACGCTGTGTTCCTTTGTACCTTCTAACTTGTCCAATCTCTCTTGATACTTCCTCACCATTGCATTCTGTCTTTGCAACTCTTCTTGAGTTGCACATAATTTCTAAACATAAAGATGTGAAATTTTAACAACAAGTTTCTAAACAGAGATGTGAACTATTAGCAACAAGTTTCTAAACACATAGATGTTAACTTTTAGAAAGATTTCATTCTTGAAATAACTCTGGGGCTTTCAAATTAACTCATTACAAAACCTTGAAATATTTTAAAAAAACTCTTGTATGATGGCACCCTTGGTAATGGGAGATAAGTACACTCTGAATTGCTAGTCAGTAAAGAGGTTAAGTTATAAAATGTACACGAGTCGTACCTCCAAATCACTACGTGGTTACATGAAAATAAAACAAACGAGATAAAATCTGTTTGTGAGTTCAAAAATAAGAGTCAAACCTTTTGAAGAGCAACATGTTCCTGTTTCAGCTTCTCCATGTACTTGAGTTTCTGACGATGATTTTGGTGGCCCATGTTCTTGATGGCTTCTTTCGTCAGTTTTTCGATCTGCTCGCTGGTATATCTGTCACGATCTGATTAATGGAGACAATCAACAAAAATTAGCACAATTTAAGTGTTACAAAAGGCAAAAGAATACGTTTGAAACAAGCGTGCTGGGCTGAAAGGTGCAACTATCACAGCAACAAGCAACACAACGCATGTATATGAAGACAAATCTAGACAGTTATAATATTGAAAAAGTATTGAAATGGTGTAGAGTATTGACTTCATTGTACTTCCACAGACAATTCAACAGAGATTAAACAACAGATTTAGATTGCCTTTTTAGTTACTGTTTTAGTTGCATAACAGAAAACTGGTCACGGGACATCAAATAAACGTAATCCGCCAAAGATGGATGTGTCTGGCCATTGATGCAAATAAAATGGCGGCACAATAAATTTCCATCTCTGGACTACATCCTGCTGGAAATCTAGTAGGATCATTGACCTGCTACCAGAGAGAGATCCAGCCAGAGTTTGAGAATGAGCGCTGAAGAATAAGAAATGAACAGTATAGATCAGATCTATCATCATTCTTTTAATCTATCAGCTACAAGAACGGATGAATGATGTTAGAAATTAGTAAGACCTGTCAGGACAAGACTGCACTAATGATGGTAGAAATTAATAAGACTTGTCAGGACAAGACTGCACCTCAGCCATACTGCACTAATGATGGTAGAAATTAATAAGACTTGTCAGGACAAGACTGCACTAATGATGATCTAGTATTTTCAAGATAGCCAGGGTTGGCTATCTGACTGGCAGGGTTGATTATGAGTTTACTGACAGGGTTGGCTATCTGACTGGCAGGGTTGATTATGAGTTTACTGACAGGGTTGGCTATCTGACTGGCAAGGTTGGTTATCTAAGTTTACTGGCAGGGTTGGCTATCTGACTGGCAAGGTTGGTTATCTAAGTTTACTTGCAGGGTTGGTTATTTAAGTTTACTGGCAGGGTTGGCTATCTGAGTTTATTGATTTTGTGTTTTTCAATGAATAAACGAACACTCTTACAATATAAAAATAACTAAAACATGTAGATATTACTTCCCACGATGATCACTTACCATGTCACGCAGCACTACATTTGACAATAAAATATGGCGTTGTAAATGGACAAAGTCATTCCAAAAATTCTTTGACAAAATCAGCTGACATTCTCCTTCTTACAATCATAATGTATAAAGGTATTTGACCTTTAGGCTGTGACGTATTCCTAACTTAGTGTGGCGGGAATTCTAGGTCATGTGAGCTTAACTTCGTGTGATTCCGTAATGAGGAATCGGGACATAGTAACGGAGGTGTCTATAGATACTTATAGAGCCTGTAAGGTTAACTGATGAAGGCTATATATTCATGCAGACATTATCTCTTATTTACAATTAGCTACAAGAATCCCACAATGAATCTCTTACTTCACAGACTTCCAGTAGACACTAATCCTCTATGACCACAGACTTCCAGTAGACACTAATCCTCTATGACCACAGACTTCCAGTAGACACTAATCATCTATGACCACAGACTTCCAGTAGACACTAATCCTCTATGACCACAGACTTCCAGTAGACACTAATCATCTATGACCAGACTTCCAGTAGACACTAATCCTCTATGACCACAGACTTCCAGTAGACACTAATCCTCTATGACCACAGACTTCCAGTAGACACAAATCCTCTATGACCACAGACTTCCAGTAGACACTAATAATCTATGACCACAGACTTCCAGTAGACACTAATAATCTATGACCACAGACTTCCAGTAGACACTAATCCTCTATGACCACAGACTTCCAGTAGACACTAATCATCTATGACCAGACTTCCAGTAGACACTAATCCTCTATGACCACAGACTTCCAGTAGACACTAATCCTCTATGACCACAGACTTCCAGTAGACACAAATCCTCTATGACCACAGACTTCCAGTAGACACTAATAATCTATGACCACAGACTTCCAGTAGACACTAATAATCTATGACCACAGACTTCCAGTAGACACTAATCATCTATGACCACAGACTTCCAGTAGACACTAATCCTCTATGACCACAGACTTCCAGTAGACACTAATCCTCTATGACCACAGACTTCCAGTAGACACTAATAATCTATGACCACAGACTTCCAGTAGACACTAATAATCTATGACCACAGACTTCCAGTAGACACTAATCATCTATGACCACAGACTTCCAGTAGACACTAATCCTCTATGACCACAGACTTCCAGTAGACACTAATCCTCTATGACCACAGACTTCCAGTAGACACTAATAATCTATGACCACAGACTTCCAGTAGACACTAATCCTCTATGACCACAGACTTCCAGTAGACACTAATAATCTATGACCACAGACTTCCAGTAGACACTAATCCTCTATGACCACAGACTTCCAGTAGACACTAATAATCTATGACCACAGACTTCCAGTAGACACTAATCCTCTATGACCACAGACTTCCAGTAGACACTAATCCTCTATGACCACAGACTTCCAGTAGACACTAATCCTCTATGACCACAGACTTCCAGTAGACACTAATCATCTATGACCACAGACTTCCAGTAGACACTATTCCTCTATGACCACAGACTTCCAGTAGACACTAATCCTCTATGACCACAGACTTCCAGTAGACACTAATCATCTATGACCACAGACTTCCAGTAGACACTAATCCTCTATGACCACAGACTTCCAGTAGACACTAATAATCTATGACCACAGACTTCCAGTAGACACTAATCATCTATGACCACAGACTTCCAGTAGACACTAATCCTCTATGACCACAGACTTCCAGTAGACACTAATAATCTATGACCACAGACTTCCAGTAGACACTAATCCTCTATGACCACAGACTTCCAGTAGACACTAATCCTCTATGACCACAGACTTCCAGTAGACACTAATCCTCTATGACCACAGACTTCCAGTAGACACTAATCATCTATGACCACAGACTTCCAGTAGACACTAATCCTCTATGACCACAGACTTCCAGTAGACACTAATCATCTATGACCATAGACTTCCAGTAGACACTAATCCTCTATGACCACAGACTTCCAGTAGACACTAATCATCTATGACCACAGACTTCCAGTAGACACTAATAATCTATGACCACAGACTTCCAGTAGACACTAATAATCTATGACCACAGACTTCCAGTAGACACTAATCATCTATGACCACAGACTTCCAGTAGACACTAATCCTCTATGACCACAGACTTCCAGTAGACACTAATCCTCTATGACCACAGACTTCCAGTAGACACTAATAATCTATGACCACAGACTTCCAGTAGACACTAATAATCTATGACCACAGACTTCCAGTAGACACTAATAATCTATGACCACAGACTTCCAGTAGACACTAATCCTCTATGACCACAGACTTCCAGTAGACACTAATAATCTATGACCACAGACTTCCAGTAGACACTAATCCTCTATGACCACAGACTTCCAGTAGACACTAATCCTCTATGACCACAGACTTCCAGTAGACACTAATCCTCTATGACCACAGACTTCCAGTAGACACTAATCATCTATGACCACAGACTTCCAGTAGACACTATTCCTCTATGACCACAGACTTCCAGTAGACACTAATCCTCTATGACCACAGACTTCCAGTAGACACTAATCATCTATGACCACAGACTTCCAGTAGACACTAATCCTCTATGACCACAGACTTCCAGTAGACACTAATCCTCTATGACCACAGACTTCCAGTAGACACTAATAATCTATGACCACAGACTTCCAGTAGACACTAATACGCTTTGATCACAGACTTCCAGTAGACACTAATCCTCTATGACCACAGACTTCCAGTAGACACTAATAATCTATGACCACAGACTTCCAGTAGACACTAATCCTCTATGACCACAGACTTCCAGTAGACACTAATCATCTATGACCACAGACTTCCAGTAGACACTAATCCTCTATGACCACAGACTTCCAGTAGACACTAATAATCTATGACCACAGACTTCCAGTAGACACTAATCATCTATGACCACAGACTTCCAGTAGACACTAATCCTCTATGACCACAGACTTCCAGTAGACACTAATAATCTATGACCACAGACTTCCAGTAGACACTAATCCTCTATGACCACAGACTTCCAGTAGACACTAATCCTCTATGACCACAGACTTCCAGTAGACACTAATCCTCTATGACCACAGACTTCCAGTAGACACTAATCATCTATGACCACAGACTTCCAGTAGACACTAATCCTCTATGACCACAGACTTCCAGTAGACACTAATCATCTATGACCATAGACTTCCAGTAGACACTAATCCTCTATGACCACAGACTTCCAGTAGACACTAATCATCTATGACCACAGACTTCCAGTAGACACTAATAATCTATGACCACAGACTTCCAGTAGACACTAATAATCTATGACCACAGACTTCCAGTAGACACTAATCATCTATGACCACAGACTTCCAGTAGACACTAATCCTCTATGACCACAGACTTCCAGTAGACACTAATCCTCTATGACCACAGACTTCCAGTAGACACTAATAATCTATGACCACAGACTTCCAGTAGACACTAATAATCTATGACCACAGACTTCCAGTAGACACTAATCATCTATGACCACAGACTTCCAGTAGACACTATTCCTCTATGACCACAGACTTCCAGTAGACACTAATCCTCTATGACCACAGACTTCCAGTAGACACTAATCATCTATGACCACAGACTTCCAGTAGACACTAATCCTCTATGACCACAGACTTCCAGTAGACACTAATCCTCTATGACCACAGACTTCCAGTAGACACTAATAATCTATGACCACAGACTTCCAGTAGACACTAATACGCTTTGATCACAGACTTCCAGTAGACACTAATCCTCTATGACCACAGACTTCCAGTAGACACTAATAATCTATGACCACAGACTTCCAGTAGACACTAATCCTCTATGACCACAGACTTCCAGTAGACACTAATCCTCTATGACCACAGACTTCCAGTAGACACTAATCCTCTATGACCACAGACTTCCAGTAGACACTAATCCTCTATGACCACAGACTTCCAGTAGACACTAATAATCTATGACCACAGACTTCCAGTAGACACTAATCCTCTATGACCACAGACTTCCAGTAGACACTAATCCTCTATGACCACAGACTTCCAGTAGACACTAATCCTCTATGACCACAGACTTCCAGTAGACACTAATAATCTATGACCACAGACTTCCAGTAGACACTAATCCTCTATGACCACAGACTTCCAGTAGACACTAATCATCTATGACCACAGACTTCCAGTAGACACTATTCCTCTATGACCACAGACTTCCAGTAGACACTAATCCTCTATGACCACAGACTTCCAGTAGACACTAATCATCTATGACCACAGACTTCCAGTAGACACTAATCCTCTATGACCACAGACTTCCAGTAGACACTAATCCTCTATGACCACAGACTTCCAGTAGACACTAATAATCTATGACCACAGACTTCCAGTAGACACTAATACGCTTTGATCACAGACTTCCAGTAGACACTAATCCTCTATGACCACAGACTTCCAGTAGACACTAATAATCTATGACCACAGACTTCCAGTAGACACTAATCCTCTATGACCACAGACTTCCAGTAGACACTAATCATCTATGACCACAGACTTCCAGTAGACACTAATCCTCTATGACCACAGACTTCCAGTAGACACTAATAATCTATGACCACAGACTTCCAGTAGACACTAATCATCTATGACCACAGACTTCCAGTAGACACTAATCCTCTATGACCACAGACTTCCAGTAGACACTAATAATCTATGACCACAGACTTCCAGTAGACACTAATCCTCTATGACCACAGACTTCCAGTAGACACTAATCCTCTATGACCACAGACTTCCAGTAGACACTAATCCTCTATGACCACAGACTTCCAGTAGACACTAATCATCTATGACCACAGACTTCCAGTAGACACTAATCCTCTATGACCACAGACTTCCAGTAGACACTAATCATCTATGACCATAGACTTCCAGTAGACACTAATCCTCTATGACCACAGACTTCCAGTAGACACTAATCATCTATGACCACAGACTTCCAGTAGACACTAATAATCTATGACCACAGACTTCCAGTAGACACTAATAATCTATGACCACAGACTTCCAGTAGACACTAATCATCTATGACCACAGACTTCCAGTAGACACTAATCCTCTATGACCACAGACTTCCAGTAGACACTAATCCTCTATGACCACAGACTTCCAGTAGACACTAATAATCTATGACCACAGACTTCCAGTAGACACTAATAATCTATGACCACAGACTTCCAGTAGACACTAATCATCTATGACCACAGACTTCCAGTAGACACTATTCCTCTATGACCACAGACTTCCAGTAGACACTAATCCTCTATGACCACAGACTTCCAGTAGACACTAATCATCTATGACCACAGACTTCCAGTAGACACTAATCCTCTATGACCACAGACTTCCAGTAGACACTAATCCTCTATGACCACAGACTTCCAGTAGACACTAATAATCTATGACCACAGACTTCCAGTAGACACTAATACGCTTTGATCACAGACTTCCAGTAGACACTAATCCTCTATGACCACAGACTTCCAGTAGACACTAATAATCTATGACCACAGACTTCCAGTAGACACTAATCCTCTATGACCACAGACTTCCAGTAGACACTAATCCTCTATGACCACAGACTTCCAGTAGACACTAATCCTCTATGACCACAGACTTCCAGTAGACACTAATCCTCTATGACCACAGACTTCCAGTAGACACTAATAATCTATGACCACAGACTTCCAGTAGACACTAATCCTCTATGACCACAGACTTCCAGTAGACACTAATCCTCTATGACCACAGACTTCCAGTAGACACTAATCCTCTATGACCACAGACTTCCAGTAGACACTAATCATCTATGACCACAGACTTCCAGTAGACACTATTCCTCTATGACCACAGACTTCCAGTAGACACTAATCCTCTATGACCACAGACTTCCAGTAGACACTAAGCATATATGACCACAGACTTCCAGTAGACACTAATCCTCTATGACCACAGACTTCCAGTAGACACTAATAATCTATGACCACAGACTTCCAGTAGACACTAATAATCTATGACCACAGACTTCCAGTAGACATTAATCATCTATGACCACAGACTTTCAGTAGACACTAATCATCTATGACCACAGACTTCCAGTAGACACTAATCCTCTATGACCACAGACTTCCAGTAGACACTAATCATCTATGACCATAGACTTCCAGTAGACACTAATCCTCTATGACCACAGACTTCCAGTAGACACTAATCATCTATGACCACAGACTTCCAGTAGACACTAATAATCTATGACCACAGACTTCCAGTAGACACTAATAATCTATGACCACAGACTTCCAGTAGACACTAATCATCTATGACCACAGACTTCCAGTAGACACTAATCCTCTATGACCACAGACTTCCAGTAGACACTAATCCTCTATGACCACAGACTTCCAGTAGACACTAATAATCTATGACCACAGACTTCCAGTAGACACTAATAATCTATGACCACAGACTTCCAGTAGACACTAATAATCTATGACCACAGACTTCCAGTAGACACTAATCCTCTATGACCACAGACTTCCAGTAGACACTAATAATCTATGACCACAGACTTCCAGTAGACACTAATCCTCTATGACCACAGACTTCCAGTAGACACTAATCCTCTATGACCACAGACTTCCAGTAGACACTAATCCTCTATGACCACAGACTTCCAGTAGACACTAATCATCTATGACCACAGACTTCCAGTAGACACTATTCCTCTATGACCACAGACTTCCAGTAGACACTAATCCTCTATGACCACAGACTTCCAGTAGACACTAATCATCTATGACCACAGACTTCCAGTAGACACTAATCCTCTATGACCACAGACTTCCAGTAGACACTAATCCTCTATGACCACAGACTTCCAGTAGACACTAATAATCTATGACCACAGACTTCCAGTAGACACTAATACGCTTTGATCACAGACTTCCAGTAGACACTAATCCTCTATGACCACAGACTTCCAGTAGACACTAATAATCTATGACCACAGACTTCCAGTAGACACTAATCCTCTATGACCACAGACTTCCAGTAGACACTAATCATCTATGACCACAGACTTCCAGTAGACACTAATCCTCTATGACCACAGACTTCCAGTAGACACTAATAATCTATGACCACAGACTTCCAGTAGACACTAATCATCTATGACCACAGACTTCCAGTAGACACTAATCCTCTATGACCACAGACTTCCAGTAGACACTAATAATCTATGACCACAGACTTCCAGTAGACACTAATCCTCTATGACCACAGACTTCCAGTAGACACTAATCCTCTATGACCACAGACTTCCAGTAGACACTAATCCTCTATGACCACAGACTTCCAGTAGACACTAATCATCTATGACCACAGACTTCCAGTAGACACTAATCCTCTATGACCACAGACTTCCAGTAGACACTAATCATCTATGACCATAGACTTCCAGTAGACACTAATCCTCTATGACCACAGACTTCCAGTAGACACTAATCATCTATGACCACAGACTTCCAGTAGACACTAATAATCTATGACCACAGACTTCCAGTAGACACTAATAATCTATGACCACAGACTTCCAGTAGACACTAATCATCTATGACCACAGACTTCCAGTAGACACTAATCCTCTATGACCACAGACTTCCAGTAGACACTAATCCTCTATGACCACAGACTTCCAGTAGACACTAATAATCTATGACCACAGACTTCCAGTAGACACTAATAATCTATGACCACAGACTTCCAGTAGACACTAATCATCTATGACCACAGACTTCCAGTAGACACTATTCCTCTATGACCACAGACTTCCAGTAGACACTAATCCTCTATGACCACAGACTTCCAGTAGACACTAATCATCTATGACCACAGACTTCCAGTAGACACTAATCCTCTATGACCACAGACTTCCAGTAGACACTAATCCTCTATGACCACAGACTTCCAGTAGACACTAATAATCTATGACCACAGACTTCCAGTAGACACTAATACGCTTTGATCACAGACTTCCAGTAGACACTAATCCTCTATGACCACAGACTTCCAGTAGACACTAATAATCTATGACCACAGACTTCCAGTAGACACTAATCCTCTATGACCACAGACTTCCAGTAGACACTAATCCTCTATGACCACAGACTTCCAGTAGACACTAATCCTCTATGACCACAGACTTCCAGTAGACACTAATCCTCTATGACCACAGACTTCCAGTAGACACTAATAATCTATGACCACAGACTTCCAGTAGACACTAATCCTCTATGACCACAGACTTCCAGTAGACACTAATCCTCTATGACCACAGACTTCCAGTAGACACTAATCCTCTATGACCACAGACTTCCAGTAGACACTAATCATCTATGACCACAGACTTCCAGTAGACACTATTCCTCTATGACCACAGACTTCCAATAGACACTAATCCTCTATGACCACAGACTTCCAGTAGACACTAAGCATATATGACCACAGACTTCCAGTAGACACTAATCCTCTATGACCACAGACTTCCAGTAGACACTAATAATCTATGACCACAGACTTCCAGTAGACACTAATAATCTATGACCACAGACTTCCAGTAGACATTAATCATCTATGACCACAGACTTTCAGTAGACACTAATCATCTATGACCACAGACTTCCAGTAGACACTAATCCTCTATGACCACAGACTTCCAGTAGACACTAATCCTCTTTGACCACAGACTTCCAGTAGACACTAATAATCTATGACCACAGACTTTCAGTAGACACTAATCATCTATGACCACAGACTTTCAGTAGACACTAATCATCTATGACCACAGACTTCCAGTAGACACTAATAATCTATGACCACAGACTTCCAGTAGACACTAATCCTTTTTGATCACAGACTTCCAGTAGACATTAATCATCTATGACCACAGACTTTCAGTAGACACTAATCATCTATGACCACAGACTTCCAGTAGACACTAATAATCTATGACCACAGACTTCCAGTAGACACTAATCCTCTATGACCACAGACTTCCAGTAGACACTAATCCTCTATGACCACAGACTTCCAGTAGACACTAATCCTCTATGACCACAGACTTCCAGTAGACACTAATCATATATGACCACAGACTTCCAGTAGACACTAATCCTCTATGACCACAGACTTCCAGTAGACACTAATAATCTATGACCACAGACTTCCAGTAGACACTAATCCTCTATGACCACAGACTTCCAGTAGACACTAATCCTCTATGACCACAGACTTCCAGTAGACACTAATCCTCTATGACCACAGACTTCCAGTAGACACTAATCCTCTATGACCACAGACTTCCAGTAGACACTAATCCTCTATGACCACAGACTTCCAGTAGACACTATTCCTCTATGACCACAGACTTCCAGTAGACACTAATCCTCTATGACCACAGACTTCCAGTAGACACTAAGCATATATGACCACAGACTTCCAGTAGACACTAATCCTCTATGACCACAGACTTCCAGTAGACACTAATAATCTATGACCACAGACTTCCAGTAGACACTAATAATCTATGACCACAGACTTCCAGTAGACATTAATCATCTATGACCACAGACTTTCAGTAGACACTAATCATCTATGACCACAGACTTCCAGTAGACACTAATCCTCTATGACCACAGACTTCCAGTAGACACTAATAATCTATGACCACAGACTTCCAGTAGACACTAATAATCTATGACCACAGACTTCCAGTAGACACTAATCCTCTATGACCACAGACTTCCAGTAGACACTAATCCTCTATGACCACAGACTTCCAGTAGACACTAATCCTCTATGACCACAGACTTCCAGTAGGCACTAATCCTCTATGACCACAGACGTCCAGTAGACACTAATAATCTATGACCACAGACTTCCAGTAGACACTAATCCTCTATGACCACAGACTTCCAGTAGACACTAATCCTCTATGACCACAGACTTCCAGTAGACACTAATCATCTATGACCACAGACTTCCAGTAGACACTAATCCTCTATGACCACAGACTTCCAGTAGACACTAATAATCTATGACCACAGACTTCCAGTAGACACTAATCCTCTATGACCACAGACTTCCAGTAGACACTAATCCTCTATGACCACAGACTTCCAGTAGACACTAATCCTCTATGACCACAGACTTCCAGTAGACACTAATCATCTATGACCACAGACTTCCAGTAGACACTAATCCTCTATGACCACAGACTTCCAGTAGACACTAATCATCTATGACCATAGACTTCCAGTAGACACTAATCCTCTATGACCACAGACTTCCAGTAGACACTAATCATCTATGACCACAGACTTTCAGTAGACACTAATAATCTATGACCACAGACTTCCAGTAGACACTAATAATCTATGACCACAGACTTCCAGTAGACACTAATAATCTATGACCACAGACTTCCAGTAGACACTAATAATCTATGACCACAGACTTCCAGTAGACACTAATCATCTTTGACCACAGACTTCCAGTAGACACTAATCCTCTTTGATCACAGACTTCCAGTAGACATTAATCATCTATGACCACAGACTTTCAGTAGACACTAATCATCTATGACTTACCATGTATAAGCTTCCTCTCTAGCTCATATGTGTCCAGGATATCTTTAAACGGTTCCATCCTTTTCTCGAGATCTTCATACATGCTCTTCCAACTACAAATGAAGAAACACATCAAGTCATCATTGGTGAGACACATGTCATTATTAAGTAGATGAGAGAGAGAGAGAGAGAGAGACATAACACTCATTTCATTCTTCTTCAGAGTTCATTCTCAAACTCCTCCTGGATCTCTCTTGCAGCAGGACAATTGTCACAGACTTTCAGCAGGATATAGTCCAGTGAATGGAAATGTGTTGTGTGGCTGTTTTATTTGAGGCAATGGCCTGACACATCCATTTTCTGCGGGACTCATTTCATTCAACACATAACTCCTCAGGTTGTAGGGGGTGTCACTCTGCAAACATCAACACACAAATTACATCATGTCTCACTGTTCTCAAAGTGTGGATACTCGTAATCATGTCATCTGTAATATTATCAATCCATACTTTATTTTGTTCTCCTCTTCCCCCACCTGAACTGCCCTCTACAGGATAGTATTGCACAGGTAATCATGCCTCATCACACGAGCAAACCACACAAGTTTGCAACACTTCACTACTACAAGGAGAGGAAATGTTCTTGTTGACCCGCAAGAGAATTTATTATATTTCTCATGTATATGTTGACTTTTGTTCTGTATAATAGATACGCAATAATCGTTTGTAATATTTTTCAAAAGGCTCATTCTCCACACCATTTTGGTTGTAATTGTAGCAATACTAGACTGCTAGAAGGTAAGATTGAAGGTGTATAAGCAAAGATGAAGACGGAACTCGAAGTGAGAGGATAACACATATGAACAAATAGTATGTCAGTTATGTTGTTCGTTCATCAGCAGAGTTGATAATGAGCATGCCTCGCCAAGTAGCTTGTGATTCGGAAGCTGAAAATCTGCATTGTACTGGCATTAAATGTAGGGGCCTATTAGTGGCGCTAAACATTTACAAATAGTTGAAATCTCATATCCAGTATGTTCTTCAGCATGTAGTAACTTGACTGTTCCTGTGTTGGATGACAACTCTACTTTTCATTCCTATGTGCTGCTCGTTCATTGCAACACCACGTTTAACTCTCAGATCCGGCATGTTAACCTGGAAGAAGAAATACACCCTATATTTTCTAACGTATCCAACTCCATGATTGCATTCAAAGTATCCCCACTGTCCATTGAATGGTCACTAGACACTGTGGCAAGTCTGTCTACTCTTTCATTTCCCTAAACACCCACAAGCCCAGGTACAAAAATGAAGGTAACTCTCTTCAGCACAGATTTCATCATCGATTCAAGTCACTGATGGCACAGATAGCCCAGTGAATCTTTCATGGCACACTCTTATGAGAACACTCATAGAATCAGTAAGAAAACAAATTTAACCTTTCATGAGATGAGAAAGCCAACCCCATCTAAAAAACCTTCTTAGTTGACTTTTACGATGTGCACAGTATTTCAAGTGTCACCATTATGGCTCCTTTCTCAAATCTCGACAATACACTGTCATTTAGCATTGATTATACGCAAACGACTGAGAAAATAATACCAATATATCCTACCAAGTTGGCGTCATGACATAACCCAGACATCCTTACAAATGACCCAAATAATTGCATTTCAAAAGTTATTTTGTATAGTCTGACAAATGACAAAAGAATGACAAGTCTGACAAATGACAAAAGAATGACAAGTCTGACAAATGAATGACAAGTCTGACAAATGACAAGTCAAAGAAGTCCAGCAACTTACTTCTCCTCATGATCTGTCTCCGTTCTTGCCTCTTCCATTTGTTGAATTTTTTCAGACATCTCCGATATAATGTAGTTGAGACCATCTTTCTCTCTGTCTGCTGCCTCAGTCAAGTCATTATACTTGGTTTCTTGCTCTCTTTTGTACACTTCATACTGTTCGCTAAGTCTGAGAAACAAAAGTTGTATCGTAGAGTTGGATGGCATAAACAATACAAAACATTATAAATATTAAGATAAATCAAGACTTAATAGCACCCGCATGTTGACAGGGCCTAAAAAGAGAAGCAAGAAATAGTAATGCTGTTTACCTTCCATGCATGTCATAAGAGGCTAAAAAGGAGACTATAGGTTTGAGTTGTCTGTTGCCTCCTATATAGGGTCAAAGTGATCCAGAAGCCATGCTGAAGTCAGATGTATCAAGTGGAAAGACACTGATATCACAGCAAAGTTGTAAACTATGACAGCGCATTATATTCTCTGGACTGATAATCTGCAGGAGTTTGAGAACGAATCCCAAAGAATACTTAGTTTCACTGACAACAATTAAGCAATCTCACATAATACCTTGTGCTGTGTTCATTCTCAAACTCCAGCTAGTCAACAGGATATGGTCCAGAGAGCAGAATATGCTATGTCACGCTTACAGCTCAACTGTACTTTTCAGCCTGACACATCTGATTCCAGTTTGAATCACTTTGAACTATTGGACAAAACTGCTAACCCCAATCCTTCTTAGTAACATCTTACGACATGCATGGCAAGTCAGTGTTGGTATTCTTTGCATGCTTTTTGGGCCCCATTAACATATAGGCATTTATAGCATATAATGTGAGAGATTTGTTGGACACAGCACCTATTAACCTTATGAGCTGTTCGCCCAAAAAGTGTGATATTTCATAGGTGTCAACTTATTTTTCCATAAATCCATTTTTAAACAATTTATTTCCATATTTAAAATTAAAAAAACGTCCATATTTAGCATAAAATATGAATTCTGATATTTAAAAATATTATGTGGAACAAAATAAGACCAAATACAGAGTGCAATAAACTTGTAACAATACCTTGAAATCTCATCCTGAAAGTGATCTGTCACACCATACAGACGATCATTTTCATGGGTAACTTCTGAATATTTCTTTTCCAAAGCCACATATTTTATTAGTAGCGTCTCTTTTTCATGTTCAACCTTCTGCAACAAATCTGACTCATGTCCAAGTTGTCTATTTTTATTTTGTTCAACCATCAGTTCATATTTTACTATTTGCTCTTTCAGTAATGTCTTTAGGCTGTCATTTTCTTTCTCTAAATGTGTAAGTTGTTCATTATTTTTGATTTGTTTTATTTCCTCTTGATTAATTTTTTCAGCAACAGAATTAAACTGTTCTGAACAATGAGCTTCAAATTCCTGAACACTTTTCCTGCTTTCAATCAACATGTTTCTCTGTTCTGTCCAAATTTCTCTCATTTGATTTTTAATGTTCAGAACTTTTCCAATAAAAGCCTGTTTCATTAAATTCTCCTGATCTTTCTTATTTGCTTCCAGTAACTGCACCTTTTCTTCATAATCTCTTCTCAAATTTTCATGAAAACTGTTCTTACTTTCCTCTATTACCCTCAAATGTTCCGCCAATATTTCTTTCTGCTCTTGTATAAATTCAGCTTTCTCTTTCTCAATAACTTTGATATTTTCCAGAAGTATCTGAGCATGTTCTTGTTCCAACTGTTTTTTTGAAGAATTCACTTCTTTATTCTTTTCTTCCAATGTAACTGACATCTTCTCATTCTCCATTTTCATGGAGAGTAGTTCTACTTCTAGAAACGAAACCTTTGACTCTAATATTTGTTTCTGTTCCAAGAATGAATGCACCTTTTCTTCATAATCTCTTCTCAAATTTTCATGAAAACTGTTCTTACTTTCCTCTATTACCCTCAAATGTTCTGCCAATATTTCTTTCTGCTCTTGTATAAATTCAGCCTTTTCTTTCTCAATAACTCTGATATGTTCCAGAAGTATTTGAGCTTCTTGTTCCAATTGTTTCTTTGAAGAATTCATTTCCGTGTTCTTCTCTTCCAATGTATCTGACATCTTCTCATTCTCCAATTTCATGGTGAGTAGTCCTGCTTCCAAAGATAAAACCTTTGTCTCGAGTACCATTTTTTGTTCCTCATTTTTAACTCGACCATCTTCAAAAATTCTTTCTTTCTCTCTAAAAATATTTGTTTCTGCTTCTAGATTATTTATTTGTTCTTTAAGGTCTCGAAACTTTTCTTCCCAAAACACTTGTTGAGATAATTCACACTCCATCTTCTCTTGGTTAAGCTGTTGTTTTCTCTCTTCATATTCCTGTCTCTGTTGTGCTTCAAAATAAGTTTTCTGCTCCTCTAAGTTATTAAATTTTTCTTCAAAAACTCGCTTCAACTCTGTTTCAAAATCATGCCTCTTTTGTTCTACCACAGCCATTTCTTGACGATATTTCTCCTTCTTTTCCTCATCCAGTTCATAAAACTCTCGTCTTATTTGTTTTTCCAAGTCTTCTAAATCAGAGTCATGGTCAGAAATCAAAACAGTTATCTCTTTTTCCTTCCTAATAAGTTCATTGCTAAGTTTTTCATTTTTATTTTGTAGTTCTAACAATTCTTGATTAATGACTTTCTCTTGATCCAACTGTTTTTGCAGATTAGCAAGTCTAAGATGGAAATCTACGATTTGTTTATCTCTAACTTCAATCTCTTTCTGAGCAGAAATAAACTCTTTTTCATGTGATTTATTCAGATTTTCCAAACAAGATAGTTGTGTACTTAAAGATATACTCAAACTGTTAAGACTCGCAATCTTCTTTTGAAGTTCTGAAATCTCATCTGATGTCTGTTTAAAAACAAAATTCAATTTTGTATTTGCTTCGTGTAGTTCGCTGTCAACAACTTTTTTCTGCTCTTGGACGTCCATTAACGTTATTTGACATTCACCTAGATCATTTGTCAGTTTGTTTAATTTGTGATTAATATTGTCTCTCTCATGTGAGAGCTCCTTGTTTTCATATGTAAGCTTGTCAGTTAACTTTTGCAAGGAGTCTTTGTTATGTTCCAGATTCTCTAACGTCTGTTGTACTTCCAATAAATTATGGCTGCGCTGAGTTTCAGCCTCTTCATATTTCTTTATTTGCGACACAAGTTCTTGTTTTTCTACTGTTAGAGTCTCAATATTTATTCTGAAATCAAGAACCTCATTCTCTAAGTACATGATCTTTTGTTGAAATTCCTCAGAACATTTCTTAATCTCTTCCAACTTTGAAGATAAATTTTGTTTCTCCTCATTCAATAAAACCTTCTGATTCTCAAGGTTTGAGATTTCCTTTTCTAACCTCATCTTTGATTGCTCTAGATCCCTATTTCTATTCTGCATTTCTTTACTTTCTTTTTTCACTGTATCCAGTAACAATATTACATTGTTCACTTCCATAGATATATCATTCTTCTCTCTTGACACCTTCTCATTTTCCATTTCCAGTCTTGTTTTCTCCTTCTTCAGTTCCAGCTGTGTCTCCTCCATCCGTCTTGTACTTAACTCCAACACATCTATGATTTTTTTCATCTCTATAATCTGTGAGGATAAAGATTTGCATTCATTCTGAAGCAGTTCTCTTCCTTTATCTGCTCCAATTTTCAGAATTTCTAAGTCTATGATTTTTTCTTCTGTTGCTCGCAGTTGTTGATGTAACTCCTCAACATGTTTTGGTAACTCTCCCCTGGTTGCCGCTACAAACGCTGAAAGAAATTAACGAGCACAAATTAGATATAAAAATTAGAATTTTTGGTCTAATATATTTATGAAAACCAAAAAACTAACAACTGGTGTGAATTAGTGGCAGATTTTACCTGACCTCTGGACATGGAGTCTTCTGGGTACATTATCAAACTGCTGCAGATCAGCAGGATGTAGTCCAGAGAACAGAATGTGTTATGTCATGGTTTACAGCTTAGATGTGATATCTGCACATTTTGGTCTGACACATTTAACTTCAGCATGGCTTCTGGGTCACTTTAACCATATATGAGATGAGACAGCCAACTTCTGCTTAGTCACCTCGTACAACATACAACCCTACACCTCGTACAACATACAACCCTATTACTCGTACAACCTTACACCTCATACAACCATATACCTCATTAAACCCTATTATTCATACAACCCTACACCTCGTACAACATACAACCCTATTACTCGTACAACCTTACACCTCATACAACCATATACCTCATTAAACCCTATTATTCATACAACCATACACCTCGTACAACATAAAACCCTATTCTATTTTTAATGTTGATAACACTTCTTGATTTGTCTTTTAACAGTTATTTAACAGTTCGTGGTATTTTCAACATCATTTTGTAATATCTCATTTTGAAAGAAGTCCTCTTTGTCACTGCAAATTGACTGTGCTCAAAGAACTATTTCACATTGACATAAATCACTAAGCAGAGCCTGGTTTTTGTGTGCTTCTCCAGGTATGTGTTGAATGACGACTATAATGGACAGGTACATAAAGAGGTAGTGTTATAATTAATAATATTGAAGAACTGTGATTTATATATAATATAATGGGACCCATAACCCGTCATGGTCGTAGGGATGCCACACTGGAAACATAACCAGTCAGGGTTGTAGGGTGCCACACTAAAGACATAACCAGTCAGCGTTGTAGGGGGCCACACTAAAGACATAACCAGTCATGGTTGTAGGGGTGCCACACTAAAGACATAACCAGTCATGCTTGTAGGGGTGCCACACTAAAGACAACCCATCATGGTTGTAGGGATACCAAACAGGAGACAACCTGTCATGGTCGTAGGATACCACACTAGATACATCAGCACAAAAAGAGATTTATAAATTAAAAATAAGAATTATAAGAATTAAATGACATATTGTTGAATAATTTTCTTGAGGGCGGAGAACAAGAGGAAAGCAGAGATATAAGTGGGAGGGAAAGTAGTATAAATGGACAGGATAGAGTCTAGCAAAGTGCACTACTCAGACAAGAGTTAGAGGATGTTGTGGGTCCTTTACATCTAATCTTCAATTTGGAGAAGGCACTTGATGATAATGTGATGTTATACATCACATAGTAAAGTAAAGTAAAATAACATAAAGTAAACTAATGTAACCCATAGCATTTATTAATGCCGTAGGGGTGTGAGATGTTAGCGATCTCATATTTCAGAGCCTCTGCAAATGAGGGCAGTAGCCATCTCCTCTCCCTCGCAGTCTTTACTTCCCAGATTAATGCGGTACCCATTTAAGGCTGGGTCGACCTGGGAGCCGTTGCGATCTGAAAAACATTTCCACCTCAACTGGAGAATGAACTCAGGACCACTCATATGCGAAGCCAGTGCGCTAACTTCTGCGCTCCGCGGCTCCCCAAGTAGAGTTCAGGGTAGCATCACATAAATTATTCAAGTTAGATAATTGGGTATATGATCCTAAAATAAAACCCAACATTGAAAATGTTTGTACTATGGGTTTCTGTAGAGCAATTGTTGTGTTCTACTTAGAAGGGTGAATACACATAAAAAGGCATTGGTAATCTTATAGCAATTGTTTTGTACTCTGCTACTAATAGTAAACACTTTGATAGTTTGTCACTTTCTCATTTTTTTTGCAGTGTTATAATGATTAATTTTTAACTAGCGCATCAACTTATGAAATGGATTTTTAAAAAAAATATTCTTACATTTGACAGTGTTAGAGTATAAGTTTTGTTTATAACTTCAATTATTAAATGCAGTCCTTTATATTTGTACACGCGTGCTCCTTGAATATTTTTACAATTTGCGATGTACAAACAACAAAAATCACACAAAAATATTACGCCTTCTGCACTTTACTAACGTATGCTACAGAAACAAGCTAATAAACATTTCATAAATAACCAAAATATTGATGTCCGACAAAATGGAAAGTGACTCAGTAACCAGACAAATAATAGGTAAATACTAAATTAAATATACAGGTTACTGTAGGTAACTATCAGTCTTAGCTGTTTTATAGTTGTGTTGTCTTAATTGGTTTTTGTTTCTGGATAAAGGTCCCACTAGGACTGACACGTCAATAATTGTCTTTGTTTTATTATTTCTGATTATTTTACATTGATAGTTAGCTATCTACAGTAACCCATATACTTAATTTAGTATTTACTTAACAAACATTTTCAAAGTCTGTTTTATTTTAGGATCATCATCATGTGGCATATCCTTTCCAGAATGTGGTCTTCTTATGGATTCTCCGAACACTGCGATTCTGGGTGAGTTGACCTACCACTATTATAGGCATGTAAAAACAGTCTCATATATCACAGCACCAACGTCGTCTTGGGCACTCTCTTCCCCTGTTGCCGCTAACTCTGCCATCAGCTGTTATTCCTTCTATACTGTTATTTATGTCTCTTTATTTTAGGATCACTTACTGATAATTGTGTTTACATTTTACCCATTAACCATGATGTCATATTAATAATTTCAATGGTATTATTGATGAGGCAGGTTCCTATATTCACATATCAAGATGATGTCAAGGTAAATAAATGTTATTTACGCTTATCACAACTAACCAAACACCATTAGTGTTATCACAACTAACCAAACACCATTAGTGTTATCACAACTAACCAAACACCATTAGTGTTATCACAACTAACCAAACACCATTAGTGTTATCACAACTAAC
This sequence comes from Meghimatium bilineatum, assembly GCA_034231615.1. NCBI lineage: Eukaryota > Metazoa > Mollusca > Gastropoda > Stylommatophora > Philomycidae > Meghimatium > Meghimatium bilineatum. The sequence goes on from CM067312.1 coordinate 7,439,741, forward strand.
CAAACATCATTAGTGTTATCACAACTAACCAAACACCATTAGTGTTATCACAACTAACCAAACACCATTAGTGTTATCACAACTAACCAAACACCATTAGTGTTATGCGCTCTGTGTGGAATGTAAGACACAGGCATGAAGAACTTGTGTTGGGTGAAACATGATAGTATTTACTTGGGTGTGTTTGTAATCAGGTTAGCAGACAGAACATACTGGAGTTGGGGTGGAGAAAGAAAGAAGACATGATTATGGAGCATTCATTGTACATGGTAACCCTACTCATCACCACCAACCCCCCCCCCCCCCACCCCCGCGAGCATGGTCCATCTCTACTATCCAGTCACAAGATGAGGGCTACAGATGTGAAAAGGTATATAGCCCAACCAATGTGTTGGTGGTGTCCCAGAAGCCCAAATCCACTATCCAGTCACAGGCTCGAGGCTAGGGTTGTGCAAAGACATTTGTTATAATATCTTTGAAACCTTAGTTCCCAGATTTAGAGTGAACTGGGAGCAACACTGACTTTTCCATTACATGCTTGTTTGTTTGTTTGTTTTGCGTTCGCTCCATTGTAACCATCACGGGTGTCCGTGCGATTTCCGCCGGGAGCGTGATTACGTTGTGCCACCGTTATGCGCCTTGTAGGCCTAGCACGTCCGATTTCGGCATGCCTTGACAATTCGGGTGGGCTACCCTTAGCCTGTGACAGCCTCTATACCTGTCTCCAGACACGCGTAATGGCGACTCTTCGCCCAGACGATTATTGCTCTCGTCTGACTCGTACGAGGTGTTCCACTGTCTATGAACTTGCTTCGTGTAATTGGATGTGCTGTGCCCATTGGGTACTGAACCATTTCTCATCCGTGAGCCTGGTTCCTTAAGGAGAAGAACTCAACAGAGGAGTTGGGCCCTGGCTCTTTCGCCCTCTTAGCCGAGGTGTCATTCACCGACATCGTGTACCCCTTGTCCAGGTTCGAGTCTCACACCTTGCGTTTGAGAGCAAGACGTTCTCGAGCTTATCGTCCTTGTCCCAATAGCGCCTGAGCCCATCAGGTACTGAACCCTTTCTCTCTTCAAGTGTATTTCCGATGTAGGAAAACCTGACAGAGTTGGGCCAGGGCTAAATCGTTGTCCCTTTTGTGACTGATCCCATCGGGTACGGAACCCTTTCTCTCTGCAAGTGTACTTCCGGTATAGGAAACCTTGACAGTAGAGTTGGGCCAGGACTACCATCGTTGTCCCTTTCTTGCCTAAGCCCATTGGGTACAGAACCCTTTCTCTTCGCGAGCATATTTCCGGTTTAGGAAGGCTCGACATTAGAGTTGGATTAGGTCTTCTTGCTTTACCAAACGCCAATGAATGGGTCTGGGTCTCTGCCTGTAAGGAACTCAGGTAACTAGATGCTCGTCTCGAGCTGACGGAGCTTGTAGTTCCCCTTTCCTAGAGACTTTTCACTTTCTATTTGCAGTTCGCGCTGCCCTCTAGCGCTGTTTTGCCCTTTCATTGTACTCGGTATGAAATCTATTTGTCTCTCGCCATGCATCTACCTTTACGTGCATTTTACATTGGCCGCCCCTCCAATGTTCGGACTGGACTGACTAGCTTCACTGTACGTCGACAGTGTCGCTATATGTGGTGTCGGAGATATTGTCTGTCTCTTGTGCAGTCAAATCTCTTTCCATCTGCTACCTCCACATTCTCGGACACGATCCCCAAATGATTTGGCCAGAATCAGCTCGAGCTGCTGTATTTCTGTTTCCAGGGTGCACCGCGTGGAGGTACATTTGGGATCTTGGTTATCTGCTAACCCTGGGTCCGCCTATAGAGCAATGTGTTCCCTTTGCAACCCTCATTACATGCTAACTTTGGTACCTTGGTTCCCTGGATTCTTGGAGAATACTGGTGAAGTCAAGTGAAGAAAAAAATATCCCAGTAGATGACCTATTATAAAAAGCTGTTATACAATGTCACAAGGTGAGCAATCTTCTAATCTGGAGAGGACTTTTCTGTCATGTTCTCATAATCTCACGGCTTGCCACAGGTAAAATAATTGATTTCCTCTCGGCAAAGAAGGTATATGTCTTCTTCAACCATTCACCAGATAAGATCTAACAGAGGAGTCAAAATAAAGCACAATCATCCTTTTTTTACCAGATGTTTTCAATTATTGTTGAGCAGTTTGTTGGTCACTATTTATATACTTTGAGTCACCTGCCAGCCAATGAAATGTTGGGAAATAATTGAAATACGTGACGTAAATAGGTTGATTCTGCTTTGTTTTATTCTGCTGTTAGGTGTTATTTAGCTTCATCACAGTGGAGAACATAGGGGTATGTTAGCTAACTGTATATCCAATCTCCCTTGCCAGCTCTTATGACATGTATGGCAGGAGGTAGCATTACTACTACTTTCTTCTGTCCTGGTAACACAAGGGTGAATAAAAGTATTATAGACAAATTTTGGGCATTTCCTATAGAGAGCATAAGACAAATGTGTATGTAAGATATGAAGTTGGGAATCTCGCAGGCTCATAAAAATTACTATTTTTCAATTGTAAAACAATGCAATATAGTAGCATTAAGTTCCTGACGGGTTATGGGTTTATGGATGGATCTCAGTTGAAATTACTTTAGCCAGTAACATAATATTTAGACTTTTATTTGTAGAAACCCGTACTCAATTCTTTGAAATTATTGCACACACAAAAAATTGTACAGATTTATCAAATAAGATATAGCAAGTATGGAAATAGACTATCGAACTAACCTTTGTCCTTTAGCTGTTTACATGACAAATCTAGTTTGCTCAAGTATCTGGAGCGGTCAAGATCTGTGGATGGTCAAAGTATTCTTTTAAAATGCACTAAGCAGTTATGAGTCAGTTTCATCCTTCACACTTGAATTTATTCATTTTATATAAACCAGCACCACTCAAGTCAGATGTGTGAAAATTGTTCAGTAGAATTACCGGTAACTATAATTATTATTTTAACTCACAGGATATTTATTAGACTTACGTAAAACACAGGTTTATATATTATATATCGCTTCAATGAGACACGACAGACTATAACTAAAACTAGTAGGTAATGATGCGCACACAAGAAATCATACAAATTACAATACACAAATCATATTCGATGTTTCAACCAAAAGGTCTTTATCAAGACACAAACAAAACATCAAAAGACGACGAATGGAAAAATTGTTGAATATGATTTGTGTATTGTAATTTGTATGATTTCTTGTGTGCGCATCATTACCTACTAGGTTTAGTTATAGTCTGTTGTGTCTTATTGAAGCGATATATAAACCTGTGTTTTACGTAAGTCTAATTGTTGTTACGTTTCACGCAGTTATCATGTATTGATTAGGACAGGGGTGGGCAAACTACGGCCCGCCATTGGATATTTTGCGGCCCTCAAACACATTTTTAAATACACGAACATTGTTAAAATATTTGCAAAACCTTTTATCCATATTAGAAAATATACTGTTATAGTGTAAGTCTGTTAGAAATGTAATTTATTTCAGAAGTTATCTACATTATATAAAACTACCTTTCTTTACAATAAAAATATTTAATTGATTACTTACCGAGAATTTTAAACAAAAACATACATAATATTATATGCGGCCCTCCAATAGCGTTACAATTTTCAATGCGGCTCTCTGCACAAAAAGTTTGCCCACCCCTGGATTCGGATATTTGATGCGATGATTGACATTTAACAAGTTAACATATGAAAAAGTGTAGTTAAATCAGTTTTTTAAATTTACCATTTCAGTCAGCAACTCCCCAGCAAAATGTGACCCACAAGTTGGGAACTCTTGTTCTAAATACAAATATCAACTCACCTTTCAATGGGCCATGTTTGTTTTCAACGACCACATTATAAGCTCCAACTCCAGGTGTGTCATCTGCAGAAACATATTTTCTCAAATAAAACATATTGGATGATCTATATATTAATTAATTAATTATGCTTTATATTATCAGCTTGTTTTCATATAGTATGCCTTTCAAATTGACTAGTTATATCTGAATATTCTTCTTTATCATCTGTCATCAAGTCACAGTATCAACTTCAATGAACTATATGATTCATTTCAGGTCATCAATGAAGTAGTTTAAAACCAGAAACAGTGGTATCTATGTCTGCTAAATGATCATCAAATGCTGGTTCCGCAGTGAAGATTCTTCTTCTTTCGTTCACTTGAAACATGTCTATATCTGTAATTCTGTCTCCTTAATAAAACTCACTGTCTTTTGTAGTTCATACAGTGTCCCATAGAGTTTTGATTCCAGTGTGGTTTCCTCTGGCCAATATATCTGCCTCAGCGTTTCATGCTCAGAACACTCTTGAAGTATATGTTTGGCACTCTGTGCTGCCTGTCCACATGGCTGTGTTGCCAATCTTGAACTTTGTATACATGTGATTGCGGAGTCGGTTGTGTCCTGTTCTGAGACGTAGAATTATAACTTGTTCTGATCTGTTCATAATGTGATAGTCATCTTGTGTTGGTGTTTGTGGCTTTCTTATTGACTTGATCATCTGTTTTTTCTGATGGTAGGTGATTGGTATATCTGGTTGGTCTTCGGCAGCACCTTCCTTAGCCAGTTGGTCTGCTTTTTCATTTCCTGGTATTCCACAGTGAGAGGGTATCCACTGCATGGTTACCCTATACTGGTAAGACAATTCGCTAAGTAGTTTTTTCAAGTCTGTTAGTTTTCCAGACTGGAGAGCTTGAAGCACTGACCTTGCATCTGTCAGGAATACCACAGGCTGGCAGTGAAGATTGATTATAATGGACTTCTAACATCCGTATCTTGCCTTGGTGCACTGACAAAATCTTGTACATCTCACTATGTTTTCCTCTCACTTGTATCTCTGGTCAAATTGTCAAAGCACAGTGTCACAAAGACACTAGACTAGGAATATCAGTGTTAAACTTCACAAACCACTGAATATTAGTTTTTTCTTCAGTGTTCATTCTCAAACTCCAACTGGATCTTTCTTGTAGCAGGACAATGGTCCTACTAGATTTCCAGCAGGATGTAATTCAGAGAATGGAAATGTGATATCACTATTTTATTTGTGCCAATAGCACGACACATCCGACAGTGAGAGTGGGTTTAATAGTGAAGTTTCTCACATGTAAAGGAATGGTGGATACTACTACTAGTCTTCTAAATAATCGGACTGTGAATGTTACAGGAGACGGCAGCACAGTTCTAGGGATGTCATTTAGTGCAGTGCAGTACACGGGGAACATAAACAAGGATAGTGTGTTTCAAGTGTCCATGATTTGTGTGCATTACCAGTGATTAGCAGAATTGAACTTCATTGCCCTGTTCTAAGTTTCACCTATTATAAGTACCGGGGTATTCAGTGCATGCCGGACCAGCTGTTCATGGTCAAGAACACACTTCCAACTTAAGACTTCCCCTACAAAGTAAGAGGGAACTCAAGGTACAGTGAATAAACCAAGAATTAAGCGTCTTATGGGTACGAAGGAAAGCTTTGTGGATTGTCCGCACTGCATACAGCACAGTAAAGCATAGTGTAAATAAGGAGAGAACACTTTCTCAAATTGAAATAACTAATTGCTAAGACTAGAATCATGAGTCATTCACTGAGCTGCTGAAAAGTATCTCCTCCAAGACAGAAGCAACCCAAGTCCAATTTGATTATCAAACAAACACAGGGTAAATCAACAACTCAGTCGAAGTTGGATGAATTAGGCCTTCGCCGCAAATAAAACGGTGACACAATGCATCCCAATTCCCCATTGTTGTCGTTCTACTAGAGAGAGACTGGGAGTTTGAGAACAAATCACTAACAATGCAGGACTGCATTAAAACTTTAGTTGATACCAAGTCATGAAAAGATAAAACACAGAGTAATACAGTTTTATAGATCACATCAGACTATATGGACATTTCAATGGTAAATTTTCTGTTTGAGTGTACCGAATGCGGATAAACTCCCTGAATTATTTCTAACATAAATCTCACTACATACACTCCGGTCATTTTTTCTCCTCTTTCAAAGTGCGCCTAAAATTCTTGTCCAGTGTTGCCAACTCATTCCTTCATAAAAGCACCAGGAACGTCTTTAATAAGTTTTTAAAAAAAAACCGAAATAATGATAAAATGCACTAAAACGCATCAGAAATTTTAGGAATGCGCTAAACTAGTGCGGCCGCCCTATTCCAAACATTTAGGCTCCAGATGATATGAATAAACACCAGATCAGGTGCACCGAAAATCACCATAATGGCAACCCTGCATTGCCGCAAAAAAAAATTTGTTTTTTTTCAATAATCCCCCCATACCAACCTTTCGTTCTCTTAGCATACCACCCAATTTCTTTCTTTTTTTTATTACCCCACCCCCATCCCAACCTGCATTGTTTTTCTTTCACTTAGCATACACTCAACCCACCCCCTTTTTCTTTTTTCTCTCTTGTTTTAGAAAGACTACGCAAGTCTCCCTAAAATATCTAATATTTTCCTTTTATTTTTTATTCTTAACCCACCCCCTTTTTTTCTATAAATTTCTTTTTAAGTGACCATTATGACCAGAGACCGCCATTCATGTCAATCACGTGCCACCTTGGAGAAGCTTCAGATCACGTGACCCCGGGAAAGGTTGGAAAACACCTCGATAGCAGAGCAAAGGTCACAGTGTACACTGGAACAGAAAATCTGCCGAGTAATCTGTGAAAAGGTACTTCTTCAAGATAGAAAACGTCAGGGACAACCTGAACAGACATGGCCCATATCACAGCCGAGGCCACACATCTGGCTTTAGTTAGAACGCAAGCTTGAGCTCCAATCACAAACCACCTGGGGAAAGACAATAATAGACCTAGCAAGTGACATAAGACTTGTGCATGGTTTCAATTTCAACATTTGCAACGTCAATCATTTCATCACCATCGTGTTGTTGACATTATGATTATCAATTGGTCTATTTTGTTTATCTCTACATAAATTCAATTTAACGACAGTCACGCTTGCCAACTTATTTCTCTACCTCTCACTAAGTTGACTAAGGCAATAAATAAAAAATCAAAGTAATAAGTAACAATGTAATGTTAATGTAGTTAGTAGTAGTAATACTACCTAGTACTACTTTATTATATCAAGTAATATTATTATTATTATGAATCGATAAATTAAATAAATAGTAAGATACTGAAAGTGAAAGCATAGTCCTACCACAAGTTTCATTAAATCTTTTGAGTCTTGCCCGAGAGAATGCCATCGCTCCTTCTTAGTTTAAATATCTACGGATACCTAACAATGTGAATGTTTACTTGCAGTAAATTGTACATTAATTATAAAATACAAAGTTTTAAAAGAAAGTTAACTTTAAATTTTTGAAGTCTCTGCGCCACACAAATAGATTGTCCAATCATTGTCTACATCCGGTCTTTAGACGCACAAAAGCCGATGCTCCGTAATTTTTAATAGTTAATGTGCTGTTCGTCCGTCGAAGTCGACGATGACCATTCGATCAACTGGAATGATGATATCTGCGATATAAATAGTGTCCCCAACTGTGACTAATGCGCGCTTGGAATTGTCTACCCCACTCGAGGCATGTTTAGGAGGAGTATGTGGGCCATTGAGCAGCTCTTATCTTTCTTCTATCGTGTTTTTGTTGCGCATCATTGTGGCTGAGGTTCTCTACAACTCCCGCACCACTCCTGATTCTGCGACGTCAGTAGAATCTGTTTTGTGCAAGATTCTCCCATGAATTTGAGTCTATTTCGAAGTGAGTCAGCAATATCGTAAGAGTGTCCCTAAAACGCTTCTTCTGTCTTCCTGCCTTGCGGGAGTCAGTATGGAGTTCTCCATAAAACAACTTCTTTGGTGACAATCATCTTTCAAGCGGACCATGTGTCCTTACCAGACTGTCTGCGCCTCATCGACATTGTATATATGCTTACAGACTTAGATTTCATCAGCACTTCACTGTCTGGTAGTTTATCCCACCAATGGATGTTGAGTATCTTATAAAGGCAGTGGATGTGGAAGTGGTTGAGTCTTCTAGCGTATCTGGCATATACTGTCCATGTTTCACAGGCTTAAAGGAGTGATAATATTACTGTTGCCTGATAAACTATGAGTTTGGTGGTAGTTGTTATTCCCCATACGTTTTTTCGCAGTCTTCCAAATGTGGCACTAGCTTTCGCTATTCTATTGTTTACCTCAGTGTTGATGTTTACATCTTGTGAGAGAGTGCTGCCCAGGTATGTGAAATTATTGACTGTTTGAAGCTCTTCTTCTTTGATCCTTATATGGGGATTTAAGTGTGGTTTGTTTGGTGTGGGTTGAAACATGGTCTCTGTTTCTGTTTTCTTTGTATTGATGGTAAAACCAAAGTTACCGCAAGCTTCAGCAAATTGGATTAGGGTGACCTGAATACTGTCTGCAGTTAATGTAACTGAAAGTGAACCAAGCATGAATTAAATCAGTGGTTCTCAACCTCTTCCCCATTACACATTTTTTAAATTAAATGTTATAATTGGCGCAATTTTTAATCTGGAAACCTTTTTTTCCGCTAACCCTTTCATTGTTTATGCTAGGCAATTCTAATGTCATATTTCATTGTTTATGCTAGGCAATTCTAATGTCATATTTCATTGTTTATGCTAGGCAATTCTAATATCATATTTAATTGAGAGAAACCATGCTGAAATATTTTTTGTAAAATGTTATGGTATATTTTCCAAATAAATTAAGATGGTGACCTTTAAGAGATCCACTTAGACGGGTCTATGATCTCCATTTGTTCCCCTTTTTTCTTCTTAGCCCGGTAGCAATAAGCTATAGCCTTATTTGGTGATGTGGCTCCGACTGAAAATAACTTATGGTAAAGCAAAATAAATTAAACTGGTTACAAGAAATACTTACCGTACATATGAATAAAAATATTTGGTCGGACACCCTCTGACCATTTGGTTATTTATATATGAAAATAACTTAATTCTTCTTCGGTGATCCAGTGCCTCCTATGTATTTGCCCATTGACCCAATGCCATGTAAGTGTTTGTTAGTTGTTGTTTTATTCTCATATAGAAAGTGTGTTCCATTTGTCTAGTCTTGGAGGAAAAGACCCTTCCTGATATCATCAAACATTTCACATTTCACAATGTCGTGGTCCACAATTTCATGATATTGTTTACATAGCTGGCACTCTGGACCGAGTTGGGGTTGGATTCTGTTCCTGTGTTGATTAAGCAGAATGTGCTTGGTTTAGAGTCAGAAGGTGTTTTCATTAAGGTACCAAGTTCGTTTCTCACCACAGGTAATTGTGCATCCGGACCGTTCAGAAAGCAATGGCAACCTACTGAACGTATTTATATTGCCTAGAAAATCACCACAACCAACAAATGCTGGGTTGATAGCTACGTCCTGGATAGGATATGCTACCAATTTAGATGTTTTCATCTCTCTTTGCAATGTTTTTCATGCTACTTTAGGGTTTGGGTTGTACAGTTGGACATATGTTTAAACTTTAAACACCCTCTTTTCAAATATTTTTCCATTCATCGACATTTCTTTACTGTTTTTATTAGGTTTTTAAAAAACTGAATTACATTATTTAAACAACTTTGCTTAGCACTGAAGCACGGAATAAATAGCATTTTACATATATTCTATTAAATATAAATAAAATAGAGATGAATGCAAGTATACAAGAGCCATTGCTTTCAATAGTGAAACGACGAAAACTAACATGGTTTGGACATGTATACAGACATGATTTTTTGTTAAAAACAATACTGTAGGGAACCGTCGAAAGGGGAGAAGCAGATGAGTGCAAATAAAGGCATGGACATAAAACATCAGGAATAGACATGACAAGATTTTTTCTAACTCCTCTGCATCGTTGAAGATAGAAATCACTAGAGGACTCTGTGTGCTGAAGCATCCAATGTGGTTCCCCTACGACCCTGACGGATTACGAGTTTTATTCACATTCATTCATTATATTAAACGAGGGATAGTTCTATTTAACATTTTAAAATTTATTTTTATATTTTATCAACTAAATGAGTTGCAGTAGGAACCTGTCAAAATTATATTGTGGTGGCCGTTATTTTTGCAATTGTTTATGTTGATTATTATTTGTCTTTAAAAATGTATTCGAAGACACCTGCACGCACCCATTACTGTTTTTAAACATAACTCATCTTCAGCCAACTTTTCACAGCTATTATGATTGATAAAAAAGAAGTTTCAGCCAATTGTTAGTATAGGTCTCCATTGTAACTTTTGTTCTAGTGTCGAGGTATTACATAATTTTGAAGTGTTAGGTAAATAGCGTAAGGCTATAAATAGGGGGGGGGGGGTTAGAAGGTTTATAATTAATTTATAGATTTTTGAGGAGGGAGGGGGAAGGGGGTTGAAGGATTAGAACTAGTATTTAGAATTAATAATTAATTCTTTAATAATTATCGTCTGCGGCAAGAGATGTGATGTCATGGTATCTATCGATATGATTGGTTTTTCAAGGGAAATCCATGACGTTACTGTAAACAGTGCGCTATTTATAGCACAGTCATCATCTTCGTTTTCCTCTTATGCCAAGCTTGACACATAGGGCAGATGACATAGCATGCTTGTTGATCAACAGCTAGTTGTTCCAGATCGTTCATTTTCATACCAGTTGTTATGATTTATTTCTCAATAGTTATTTTCAGTGTTGTTTTTGGTCTTGCCCTTTTTCTCTTGTCACTCAGTGACCATGAAAAAACTTGACGTGGTACTCTTACTTCATTCATTCTGAGTGTTTTTGACCGACGTATGCCCAACGCCTTTTTCTAATAAATCTGTGATATATTCTTGCTTTGTTTCTTCTCTTAGTGACTCATTCGACTTGAAATCTTCAGTTTGTGATTTTCCTGAGACATTTTTTTTCGAAGGCATTTAGTTTGTTTTCTAGAGATGTAGTTGATTTCCTAGCTATCACACCCGTATGTCAAAACCGAAATAACACATGCATTGTATGTAGCACACTAGAGCATACTAGAGACAAATAGCACACTAGAGACATATACTATCAATTCACCGAAGTTTGATATGAACGTAGAAACGACCTGTTAAATGGGTGCATCACTTGAATGTGCTCAGATATCTGCTAGACCTATGTATCCATATATTCACTTATTATACGTTCTTGTTGTATAGGTAATTCCTATCATTGTCAGTATTGTTTGTTTATCTGTGTTACCAATGCTTACACCCGTTTGTCAAATCTTCTGTTGCTCTCTGGTTCTTATATCTTTAAGCCTTGTGAGAAATCAATACATAGGACAATGAATTTTTGTGGGTACAATACACGAATCAGTGGACAAATCACGTGACAACATACCAATTTTTTAATTTCATATGCTATTGCACTATCTCGGAAACTTAATAAGTCGTAACTTAAAATAGCGATCTAGCGATTTGCGCGCAATGAACTGACCATCCACCTTCCACTCTGTGCAGCGCGAATGTCGAGTGATCATGGGCTCTCATCTCGCAACGTGTAAAATATTGGATGCGTCGGTATATGCGTCTTTATTGGAATTTCGTTCCGTTTAATTATGCTAGCTATTTAATTCTTGTATTGTACCTTTTTGTGAATCACTGGAAGATGTAGGAAAACACATAAAATCAATACTTCGACCTAACGGCATTAATCAAGACTACAACGTATCACTCAACGAGTAAAGAACAACTCTGCCTATACTCTGTTCACTCTAAGAATGAAGTGGATCAGTGCTTCTCATTGGTTGTTGGACGCAGAACGCATTAATCGATTGTTAAGTGCCAAATAATACTGTTCTTAGATTTCGTTTTTAAATGTTTTAAAAAATGTTTTAAAAAATGTTTTTAAATATTGTATTTAATTACTTTTAAATGTTTTAAATAATATTGTTTAAAATGTCAACAGTTGTTTAAAAATCACCTATTGTCGAGGAGTAATCTGGAGATGTGTTTTGACCCACTTCATTCTTAAAGTGAACAGAGTTTTTTTAATATATCATCCCATTAAGACACAACTATATCTAGATTTCTTTTTTTTTAATTTGTAAACCCGGGAAAGCTTTTTAATTATTTATGTTACTATTATTAGTTTACTTTATAAGTTTAATCCCCAATCTCATTGGAAAATGTAAGATGTCTGATTTTTTTATGCGATACAAGAAAGTTATCGCATTTTATGTTAACGGCAGTTTTAGAGTGCTGATACATTCAACATTCCATTGTTTTATAGAAGCAACCAGTGAAGATGGATGATCTGTAGCTTGAGATTGTGATGTCGATCCTTTACTTTGGGAATGGCATAATTATTTTTACCCGCTAGTTACGTGAAGCTCTCTTGTCGTTCAACATATATTGAAGAGGTATCATACAGATGAATGTCCGTGTGGATCCCGAACCCAGACTTCTGAACAAATACTTCAGGACTGTCCAACATACAAACAGCAGAGACAGCGGAACTGGCTAGAGGATGCAGATTTGAGGAAAACTCTATGGGGCAGCCGCTCTGACCTGGAGATGACAGTGACTTCACACGACGACAACTTGGCAATGTAACATGTCCGCTGATGTTGAACGCAGAAGAAGAGGAACAAATATTGAAAATCGACAGCAGTTTAATTATACGGCTGTCCTCAGATTTTTTAATCATATTATTGGCCAACGGTGTCTGACCCCGAAATGGGAAGAAAGAATTGCAACATTGTGATCTATAACGCATGTGGTAAAGGTGAATAAGGTTTGGGGTGGATGTGGCTATGAATATATATATATATATATAAACTGATATATTAAAACTCATTGCAGGACAAATAGATCTCCAAATCAATTCATCAAAAACAAAAATTATGGACTTCACCAATTCACCTAACGAAATTACTTTAAATGGACAACAACTTGAAATAGTACACAAATTCTCCTATCTAGGAACCAAATTAACACTCGATGGTGATGCCATGACAGAAATTACAACTCCCATTGCCCTAGCATCAAGTGCATTTAACAGACTGTCTAATATCTGGAAGTCAAAGTCAATCAGCACACGCACGAAAATGCGCTTATTTAATTCCTGCGTTATTCCGGTGCTATCATATGGATGTGAGAGCTGGAGAAGCTCTTTATTTTCAGAAAAGAAATTACTGAGTTTCGAGAACAAATGTCTTCGTAGGATAAATAACACCCATTGGAATGAATTCAAATCGAATGATAAAATCAGAGAAGAGACACATCAAAATTTCATCACAGATGTTATCAGAAAAGGTCGTTGGTCCTACATCGGGCATGTCCTACGCGCAGACACCAACAGAATACAACACCAATCTCTTGAATGGATCAATCAATCAATCAATAAAACCTAAAACCCTTCAGGGTCGTAGGGGTACCACATTGGAAGCTTCAGCACACAGAGTCCTCCAGCGAATTCTATCCTCAGCGATGCGGATGAGTGTGGAAATATCTAGCCCTGTCCATTCCTTGATGTTGTCTGTCCATGTCTTTATTTGTCCTCCTCTGCTTCTTCCACCCTCGACAGTTCCCTGCAGTATTGTTTTTGACAAGGAATCGTGCCTGCATACATGTCCGAACCATGCTAGTTTTCGTCGTTTCACTATTGAAAGTAATGGCTCCTGGACACCTGCACACATCTCTACTTTATTTCTTACGTACACATTGGTCTTATGTTCCCTATAGGAAATTCGTAGAATTCTTCTGTAGCATTTATACTCGAAAGCCTGTAATCTTCTCTCCATGTCCGCAGTGAGTGTCCAACTCTCACAACCATACAACACAACGGAAAGCACGAGCGACCTATACAGTTTGATTTTCACTCCAACACTGATGTTGCTTTTCCAAATCACAGTTAGCCTTGACAAGGACGTTAAAGCCATCTCCAGCCTTATTTTTAGTTCTGCTTTGCATTTACCATCGCTGCATATACTGGATCCGAGGTATTTGAAGGTATTCACCTCTTCAAGCTTATGTCCATTCATCATGATATTAGTCTGGTTTTCTGTGTCTCTGCTGTTTACCAATATTTTGCTCTTATCTTAATTGATTTCCATTCCGTACTTGCTGGTAACTTTTTCTAACTTTGATGTTAATTCTTGCAATGATTGTTCTGACCCAGCTATAAGATCAATATCATCAGCGAAACGCAAGTTGCAAATAGGGCGACCTCCGATCGATTTAGACGTGTTGTAGTCATGCAATGTCTCTTGTATGATGTGCTCTAAGTATATGTTAAAAAGTACTGGGGACATTATGCATCCCTGTCGAACTCCCACAGTTGTTTTGAAGAACTCTCCAATTGTATTGTCTGACAAGACAGCACTATTTGCATTTTCGTACAGAGCTTCAATAATGTCTATAATTGTGGTGTCAAAATTAAATTTCCTCAGTATGTGCCACAGACCATCATGCCAAACACGATCAAAGGCCTTTGTAAAGTCAATGAAGTTGTGGTATAGATCACGTTGGTGCTGAATATGTTTTTCGATTAGTGTTCGGATGTTAAATATTTGTTCAACAGTGCTTCTGTTTGCTCTGAAGCCAGCTTGTTCTTCTGCAATTATTTCTTCTGACTTGTGTTTTATTCTGTTAAGTAGTATTTTGAGCATCACTTTACTGGGGTGTGTTATAAGGCTAATTGTTCTGTAATTTGTACACACTTTCAAATTTCCTTTCTTGGGAATTGGTATTATTAGTGATTGTGTCCACTCAGTGGGCCATTGTTTTGTGTTCCATATATTTTGGCATATTTTGGTCATAATATTTACCACATTAATGCCCCCGTATTTCAACAATTCTGCTGGATACCTACAGGCAAAAGAGCAAGGGGTAGACCAAAAGAAACACTCAGAAGAACAATACTTAGAGAAAGTAAAACAATCAATATTCGTACTATTCAAGAACTGCACAGAATAGCTTTGAACAGACAGAATTGGAGAGATCTGACCTCTGCCCTATGCGCTAACTTCAGCGCAAACGGAAAGTGAATGAATATATATATATTTGCTGTCTCTCGATGTAGTCTGGAAATGCGTTGGTCTTTATTTCTCTCATGAGGTGACCAAACCACCAGGTTTACTGTCTCTCGATGTAGTCTGGAAATGCGTTGGTCTTTATTTCTCTCATGAGGTGACCAAACCACCAGGTTTGCTGTCTCTCGATGTTGTCTCGCCTTGTGATGGTCTCTATCTCTCCGTTGGTCTCTTCTGGTGAGATTTAGGCCTATAGCTTTCCTCAAACATCTTATTTCACACGTTGTGATATTTTTCGCTAGTGTCTTTGTTAAGGGACATGTTTGACATTAGCAGCACAGAGTTGGTATAAAAATACTGTGTATCAATTGTCATTTTTTTTAGCTATGAAGATTGTTGGGAGTTTGAGCATAGGCGACAGCTGTTATCTCACAGCTTTGGCTTTCTAACATCTTTCTTCGATCTCTCTATCAAGTTTGCTATCCTCTGTAAAAACGCTTTATACATATTTGAACTCGGAGACCTGCTTTAGTTTTATACCCATGTAGGATGAAATAAAGTCAAAGAGTGAGCTAGAACCTGCGAAGGCCTACTCACATTAAAAATAAGACTGCTACGATACTCTGCCCTCACTCTCTCCTGCAAACTTGAAATTGATATTTTCACCCTTACAATTCTCCACTCCCAAAATAAAATAGCACTGTTTACCTGGGACTAATATCTGACGCATGGAATCTCCGGTTCAAATAAAGAACTTTCATTTTTCAGGGTTGCTTATTATGGGAACTGGGAGATTATTCTAGGGCTAATACGGTCAACAATATTCAGTATGGCCTACTGATTAAATCCCAGGGGCTGATTCCCTGATAACATTTGTGCTATCTAGTAGACAACCCATTCTAATGATGGTATTCTTGCAGAAACATTACAACGGAAACGCCATTTTGAGCAGACTAAAAACAAAACGTGTACATTCTTGAAATATTGCGTACAGAATCTAAAAGGAAAAAAATAAAAAATAAACCACAATATTTATTGACGTTTATTTTTGAAGTAGAGAATAATCCCACGGGACATTACGACATGTTTAGAGATTAGGGAATAACTCAGTGAGAAATGTGAGGAGTTCTACGTTGGAATCAATTTTCTACTGTTTGCCTTTTGCAGTTCCAGTCCTGCTTCATCGATCGTGTTCGCGCTATATTCTATTTTCACAGTGCGAGTGTATATTTGTGAGTGCCGCTCGCGATGTTCGTCATTCCAACCATCAGACATGTTTAATGTGTCCAGTGAGATGTGTTACGATCAACTTTGCCCCAGTGTATCGTTGGTTAGTCATTGTTTCTCGTAATTTCCATTACAGGAGTGATAATTTGTTTTTAGATTTTAAAATGTTACCGCAGAACAGCATACGCTGTTGTTATAGCTGTGATATTATCAGCTGGAGTTACTGTTGCTGTCACTGCTGTAAACTTTATGCTGACTTGACACGTGGGCTAAACGCCGTTTCATAGTATTTAAATACTCGTACAGACCTGTGTTTGTCGAAACCAGCGGTCAAAAACAGAGTAACAGACGAGATGGTTGAAAAACACACACATCTTTGGCAGTAGAATCGATTTTTCTTCCAACTCTGGATTTTTCGACATTGAGTGAAAAATGCCGGGACGTAACGAGTGTGCGGTCTCGTCGCTAAACAGCGGGACCTTCTTGACTTAGAGCTAGTTATCTTGGTTATCGTCGTTTTTGTACTTTTATTTTCCTCAAGGATAAATAATTTGATGTGTTCGTGCAGCGCACACATTCCCGCGCTAACATCTAATATGTGTTTGCTGTAAGGATCCAATTACTGTTTTCGCTCCAGCTTCTACTCAACATTTACCGTTATGGATAAACACCTCGGATCTTACTACTGTGGTGTGCTCACGAATAAGTTTCACGTTTTTATAAAAGAACTGGGTGTATACTAGAACAGACATTTATGTGTAATATGTGTGTATGTAATGCACTCGCATACAAGGCAATACTAGACTGTTCTGGATTACGGATGAAATCAAGAGAGCGGAGTAAAGTAGCGACTTATCATCACTGAGTGTATTTGCAGAGGAATATAATATATATGAATCGTTAACTTTGACGTTACTAATCATCAATGAAACGCTGGAGTCCTAATAGTCAGCAAGGCTGGATGAACTTGCCTCGAATCATGAGAAAACTAGTCTTCAGGTTGCTTCCTTGCCATGCAAAACTGATTATCGTCGTTCTCATAATCTCAATTATCATTATTATGTTTACTCCAGTGATTAGAAACATCGTTCTTTTTCCTGTTTGGCCGTATGCGTGGAGAGAATTAAGTACGTTTGACGCAATAGAACTTCGATTTTTTACACAGCACACGTTAGATGTAGAGGCAGTGGCGTCGTGTCCAACGACAACTATGCCACGGATCACACCTTCAAATGTTGATATGACGAACGTTAAAACATATTCTCAAATTGACTTTAGTCAACTCCACAGTCCTGAACACAAACGATATCTGCCTTCGATCACACCAGAAGACAAACTAAAATTACTATATACATACATCATTCTTGACGAAGCTTTAAGGACCATGCGCGTGGAATTCTTTTTTGTACAAGGTTCTTTACTTGGTGTTCACAGACACAAAGGGTTAATTCCGTGGGACGATGATATTGACATCGCCGTGAATGTTTCCGATTGGAAACTTGTCAGGCATGGCCTGTCTTGTATAGAAGGATTTGTGTTGTCTGTTACAAATTTCATGCATTGGAAATTTCACTCTAATACGTCACATCCGTATGTAGGTTACCCATTTATAGATATTTTCTTCTACACAGAGAATGATCACTTTATATGGGCAGTCTCCAAATCTACGTCATATTACCTTGTTTTCCCCAAGAAAGATACATTCCCCTTGACACATGGCCAGTATGAGGGACTAACGGTGCCAGTTCCCAAAAATACGGATGGTGTGTTGAAAGTGCTTTATGATTACGAAATATGTCAGTCACGTGGTATGGACCATAAAACACACGCTGTTATGTCCTGGTCAGAGGTATCTAGCATTCCTTGTTCGTCCTTGACATATCTGTATGACATGTATAATTTTGCATCATCGTAGTGTTTTACAATAACCATTTCCTTGTTACTGACCCAATTTTGTGACTTTAAAAAAATAAATAAAAGAACATATTTAAAAAAAGTACCCCATAGCTAGTCTAAAAAAAAGACTACAATGAATCAAGTCTTTTCATAAATTTTTTGCAAAATGTACCAATATATCGATACCAGAAATTAATTGTTTCCAATATATCGATACCAGAAATTAATCGTTTTCAATATATCGATACCAGAAATTAATTGTTACCAATATATCGATACCAGAAATTAATTGTGCTGATTAGTACACACTTTATTTATGGTATGAGTGTACACGTAAAAGCTGTTATGCTAGTTACTTATGTGCCTATGCTAGTTTCAGAACATTGCTATCAATTACGGATCTCTAAATGCAAGAGGATGATGGAATAATCCCTTTAGCTGTGACCAGGTAATACTTGACACATGATGATGATGAAATAATTAATTTAGCTGTGAGTAGATAGCTCTTGACAGCCCAAAGTATTTCAGACAAAATTACAAGTTCTTCTCAGTTGTATAGCTGATGCGACACTCGGAATCAAGGTTGTCTCAAAGACATGGTTGTGTATGGGGAGTTTATGGATGCATGTTTAGCCCCATAAGAGAGAAACTTCAGTGCGCCATTATCCGAGGATGACCAAGTTCTGCCATGAGCACATCATACAATGCTGGGCCAACTATCGTATCATTCTTCTGTCAGATTTGTTGACCCATCAGCAGTGGTATCACATCTAGAATTTCCCGTCATATGGTAGTCTGCTAGAAAAGTACAAAGATGCAACATACTTGCCTACATTTATTTCGTTTCCATGGAAAGAGAAGAAAACAAATAAAAAGGTGCTAAAGACACTTAATATGAAGAAAGAACTATGTGGCATGTGGTAGAATACACAAGTAACAAATTTAGACAATGTATGACAAAATGATTTTTTCACAGCACAGGTGTCAGGCTGTCAGCCTATTCCCAACTTTCCTTAGTCACCTCCTTCGAAATGAAGCTAATGTCTTGGTTTCCCCATAAATGAAGCTAATAACTTGGTTTTCCCATAAATGAGGGTAATCACTTATAAATAAAGCGAATCACTTGGTAATTGTGAAATTTTTTATATTTGGGGAAAAGCTGATTTGGGGGAGGGGGAATGTTCTAACCTCTGACTTACTACTTTCTTAGCACAAAATACCATGCTGTTTTCTTAAGGAGGGGGGGGGGTTGAACCTTACCCCTCCCCCTTTACGGCCTTTGAATAATATAATACATTTTCATGTGGATATAACAATTGGTCATAAACAAACATTATTGGGAGAGTGGGAGTTCCCTTAGAGTATATACATTTTCTAGTTCTATTTGGTGATATTTCTATCGAGGATGTTATGACCAGTTTGACTAGTTTTTACCAGTATATATATATATATATATATATATAACAACAAACGTCAATAGAACTAACAGTTAATGTGACAGTCCCATCGATGGTTATCAATGGTTTACAATCAGCTGTTATCGTAAGATGGTAAACTCTGTAGTAAATCCTTGTGTCTAGAGATCCGTGGATAAATTCAGCAGGGTTTTCTGTAATGATTTTATAAGAATAATTTACGATCAGTAATCTATCATTGCTTACTGAACAGTTCTAATGCATGCCTGCAGCTTGATGGATTATATTACTTAGGGATTATGAGACGTGCCGAATATCACAGTCACAATTCCTGACACATAGTACAGTTGGCAAAGAATATTAGGATTCTGAGCACATGATGTTTTACATGGCTTCATCTGACATGATGTTTCACATGGCTTCATCTGCTACATTTTGGAAGATGAACCTTGGAAATGGATAATGGTTTTGATAATCACATGTAACACACAAGCGACATTTCGATCAAAAGGTTATGTATTTTCAAGTTTAGTTCTTTCGTACATTGCCCCTAGTCAAAACGTCGATTTTGTGTGTTGTTATTATTGTTATAAGTTATATCAAAATTGTATTTACCTTTTTCCAAGTTTCGACTGTTGAATTACAGTTTTACTGCAGTTGTTACTTATTATTAATCTTCCATTGTGGAAATACTTTACGAGATGATGGCAGTTTAAAAGAAAAAACTTAAACATTTATCGAATAGCTCACGCACACAAAAGTCATTAAAACGAAGTGTAGCATTTTTGTTTACTTGTAAATATATAGTCATTGTTTTTGTATGTAAAGATCATTCAACCCTTTACCTGTTACAGTGTTCTCAGTAACATATCCCAGATGTGTTAAATTTTTCCCTCAATGACTTTCTCCCTGTGCTGATGCCTTCTCGTGAGCTACAAAAATAAGGAGAGATTCCACGGTACTGGTTTTTTTATTATCACCAGAAAATATATACATGTAACAGCATGGGTAGAAAGGCCGATTAGCACTAAGGCATGGCTTTTTCAGCGTGAAATCGATTTTACAATAAGGGGGTAGAAAACATTTTAAAAAACAAGTTAACTCGTCTGCAGCAGCCAAAGGGTTAATGTACCATGTTTGCTCCATGCTCATTGATAATCAATATTTTTTCATGGATGTTCTCCTGTAACATGCTGGTATTTTCTGATTTTAAACATGAATCAATTTAAATTTTGGTTCAATATCAGGATTGTGTCTTCCCAGTTGTATATTTGATCACAATTTTGTCAGTCTTCTGAGAATTTGCTTCCAAAAAAAACAACCTCAAACAAAATAAACAACGAACTATCAGTTTATGATATCTTTAACTTTTACCTCAGTGGCAACATATCCAATGCAACTTCCAGCTATTAATCTGATCGAGTCATTAGTTAATTATATAGTGATGTGGTCTCAACGGCTCATCCTTTACAAGTTACGCTATTTGAATTTGTTTTCGGGATTTTCATTGGTCACATCTACCCAAGTGTTATCGAGGCCCTGAAGGGGAGTAATTACCTATCATGGTTGTCCTACAAGGTGATTAAGGAAGTTTAGGATAGAGTTCTTCTTCTTCTGCGTTCGTTCTCAAACTCCTGCAGAATAGCAGGATGTAGTCCGGAGAATGGAATGCGTTGTGTCATGGTTTACAGCATTGTTGCGATATCTGCGCCTTTCTGCCTGACACATACGGCTTCAGCATGGGTTCGGGTCACTGACCCTATATGGGATGGGACAGCCAACTCCATCCCATAACCTCCTTAGTCGTTTCTTACGACATGCATGGAAGGTAAACAGTGTTGCTATTCTGTGCTTCCCTTTCGGGCCCCGGTAACACACAGGCGACGGATAGAGGTGGCTGTTCAGATAGAGGGTCAAAGTGACCTAGAAGCCACGCTGAAGTCAGATATGTCATGCCAGATATCGCAACCAAGCTGTAACAATGACACATCACATTTCATTCTTCATACTGCATCTTGTTAATCTGAAGACATTTGAGAACGAACTCAGAAGTAGTAGTACACATTGGTCACTTTGTGATGACAGCCACATTGGTCACTTTGTGATGACAGCCACATTGGTCACTTTATGAGGACAGCCACATTGGTGACTTTGTGATGACGGCCACATTGGTCGCTGTGTTGACTGTGTTGACATCCAATGAAACTCATGGGGAAAGTCAAATAGCGTTACGTTTGATGTATGACACGGATGAATCCACAGGACCGTACAATTGACAAGAGACGTCATTTGACATTATTTTGTAAATACACATATTTGTATCACTTTTTTCTATGAATGCTGTAATTCCGTACACAATTAAGTGTGTGTGATGTCCATACATTATATCGAAGGGGGGGGGGGGGGGGGTCGGCGATGTTATAAAAAAAGTTTGACAGATATTGGAAGGTGGGGCTGACAAAAGTTGATGTCAACAAAATTATTGAAATGAATTTAGTTCAATTTGAATTCCCCCTTCCACCCCCCCCCCCCAATTTTTTTTTTTTTTTAAATTATGAAAAATAAACTTAGTTTTTTTTCGTTCTCTTTCAGCAAAATGTATTGATGTTATTGTTTTTTTGGGGTTGGGGAATTTTTGACATAATTAAGCAGGGATGTCTATGAATTCTTGACAGCTTGTTGACAATGGGGTGGGATTTTAAAATACACTTAGATAAATATGAAAAGAGGAAACTGAACACATACTCATTTGTCCGGTATATGGCAGCACAAATAATACACTTAGATATCTATGGAAACAGGAAACTGAACACATACTCATTTGTCCGGTATATGGCAGCACAAATAATACACTTAGATATCTATGGAAACAGGAAACTGAACACATACTCATTTGTCCGGTATATGGCAGCACACACAATACACGTACACGCCTTGGCTATTTTTGGCATGCGATTCCAAGTATTTAAATAGTAACTAACTGAAAGCGAAACAATAATCAAAATACGTAGCGAATGGGGTCCAACTTAATTTAGCGAACAGGTCTTATATATAGGCAGTCGGTCACGGTATAACTCACTTATGCTTTCATTGTATTGTATGGTTGTCAGAGTTGGACATCTGTTGCAGACACGGAGAGACAGATACAAGCCACTGCTGCAGACACGGAGAGACAAAAACAAGCCTCTGCCGCAGACACGGAGAGACAAATACAAGCCTCTGCTGTAGACATGGAGAGACAAATACAAGCCTCTGCCGCAGACACGGAGAGACAAATACAAGCCTCTACTGTAGATATGGAGAGACAAATACAAGCCTCTGCCGCAGACATGGAGAGACAAATACAAGCCTCTGCCGCAGACATGGAGAGACAAATACAAGCCTCTGAATACACGTTTTATAAATGCATTTTGCGCATTTACTATATAGAGCATAAGACCAACAAAAATATGTGTGCGTAAGAAATATAGTAGTTTCATTGCCCTGCAATAAGGGAGATACAGTGAGTGTTTGAGAACGAAAAAACTAATATATTTCTGTATAAGTTTTGATTTCCAGGATTTACAGTCGATTAGCTCTTATTTTCTGTGTCCAATATGGCAGTGCCATAGATACGTTCTCAGTAAAGAAATACCTGTAAATTCAGTAAATAAATACCTGTAAATTCAGTAAATAAATACCTGTAAATTCAGTAAAGAAGTACATGTAAATTCAGTAAAGAAATACCTGTAAATTCAGTAAAGAAATACCTGTAAATTCAGTAAAGAAATACCTGTAAATTCAGCAAAGAAATACCTGTAAATTCAGTAAAGAAATACCTGTAAATTCAGTACAGAAATACATATACAGTAAAGAAATACATATAAATTCAGTAAAGAAATACCTGTAAATTGAGTAAAAATACATATAAATTCAGTAAAGAAATACCTGTAAATTCAGTAAAAATATACCTGTAAATTCAGTAAAGAAATACCTGTAAATTCAGTAAAGAAATACCTGTAAATTCAGTACAGAAATACCTGTAAATTCAGTAAAGAAATACCTGTAAATTCAGTAAAGAAATACATATACACTAAAGAAATAAATATAAATTCAGTAAATAAATACCTGTAAATTCAGTAAAGATATACCTATAAATTCAGTAAAGAAATACCTGTAAATTCAGTAAAGAAATATCTGTAAATTCAGTAAAGAAATACCTGTAAATTCAGCAAAGAAATACCTGTAAATTCAGTAAAGAAATACCTGTAAATTCAGTACAGAAATACCTGTAAATTCAGTAAAGAAATACCTGTAAATTCAGTAAAGAAATACCTGTAAATTCAGTAAAGAAATACCTGTAAATTCAGTAAAGAAATACCTGTAAATTCAGTAAAGAAATACATATACAGTAAAGAAATACCTATAAATTCAGTAAAGAAATACCTGTAAATTCAGTAGAGATATACCTGTAAATTCAGTAAAGAAATACCTGTAAATTCAGTAAAGAAATACCTGTAAATTCAGTAAAGAAATACCTGTAAATTCAGTAAAGAAATACGTATACACTAAAGAAATACATATAAATTCAGTAAAGAAATACCTGTAAATTCAGTAAAGATATACCTATAAATTCAGTAAAGAAATACCTGTAAATTCAGTAAAGAAATACCTGTAAATTCAGTAAAGAAATACCTGTAAATTCAGCAAAGAAATACCTGTAAATTCAGTAAAGAAATACCTGTAAATTCAGTACAGAAATACCTGTAAATTCAGTAAAGAAATACCTGTAAATTCAGTAAAGAAATACCTGTAAATTCAGTAAAGAAATACCTGTAAATTCAGTAAAGAAATACCTGTAAATTCAGTAAAGAAATACATATACAGTAATGAAATACATATAAATTCAGTAAAGAAATACCTGTAAATTCAGTAGAGATATACCTGTAAATTCAGTAAAGAAATACCTGTAAATTCAGTAAAGAAATACATATACAGTAAAGAAATACATATAAATTCAGTAAAGAAATACCTGTAAATTCAGTAAAGAAATACATATACAGTAATGAAATACATTTAAATTCAGTAAAGAAATACCTGTAAATTCAGTAGAGATATACCTGTAAATTCAGTAAAGAAATACCTGTAAATTCAGTAAAGAAATACTTGTAAATTCAGTAAAGAAATACCTGTAAATTCAGTAAAGAAATACCTGTAAATTCAGTAAAGAAATACCTATAAACGTTGGCCAAACCGTATGAACGTCTGATGAATTAACAAGTCATTGATGTAGCAATTCAATATTATTTTAGATTAAGCACAACCGCCATTCATCGATCATCGTAGAAAATCACACATGATAGAAGTAGATTTTTAGTGAATTGTTAGAATGATGTGTTGAATTCACTCATAAAAAATACACTTGATTTTAAACTGGAACAATTATGTACACAGTGAACTCATGTTTTACGTTAAATATTGTTGAATTGTCATCAAGGCAACATTTAACAAGATAAACACAATTATACGTAATTGGTCTTTGTCAGTTAATGTAAGAGAGTTCTAAGAATTTCTGATGTATGAATGTGAATCATGGACACAGAAGAACAGTGAAACATTATACTGTGGCAACAGAGATGTGATTTATAGAAGAATATTAAGAACACCATGTGCAGATAAAATACGTAATGACGATATCTTGAAAAAAAGTTACTTTATAAAGAAGAGAGCTGCTTACCCCATCAGAAAGAGACAATACACATTTTTAAGTTACAACATGACAAGAGGAAAAATGGAACACGTTGTAACAATAGATAAGTTGAAGAGCAAGAGAGGCAGGGGAAGACCAAGAGAGAAGATGCTTGACAACTTAACATTGTGGCATGGGAGAACATCGGTATCGGAAATGATTGACATCACATACATTGGGATCTTGTGGAAGGATATGGCAACCAACGCCGCAAGCCATGGACTATAAAAGATGAATTGTAATAATTTAATACAATTAAAACGAGGGGGGGGGGGATTCCGTTTCCTCTAACCTCAATCGATTTCCTGTTTACCATATTTCCTGTTTCCCTGGCTTCAATTGTTTTCCCGTTTACCATGTTCCCTGGTTACCCTGACCTCAATGGTCTTAACTTTTTTTTACATTTACATGCTAATCTTGTTTACTTTAAAAATAGTTCCAGTATTATTTCACGAGTTGATTTTATTTTACCATCATATGTAATTATTTCTGTTTTATGTGTGAAATGGAAAAACATTTAAAAAAAAATTAACAATGTGAAATAAATCGTGTAGTTATTTGTTACTTCTTAGTGCGCATTTTGTGTGTGTAAGGTGCAGGAGTGTTTTGTGTGCTAATATAATTAAGTAATCAGGAGGGTACTTCAATTCTTGAAAGCTGTTGACAGGGGAGTGGTAAAACAGTTGTTGAAAGGGGGAGTGGTGAAACAGTTGTTGACAGGGGGAGTGGTGGAAGAGTTGTTGACAGGGGGAGTGGTGAAAGAGTTGTTGACAGGGGGAGTGGTGAAAGAGTTGTTGACAGGGGGATTGGTGAAACAGTTGTTGACAGGGGGAGTGGTGAAAGAGTTGTTGACAGGGGGATTGGTGAAAGAGTTGTTGCAAGGGGAGTGGTGAAACGGTTGTTGATAGGGGGAGTGGTGAAACAGTTGTTGACAGGGGGAGTGGTAAAACAGTTGTTGACAGGGGGAGTGGTGAAACAGTTGTCAACAGAGGGAGTGGTTAAACAGTTTTTTTTGACACAGGAAGTGGTCAAACGTTGATGTTGCTAATGGGAAATCCTAAAAACGGCTGGGAAAAGTGATGTGAACTCAGTACATCGTACAACAGCTAACCATATACGACTAGAAGAACAAGTCATTCGAAATGGTCAATCCTGTTGGCCGAAATATCATATATGGTTAGTTGTATATAGAAGTAAAATTCCTTTAAAATGGTCACTCCTGTTGGCTGACACGATCTTGTAAATTGGTGACTACGTATATTTGTAAAACTGCAGGTAGTCGACAATTTTACTTACATTGGAAGCACTCTTTCTCGCGCGATGTCAATATTGATGTGGAAATTAACAATAGACTGGCAAAAGCTAGTGCTGTATTTGGCAGATTACGCAACAATGTATGGGACAGAAGAGGTATAAGAAAAACCACCAAACTACAAGTATATCATGCTGCTGTTATACCAACATTACTATACGCCTGCGAAACGTGGACAGTGTATGCTAGACATGCAAGAAAGTTAAATCATTTCCATCTTACCTGCCTACGTAAATTACTAAACATCCATTGGTGGGACAATGTACCAGACTACGAGGTCTTGGAAAAATCAACCTCAATAAGCATCCACACAATACTTAGGAAGGCGCAGGCACGCTGGGCAGGCCATCTTGTGCGTATGGAGAACTCACGTTTGCCAAAACAAATATATTATGGAGAACTCGAGGCAGGATTTCGAAAAGCTGGTGGACAGAAAAAGCGTTTCAAAGACACGCTCAAGTTATCCTTGAAACATCTTAACATTGACGTAGGCGCTTGGGAGAGCCTCGCTCAGGATAGAACAGCATGGCGTTACAGCATTAGAACGGGAGCACTAGCGGCGGAAGAATTCAGACAAGAAACTGCAAGACAGAAGCGGACACGTAGAAAAGAAAAAACATCTCAACCTCACACAGATACCTTCTATTGTTGTCAATTCTGTAAAAGAACATTTTGTGCGCGCATTGGACTTGCTAGTCATTTAAAAACGCACTATTAACTTTATTATTTTATTATTTTATTATTTATTGTTATTATTATTATGGTTGAGTTTTTGGTCATCGTCGATCACGACGGACGAACATCATATTTTGTAACCCCTAGCTTTTGGAAAACACAGATCAACCAACAGGAGTGACCAATTCGAAGGCATTGCGTTTCCTTGCTCTTTCAAACCGTGACTTTCTGAGTACTATAAGACCTCTCAGTAGAAAGTAAACATGGCCTAGAAGTCAGAGTTTTAATTATTTCCGTGAATTTCGTTGGTGAATCTCGGCTTTTGTTTGGCCATACAATCCTGATATAGGCCTATAAATAGTGATTATATAACGAAAATCACGACAATGATAAAGAAAACGTCACGAACGAGTCTTGTTTACTTTCTGTATAGAGGTCTTCGTTACTTCAGACGGTCTTGTTCAAACACACCATATTACATCAAGAAGATGACAAGAACCGGCGTCAAATAACCGGTCTCTTGAGTAACGCGTGATTTAGATGAACTTGTTTTGGAGGAAGGTCACGGAATATCAAAGATCAGCCAATCAGCTTACACGAGTACAAATAGAAACATAATGTATTGCAGACTAGAAAATACAAAGAGATTTGTATACAAGAAGTGAAAACATACAAAGAAGATTACTATTGGGGAATATACCGCCGAAGTTTTGGGACATCCTGCTGGAATCTAATAAATAAAATTATACAGCAATAAAGATTTGAACCAGTTCCGCTTAAATAGTACCCACTCGCCTCGCAACTTGAGTCAGAAGATCTAATTCTGGAAATAGAATAGGACTATTGTCCTGCTACAAGATAGATATAGTGTGAGTTTTAGAATGAAGAAATATATCTCTGTAGAATAGTTAAGCTTGACTCTCGTAATCAGAAGACATACAAGCAGAAACAAAATAGGCCTCCATTCGTGACGATTTTGATTAGTGCATTTCTTTGGTGACTATCGCACTTTGTGTCGCTTGTCAAGGCCGAAAAACGAAATTCACGAAAATCGTCGAAAACATGACGTAAAATGGTTGTTTTGATTTTGTTGGTAGGTCTTCAATTGGCCAGATTCACGAATTAATCCATCTGCCTTGTAATCACAAGAGCCATAATACTGATTCGATTTTTTATCGTATATTCTAATTAATTACTTTACCCCATACTATTATATGCCGTGGTGACTGGATTGCCAGAGTCAGGTCCGTTCTAGTGGCACCCTTGAAACAGGTCCGTTCTAGTGGCACCGTTGAAACAGGTCATTTCTAGCTTTTTATCGTACATTTTAATTCATTATTTCCCCCCATACTATTATATGCCGTGATGACTGGGTTACCATAGCCGTAACCCCTATTATATTTTGATGGTCAAACGTTCTGATATAGCCAAATTGAACTAATGTCCACGGTTGAAGAGTGAGTGCCTAACCATAAGTGGGATGTCCATAAATCATGTCAACAATTGTTTGCCAATGTTTAACCCCTCCGCCCCCTCCTGTTAACAACTGATAATAATTTAGGTATCCACCTGCTGAATTATGTCTTATAATATTAACATACCCCCTCCCCACACACAAAAACCTAATATTTTTAGCAGAAAAAATTACGAAAAAAATAAAGCAAGTTTTGGTTAATGCTTTAGGCAAATGTTTCAAATGTAAACTATTTGGTTAGTTGGTTGCTGATCCAGCGGTCCATGAACTCAAGCCCTTTGACTGAAATTCAAACTATTTAAATGGTGTATAAAAAGCCGTATTGTTGACGTCAATTTTTGTTGAATTCCCCTGGTCAACAATTACCTAATTTGTTCAGATGCCCCCAATTATTGACGTAATTTATAGACAGCCCCTTAGAGATACCCTTTTCTAAAACCAGAAAACTGTTTTGTTCCACGCTGACATTAGCGACTGAAATGTAGACATGTTCGTTGAAAGAAGGTTATTTACATTTTAGAAGGGGATTTTACTTGTTTTTATAATTTAACACAATCGTATTTTCTAGCCGAAAGCAGGTTAACTGAACCCTTCCACAGAATGTAGTCCAGGCTAACTGATCCCCTCCACTGAATGTAATCCAGATTAACTGAACCCTTCCACATAATGAATTTTACACTTATATTTCTTCGGCGTTCATTCTCAAACTCCCACAAGATGTCTCTTATAGCAGGACAATGGTCCTACTAGATGTCCAACAGGATGTCTTCCAGAGAATGGAAATGAGCAGTATAGCCGGTTTATTTGCGCGAATGGTCCGACAAATCCGTCTTCGGCGGGAACCCTATAAGATAACTCTAGACTATAGTGAATGTTGATGCATCCTTCTTATTCTACGACTGTTCTCGAAATACTGAAGATGACCAGGATGGAGTCCGGAGATAACATTTCACAAGATGACGACCCTCCCACGACCCTCCCACCTTTGTCAGTTGAGATGAGAAAGAGTTCTTAAAATTTATATATAACTAATTTTGATGTGAGGCAGTGAATCTTGGACACTCAGCAGAACAGTGGAAAATTATATTGAGGCAGCAGATGTGTCGATTTATAGAAGAATGTTAATACCATGGACAGATTAAAAAAACGTAGTGAAGATATCTTGAAAGAAGTTAATTCAAACAGAGAGCTGCTTACGAGCATCAAAAAGGGACAGTCCCCATTTTTTGAGACATAAGAAGAGGACAGATGGAATACATTGTAACAACAGGCAAGTTGAAGAGCAGCAAGATGAGTAGGGAAAGGCCAAAGAGCAAATGCTAGACAATCTAGCATTGTAGCTTGGGAGAACATCGGTATTGGAAATGAATGATTACACACGAAATGGAAAGCCGTGGAAAGACATGATAACCAACACCACACGGCATTACGTCACACGGCATGGATGGATCATAATAAGAAGCCAGAAAAACGTAATGTTGTGTGTCATAGCTTACAAAATGGCTGCGAGTATAAGCATTTTTCAGACTAATACATCCCACTTTGGGTTACTTTCACTATCAATAGAATGAGATAGGTAACCCCACTCGTAAACCTACTTAATCACTTATTGTGACATGCATGATAGGCCACAGATATACTCATTTTTTTATCCACTCTGACGCTGGTAGTATACGGGCTTTTGATGCGTTCACTTCTGTGTTCGTTCTCAAACTCCTGCAGATTAGCGGGATATACTCCAGAGAACGGAATGTCTCAAACTCCTGCAGATTAGCGGGATGTAGTCCAGAGAACGGAATGTCTCAAACTCCTGCAGATTAGCGGGATGTAGTCCAGAGAACGGAATGTCTCAAACTCCTGCAGATTAGCGGGATATACTCCAGAGAACGGAATGTCTCAAACTCCTGCAGATTAGCGGGATGTAATCCAGAGAACGGAATGTCTCACACTCCTGCAGATTATCGGGATGTAGTCCAGAGAGCCGAATGTCTCAAACTCCTGCAGATTAGCAGGATATAGTCCAAAGAACGGAATGTGTTGTATCGTTTATATATTTAAGTTTGTAATATCTGCAAATTTCGGCCTGACTTCCCATCTTCATCCTGGCTTCTGTGTCACGTTGACCAGGGATTTTTATAGTGTTACCTAGAGGTCTATAATAAATATGGACTGAATTTAAACATTAAAAAACAAAAACCATGATAATCAGCAAAGACACAGAAGAACAGGAGGTAAACATAAAAATACATGGAGAGAAACTACAACAAGTAAAAAAATGTATCAATATCTTGGACACATAGTCACAAATGATGGCAGATGTGAAACAGAAGTTAATAGGAGAATAGGAATGGCTAAAAGTACCTTCAATACATGATGAAAATATTAACAGGTAAACAAATTACAAACAAGTTAAAAATGAGAATTATAAAATGCTACATCTATTATATATTCATGTATGGATCAGAAACATGGACACTAAATAAACAATTAGAAGACAAAATTGATGCCTTTGAGATGTGGGTATATAGGAGAATAGGGAGAACATCATGGAAAGAGAAGAAAACACATAAAGAGGTGCTAAAGACACTTAATATGAAGAAGGAATTACTAAGAGAAATAAAGATCAGGCAAATAAAATACTTTGGACATTAAAAGACATGACACCTTGTTAAAGACCGTACTTGAGGGTAAAGTCAAATGGAAGTGAGCAAGAGGTAGGCAGAGATACAAGTGGGAGAGTAACATTACACGATGGACAGGTTACAGTCTAGCAGAGTGCACCACTAAGACCAGAGACAGGAGATGTTGGAGATACGTTGCAGCCAACCTTCGTAGCGGAGACGACACTTGATGACGATGATGAGGGGTCTATGCTTTTTTATATATGGGATGGGACAGCCAAGTCCCAGCGATCTGTACTTTAACGCTATCTGGGATGGGACAGCCAAGTCCACCCCAAATCTCATTAGTCACATCTTACGATATACATGCGAGGTAAACAGTGTTGCCATTTTTTACTTTCCTTTGGATCCACGACAACTCGCCCGTTTTGATGCGCTATTTCTCGCGCCATAAATTACCATACACAGGAGATAATGACACGGGAGAGCGCAGAGGATATAACACTAAAAGCGGGTTTAACCGTGACACGTGACCTGAATGTCTTTTTCAAGCCACCGTATAGAGATCTTCAAGAAGAAAGACAAAGCCCTCCCTAGCACATGCTCATTCTTTCTCTCCCTGACACAGTGTTTGAAACCGTGCGCTCAGCACTCAACATTAAATTGGTTTTGTGCGCTAATCCTACTCTCGGTGTATTGTTTTACAAAATTGATGTTTTAGATGCCTAGAAGTTATCGCTTGAAGTTACGGAGTTTTGCGCTATAAAGTGTTACTGCAAGCGGTGTGCTCGACAGGCGGTGTGCCGCTTCGTTCGTGGGATGGGGCGGATACACATTAGGACAAGCCCGTAGATAAGGCTTGTTTTTTTGGTGTTTACACCCCCCCCCCAACACTTTTTTAAAACAAATCTGACCATGATGTTTATTACTAGGAACTCAGCTTGAAAACGGGATAAAAGTAAAAAAAAAAAAACACCCTCTGGGATGTTTTTCACAAATAGGTCATCATATTTTTCTTTAACAAGAAGATTTGACACTTAAAAACGGAGGAATGACCTTTTCTTTTAGGTAAAAATATACATAAAATAGATAGAAAAGTATACCGTTTGTATGCGCACTTCCATCGTTTCCGTGAGAAATTTTAGTAATCTTTGAAAACTGTTACTGGTGTGAATAATTTACCTGCTTTTTAGCTAAATTCCTAGCATTTCCTAAAAAAGAAACCTAGACTAAGGCTGTGTTATTTTCTTTCTTTTAAGTAATGGTTATTTCAAAGAAAGAAAATAACACACCTTGCAAGATCATAGTGAATGATATGGTATTAAAACAGGTCCACCAATTCAAATATCTAGGTACAATGATTACAGCAGATGGAAGAAGTTCAACAGAAATAAGATGCAGAATAGGACAGGCAAAAACAGCATTCAGAAAAATGAAAAGTGTATTGTGTAATATGACCTTGTCATTAGAGGTGAGAAAGAGAGTTCTGCAGTGCTATATAACTCCTATACTAACATATGGGTGCGATTCTTGGACAATAAACAAACTGGAAAGTGGGAGATTGGTGGCAACAGAGATGTGGTTCTACAGAAGAATGCTGAGAATACCATGGACTGCCAGAAAAACGAATGTAGAGGTGTTAAAAGAGTTAAATGCGAAACGGACCTTAATCAACAATATAAGAAAAAGGCAATCTTCTTTTTTTGGCCACTTCATGAGACAGGCAGATTTGGAGAACATAGTCACAACATAGCGACAACGTGAGAAAATGTTTGACAGTTTGACGACCTGGCACGGCAAAGAAACAACAACGACTTTGATACATGATACTGTGGACAGAGAGCTATGGAGAGCCATGACCGCCTACGCCACCTGGCATGGCAACTGATGATGATGATGAGACTAAAGCAAATTTGGACAAAATAACCACAACACACCAGACGACGGCCAAATACCCCATATCTAAAATCCCAGCTGTTGCATAGCAGGTCGCATATCGATCACACTGTATGGCGGGTAACCCGAACACAGTAATGTCGATTCATCTTACGCCTTTTCAACATTTCCCCATTCACAAGTGCAACCGTCATCTCTGGTTAGCATATCCAAATCTTTAATAGTCATGTGCGCAGATTCCAAAAAGCGTCACGTGTCTTGTCTAATGCGACTGATCATTGGCCACTTGCTTGTACTATGTGTCGTCAGTCAACAATAGCGTGACATGCATTTTTAGAGTTGGGACGCCAAGTGAACTTTTTTTAGTAGGTAGGTGCCCCCTTTTTTTTCTCACCAGAAACATGTATTTACGGCTCTATATAAAATATTAACTAGTTTTAAAAACATACCATATCTTGTGCTGCAGGCGTGTGTTCTTCTTTTCTGCACAAATGTTCAGTACAGATAGGGAAATTTTTTTTCAGTTCTGAGAACTAACATCATCATAAATTATTTATAAGCGTATGGTTGGTCAGAAGCGAGATCTTGAAAGCACAATACAATTGATATTACAAGATCAAATGTCAGATGTTAAGCAGCCTATGAATGTTTCCGCTCTGAATGGATGCTTACGCTAAAACGTTTTGGCGTCAAGATCGTTTAACTTTCAAAAAAATAATATAATAAACCTGCGATTATCTTTTTGTAATATTTATAGTAAATAACTATACATTTGTGTGCGCTTGCTGCAGAAATAATGAAAAACACAACAAATGTGAACAGGTGGTGTTTTTTGCTGATCTACAAGCTGTTATGCTTGCTGTTTAATCATGGGAGGGGACGCCGATCATTTTGGCGTCTATTGAAAATAGACAAGTTGAAAACAGTGCCAGACAATGAAATTCACGGAATGTAGGATCAACATAGATAAGTGATGCTGTTTTTGATGATCGTTGTATGGCCTTTTCCTTTGGAGGTCTTGACTTAACCTTGTCCTTGATTATTTTTGATTGTCACGTGTCTGATATAACCAAATTGGACTACCGTCTGCGGTTGGAAGGCGTTCCTCATCATAAAATGTGCAATGTTTATATTCACGGTGCACTGTACTATTCTGTACATCATAATCATGTGCCGTTTCCGCAACGAAGGTTCGCTCTAACATCCTATCTCTTCTCTCGATGTTGCACTCTGACAGAGTGTATCATGTCCATCGCATGTGTTAGGAGAAGGACTTGAGTAAATCGCATCCCGCAGCATCCCCCTTTGTGTTCATTCACCCCGCCGAAGACGGATGTTTCGGGTGATTCAAATAAAACGGCTAAACAACACATTCCTATTCTCTGGACTACATTCTGCTGGAAATCGAGTAGGACCATGGTCCTGCTACTATATAGATCAGCGGGAGTTTGAGAATAAATGCTGAAGAAGTCTCCATTCACAAAACAACCGCTATCTCTACCAGTTTGCTCTTTTTTTTTTAAAAATCCATATCAATTACTTTCAATGTCGTTACCAATTAAGTTATCGCTAAATTAGCGGTTATTTTGTTTGTTTATTTTTGCCGAAACTAAACCTAGTTAAACTGCCCTAAAAGTCAGATATCGACGAACAATTTGTCATTAGGCCAACGCAGGGACGTAATCGAATACGACGGTTATTCAAACCGATGTGGTTCTTAACGTGGCTCATATTCTTTCTCCCCCCTCCCCTCCACAAAGAGACTTGTAGGGTTGGGGAAGAGCATTTTTAAATAGAAGGTACATACCCTACCGGCTCTGTCCATACATTGCGTCAAAAATTATAGGGAGGGCAGAAAGGGGACTTGACTGTTGTTGATAATGATTTCGGCTTTGTGCTGGTGGTGGTTTTGGGGGGTGGTGGGGGTTTACAAAACTTGAAGTCATCAATACTGTTTTACTGCACTAATTAAATTCTATAAATTAGAATATATTTGTCAAAAATTGGAAACATGCATTTTTTGGTGTCATGTTCTTCTAAAATGTTTTTAGAGCAGTGTTTCCCAAACTTTTTTGTACCATGCCCCATCTAAATTTTTTCTAAAATTCTGACGCCCCCTTATGTAATATTAAAAAAACATATTATTCCCTAAATGCAGCCAAATTACAACTTTCAAATTGTCCCCTGAACAATCAAATTACCCCACCACCCTTGTGGAGCTTGGTCCCCACGTTGTGAAACACTGTTTTAGAGGGAGGGAGGTAATAGATAGAAAATTTGTTCAACTGGTTGAAAGAAAGGTTGAGAACTACTGAATTAAACAAAAACGGAACTACACTAAATAGTTGATAGTTTTGAAGAAAAATACCAGCTGGGTAAAGTGTATTGAGTTCTCAATGCTGTGCCATAACTAGCGATGGGATTTGTTCACTAGATATGGGGTATTTGGTCGTCGTCTGGTGTGTTGTGGTTATTTTGTCAAAACTTGCCTTAATCTGGGTTTAGTTTTTTAGGAAAAGCTAGGAATTTAGCCAAAAATCAGGTAAATTATCCCCGCCGAAGACGGCTGTGTCAGGCCATTGGCGCAAATAAAACGGCGACACAACGCATTTTCATTCTCTGGACTACATCCTTCTGGAAATCTATTAGGACCATGGTCCTGATACAAGATATCCAATGGGAGTTTGAGAATGAACGCTGAAGAAGAAGAAGAAGGTAAATTATCCACACCAGTAGCAGATTTCAAAGGAAAGATTACTAAAATGTCCCATAGAAACGATAGAAGTGCGTACACAAACGGTATACTTTTCTATCTATTTAAGGTATATTTTTTTAGAATTGAAATAAGTACTACATGGCAAACGAAAAAGAGTAAGACTAACAGAACAGACATCAAAGAGGGTATTCTTCTTCTTCTTATTCGTTCTCAAACTCCTGCAGATTAGTAGGATGTAGTCCGGAGAACGTAATGCGTTGTGTCATGGTTTACAGTATTGCTGCAATATCTGCGCCGTTCGGCCGGACACATCCGACTTCAGCATGGCTTTGGGTCACTGACCCTATGGGATGGGACAGCCAACTCCATCCCATAACCTCCTTAGTCGCCTTTTACGACATGCGTGGAAGGTAAACAATGTTTATTTATTTGCTCCCCTTTCGGGCCCCGGCGACACACGGGCGAAAGAGGGACTATGGGTCTCAACAACTTGCAAGAGTTACACACAGTAGTATCACATCTCTCCAATTGGAGAGCTCCGGTTTCTGCTTGCACCTTATTCGGAGCTAAAGGAACATATAAGGATACTTGCTACTGCACTTATTTATATTGAATTATATAATCTATGACAGTGTTTCCCTACCTTTTTTCTACCATGCCCCACCTAAGTCTTTCTAATTTTCGGATGCCCCCTATGTAATATATACATATTTTTATATAAAAAATGAATTATTCCCTAAATGAAACCTAATTGCAACTTTCTAATCCTCCCCCCCCCCTAAACAATCACACCCTGTGGGGCGTAGGCCCCACGTTGGGAAACACTGGTTTAGACTATTCCTCAGTGGAAAAAAATGAGTTATATTTCCACGGGGCATAAATGTATAAAACTATGTAACACATACCAATAATATTCTTCACTCTCTTTCAGTTTGTGCACCAACGCCATTTCGTTGCTTTTACCAATGACATGCCACTGGTAGATTTTAATGAAGCACTGTGTAGATTTAATGACTATCATTTAGGAACAGACGGAGTTGACCTATAGCGCGTATGACTAGCTTTGTCCTCAAAGAAATGTAATTATCTGATCAACCGTCTAACGTGTTGCCATTTTGTGCTTGCGATGTTATTTTTTGATTAGACACAACAAATGTATACTTTATATTTCTGCACGATATCCTGTTTTTGTGCACAAATTAAATCCGTTGATCTTTGTCGGCATACTAATTATTGTGTCTCGAGAAAAGAAGTTTTACTACTTCAGACATTACACCGGATCTTCTTCTTTCTTCTTACATTCTGTCCTCATGTACCTTTCGATGTTGAGGGGAGAGTGAGTGTACGGTCTTTTGCCCTTCTATTTGCCTCTTCCGCTGTTATATTTCCGAGTGTCTCTAATACACTATCTATCCACCTGTATTACACCGGATATAACCTTAAATCCCGTCTGACTTGTCAATGTTCTTTTAGCAGAAAGTGAACATGAACTACAACGACTAATAGATCAAGTCAATAAATCAAGTAAAGAATCAATATTTAAAAAAAAAACACCAAACATGACAATCAGCCCAGTCATAGAAGAACAAGCGCTAAACATAAACATACATGGAGAGAAACTACTACATGTAGAACATTATCAAAATCTTGAACACATAGGAACAGATCACGGCAGATGTGAAACAGAAGTTAAAAGGAGAATAGGAATGGCTAAAAGTACCTTCAATGACTTGAGGAAAATAGTAACATCTAATCAAATTACAAACAAGTTAAAAATGAGAATTATAAAATGCTACATCTATTCTATATTCATGTATGGCTTAGAAACATGGACACTAAATAAACAATTAGAAGACAGAATGATGTCTTTGAGATGTGGGTTATACAGAAGAATATGGAGAACATTATGGAAAGAGAAGAAAACAAGCAAAGAGGTTATTAAAACACTTAATACGAAGAAATAATTATTAAGAGAAATAAAGATCAAGCAAATAAAATATTTTTTGGCACATTAAAAGACATGACATCTTGTTGAAGTCCTTACTTGAGGGTAAAGTCAAAGGGAAGCGAGCAAGAGGTAGGCAGAGATACAAGTGGGAGAGTAACATTACAAAATGGACAGGTTAAGTCTAGCAGAGTGCAGAACCAAAACATGAAACAGGGGACGTTGGAGGTCTGTTGCAGCCAATCTTTGTTGCGTAGATGGCACTTGATGGTGATTATAATGTCTTGTATGCGAGACTACAAATTTCACGCTTAAATAATGCCAAATGTATGATAAATAAATCACGTGTAAATGACGTCATATATTGAATTGTAAACACCATAATTTGTGTAGGTGATTTGTGTGGTGGCAAGATAATAAGTAGACTTTTAATATGTATCGCAAATAAACAAAAATGTAAACTAATGAATTCAATTTAATACAAAAATTAATTCATAAAGTCTACACCATTTTCAATTCACATTCACAATTTTAATTAAATACGTTATATATTTGCTGAAATACATTATTTTAAAGTTCGGCAAAGATGGCGTAACGTGCTCTAGTGTTTTTGTGTCATAGAAGACACGCTTCTTCTTCTTTCGTTCACTAGAAACATGTCTATATCTGTTGAGAAGATATATTAAAATTTGACGTTCTGTCATAAGTGAATATAATTTCAATTTGCTTTTTTAAAAATTTCCACTAGTGTTATTTTGTATTACGATGTATAAATATTATCGTCAGTGAACAAGATCATGTAAACAGTTAATACGTTCGACTGTCAATATAATTATTTGACAGTGTTTCGAATTGTATGTTATGGTCGTGGACTTTGCTAGACCATACCTTTCTAACCCTATATAACTCATAATGTAATTAGCATAGTCACCATTGACGAAAGTCACCGCCACTGTTTTTTATTATAAAAGTTGACAACACTTTAAAAAATATACCTTTTAATTGACACGATTTTAAATATTAAACTCTATTTTTTAGTTGACAAATCTCCAACATAAAAATCTGCATTTTAATTGACAAGACTGAATTTAAAATCTAATTTTTAATTGACAATATTCATATTACAAAACATTTTCATTTTAATTGACAAAATGCCCTATACAATAGCATAATCTACTTTTTGGTTGTTAAAAGTTCCAATGTTAAAAAATCTTATTTTAACTGACAAGACTTCTAGTGCAATAATGGATTGTGTTTTTTTATTAATTGACAGGACATCCAAGACATACTGAAATGTTTCCGCTTCTTGTCATCATGGAACAGATTTATCTAGTCGTCACCATGTCACACAATCTCGCAGACCTTCATTCACTTTCAGCATATAGTATTGCATGTGCACACATTAAAAAACTACTGAAGTGACGCTGTTTAACTTTAAGCGAGATTTTCATTGGTTACTTTGTGTTGTCAGCTAATGAAAATCACGGGAAAAGTCGAATTATAATTCCCAGCGTCCATACATAGTTGGTAGTACACTCTACTGCAGGGCCGTGCTATCATACAGAGAAGCGACATCATCAGGCGAAATTAATCAAAATACATTTAAGGGGCGGCATTCCGAAGAAAAAACCTTTTACGGAGGGCGGCATTTCGACAACTTGAATCATACTGAGAAATATATACCCCACAGTCCTGCTCTACTGAACTTTCCTCTGAAATTCTCCCTTCTGTTTTTTAGTCAATCTGCCTCACAATCGGTTTTCGTTCGAAAGGCATGTGCGTTCATGGTATCCACCGTAGCATATGTATTTGCAAGTTTAGAGGGTTGCAACTCTTGCAATTTTACTTTCTGTAGTAATTAAATGGGTATCATTAACAGCATCCGAACTGTTCAGAAAGCAATGACATACTACTAAACGTAATTATATTGTCTAGAAATATAATACAACCAAAAATGCTGGGTTAATGGCTACGTCCTGAATATGGTATGATATTTATCTATGTTCCTTCAGCGCCGATACGCTACATTTCTGCCCTGCCTATACACCAGGATGTCATCGGCGTACGATCCTATAATGGGCATGAGTGATTCTAATTTCACCAATCAGCTGACGTCAATCGTGACCAATCAACCAGTATTAGACCTATCAACCGATTCTTCTGTTCTCCAGCTTTGCGGAAGCTAGTCTGAAGTTTTCACATAGCTGTTTTTTTTGGTTACACGATGATCCTTCATGAGTCTTCATCACCTGTGTTTGTTTTGGCAGGACTGTGGTCCTGCTCGATGTCGGGAAGATAGCCTGGCCAATCTTAGTTTCCCCTCTCTGTTGACAGGACTAAGTACCAATCTCCACTTCAAGGACTTGGTCTCGGTGGGAAGTTCCATATTGTGACATTGATGACGACAAGAGCTGACGTTCAGTGACTTCTGGTTCAAAGATAAGACAAGAGATTGCATGTTTTTATCACTTATGTGTTCTGTCTCTTTACGAAGCCAATTGAAATGTGTGTATCATGCAGAAATGGGCAACCTTTTTGACTAGGATGGTTGTATCGAGCTTTTTCTTTCGTGGTATAGGATCGAGAAGCATTTTTTTGTCCTATGGAACTCTTAGTGCTTTTTATTTCATATCTCGGGAGCCTGTGCATATGATACTTCTGCATCATTATATGAACATTGCGGGCTAGAAAAAAAAATGTTTTGGCACGTCGGTTTCACCCGCACCATATTTTTCTCTAGTGTAATCTATTCATTGACAAAAACTATCAAAATACAAGATCAAGAAAATCTTGATTATTGATTCTTGATTAGAAAATGGCCTCACAGCACGTGGTGCATTCCCATAAGTTCTCCGCCCTCTGTTTCATCAACCATTCGCCTCAATGGTGTTTCGAGTCTAATGCCGCCGAAACAGACGTCGACATCAGGGCACAACTCTGGCCCTGCGACAGGTTTCTGCGACAGGCCCACCCACGCCGTGCCGATCAAGAGAATCTACTGATAGAGACTGAAAACATTGACTTCTTTCAGCATGAGGACAGTCTGCGGGTCTTGCCAGTGATCTATAAGACCTACCACTACAGATACCTCTTTCAATGCATTGAACACCCACATGTCCCACCTTGAAAATAAATGTAATTACTTTCGACCTCGCCTTTTTCGAGGCCTCAATCCACTGTTCGCGAACGAGACCCACTTGTACCTTCCTAATCATAATCATAGAGTTACTCAAGATGCAGACCTGTGTTACCTTCTGTGTTCTTACCCACTCAAATGCTCTGGTCACCACCATAATCTCCACGATAAGAAACTAATCCATAAACAAGTAGTCAATTAATAAGCCAAATAAGCATTCAACAAACCATGTAATGATTTTTTTTAAAAATCTATAATAATATTTTACACGACGAGGCGTCTAGCCCAAGTCTAATCTACCTTAACAGAATTTTACG
Source organism: Meghimatium bilineatum (assembly GCA_034231615.1). Lineage (NCBI taxonomy): Eukaryota > Metazoa > Mollusca > Gastropoda > Stylommatophora > Philomycidae > Meghimatium > Meghimatium bilineatum. The sequence continues at coordinate 7,481,124 of CM067312.1, forward strand.
ATATGCCTTGTTGAATACAGTGAGCCGATTTTTCGCTCCTCTGAATACAATCAAGGAACCCACAGGAGGGCACTCGCTATTGATCGATCTAATTATTACCATATCCATTGTTGTTTTCCAAGCAAAATAGAGCATCCTATGCCTATTATTAGTAACAACAACGCTGGTATGCAGTGACATCTTGATTTAGGCGTTTGAATATGTAAAGATAGCTTTATGTAAAATTGCTTGGCACAGTGGACAAACTTGAATAATAGATGCTAATACCAAACTTTGAATTGTAGAAGAGGAGCTATAAATACTCTAGTCCAGTGTTTCCCAACCTTTTTTGTACCATGCCCCACCTAAGCCTTTCCAGAACTCTGATGCTTCCCTATGTAAAATATACATATTTTAATATATTCACAAATGGAATTATTCCCCAATGAAGTCCAATTACAACTTGTTCGAATCGCCCCCCTGAACAATCATATTGCCCCCCTGTGGGGCGTGGGCCCCACGTTGGGAAACACTGCTCTAGCCGGAGGTCGTGGTGACTAGGTTACCAGAAGCGCAACCTCTACTAGTTTATGATGGTTGTAAAGCACTGATATAACACAATCTAACTCTTATTAGCGGTTGAATGAAGCGTACCTCGCCAAAAGAGATGCATTTTACTTAAGCAAATATAATAGAAGCAATCCCTGAAATATTCATTACTAATTCGTTTGATCCGACCACTCAGAGATCTATTATGTTTTGTCCGACCACGCAGAGATCTATTATGTTTTGTCCGACCACGCAGAGATCTATTATGTTTTGTCCGACCACTCAGAGATCTATTATGTTTTGTCCGACCACTCAGAGATCTATTATGTTTTGTCCGACCACTCAGAGATCTATTATGTTTTGTCCGACCACGCAGAGATCTATTATGTTTTGTCCGACCACGCAGAGATCTATTATGTTTTGTCCGACCACGCAGAGATCTATTATGAATTTGTTTTACAGGATGCGCGTTGTTACGAAGAAATTGTATGGTTTTAACGCGAACCACCTGGTTGTTCTCAAGTGAATTTCATAGGTTGAACACTAACCATTTCATTATTCTCATGGAATATCATGGTGTGAACATTAACCACATTTTTGTACTCACGTGAATTTTATGGTTTGAACACTAACCACTCCATCGTTCTCATGTGAACCTCACAGTTACAAGATTGCCCTTCACACTGATCACGCAGGAATCACATATAGAAAACACTAATTTTCACACCGATTTTATGAGAACCCCAATATTGCAAAGTTTACACAGTGATCTTGTATGAATCACAGAGATGACAAACAAACAAAAACAACAACAGAAGTGCAGACGAATAAGTAATATAAATTTCAAAATACGAGTCACACGTGAAAGGAAGTACAAGCTAAATACTGGGTAAGATGTAGTAGTTTTAACTTGGCCATCTGTCCCAGAAGGAGATTACAGATTAAAATAGTGATGTCAACGTTTATTTATAATTATAATGATCATAAACATAGCAATCACGTGATGATTGTGTCCAATTTAAATTTAATAAAATAATTGTACAAATACAAGACTACGTTTAATTCACCAATGTTTTTTTTTAGTTGCGGGTTATACAGAGTGCAGGTTATACAGAGTGCAGGTTATACAGAGTGCAGGTTATACATGATGCAGGTTATACAGGGTGCAGGTTATACAGGGTGCAGGTTATACAGGGTGCAGGTTATACAGAGTGCAGGTTATACAGAGTGCAGGTTATACAGAGTGCAGGTTATATAGGGTGCAGGTTACACAGGGTGCAGGTTACACAGAGTGCAGGTTATACATGATGCAGGTTATACAGGGTGCAGGTTATACAGGGTGCAGGTTATACAGGGTGCAGGTTATACAGGGTGCAGGTTATACAGAGTGCAGGTTATACATGATGCAGGTTATACAGAGTGCAGGTTATACAGAGTGCAGGTTGTATAGGGTGCAGGTTACACAGGGTGCAGGTTACACAGAGTGCAGGTTATACAGAGTGCAGGTTACACAGAGTGCAGGTTATACAGAGTGCAGGTTATACAGTTATATATATGGTATTTATACAGTAACAACGCTAAACAGGAAATGGTTGGCTGGGATAACACAGGGCAAATATCAAAATGAACAAAAATAGGTATAAGTGTTACCAAAATAAGTAACAAAACAACCTAACAATCAGACGGAGTAAATCTAACTCCATGTTTAGCGCGCGTATTTGGATCAACTCCGTCATAGAGTAATTTGTAATTTAGATGCAATTGTTTACATCCAATACTTTCAATTCTGGTGTCTTCCAGACTTAAAATTGAGATATTTCATGTCTTCATTTATTCTATATGATCTACTTTTGTTTTTTTAATCCACAAATATTTATTATTCCAAATTTAGTGGTTTGTTTACGTTTAAATGTCGTCTTCTGAGAACTCTCCATGTTTCCTACGAGCGTTTTAGTTCTGCACTGTCGGGTTGCTAGACCTGTCACAATGTTGTTTCAGCGTATCCAAATGGTTAAACCATGTTCTAATCTATCGCATTCATAAATGAAATAACATATTCCATTTAGAAAGCACTGAAATCCCGAATACTTCTATTTGGGCGAGCAGGACAGCAACCGCCATTACCGGAAGTAATGTATTAAAGAAGAAAAATGTAGAATTGTCAAGGCAAAGACAAAATTTCGCAAGATGAAGAACATCCTATGTAATATATCGTTGTCAGTTGAGGTGAGAAAAAGAGATCTTAGAAGTTATATAGCACCAATTCGGATGTATGAAAGTGACTCTTGGATACACAGTGAAAAATTGTATTGAGGCAACAGAGATGTGGTTTTATAGAAGAATGTTACAATACCATGGACAGATAAAAGCGAAATGAAGATTTGAAAAAAAGTTAATTCAAAAAGAAAGTTGCTTATCCGCATTAGAAAAAGACAGTCCACATTGTGGGAACATATAATGAGAAGAAGAATGATGGAACACATTGTAGCAATAAGCAAGTTGGAAGAGCAAGAGAGGTAGGGGAAGACAAAGAGAGAAGATGCTTGACAGCCTAGCGCACTGTGGCATGGGAGAACATCGGTATAGGAAATGAATGACATCACAAGAAATAGAAGGCCACGGAAAGACATGATAACTAACGCCCCACGGCATGGATCATAAGAAGATAAGGTAGCTCAGTGGTGAGTGCATCGGCTTTCTAGTCAATAATATCTGGTTCAATTATCAGCTCAACTGGAAATATTTTTTAAATCACCAACGGGTCCTAGGCCGACCAAGCCTAAGGAAATGGGTACCAGATATTCTGAGAACGTAAAGGCGATGGGAGTAATGCCGACCATATCATCCCTAGGTATGCCGTTGGTCAATGAAAAATATGGGTATAACACCGTAATCTTCGATACGTCTCGACTTCGCATTTATCTTCCCGGACAGTTCTCAGTATAAGTCAAAATAAATAGAAATAGTGATAAATGTTACCGATATATATCAATAACGTGAAATAACATCGAGACACAGTCTGTCACTGTTGTTTGGGACATAGTCTGTCATTGTTGTTTGACACGGTCTGTCATTGCTGTTTGGGACACGGTCTGTCATTGTTGTTTGGGACACGGTCTGTCATTGTTGTTTGGGACACGGTCTGTCATTGTTGTTTGGGACACGGTCTGTCATTGTTGTTTGGGACACGGTCTGTCACTGTTGTTTGGGACATGGTCTGTCACTGTTGTTTGGGACACGGTCTGTCATTGTTGTTTGGGACACAGTCTGTCACGGTTGTTTGGGACACAGTCTGTCACTGTTGTTTGGGACACATTCTGTCACTGTTGTTTGGGACATAGTCTGTCATTGTTGTTTGGGACACGGTGTGTCACTGTTGTTTGGGACATAGTATGTCATTGTTGTTTGGGACAAGGTCTGTCACTGTTGTTTGGGACACGGTCTGTCATTGTTGTTTGGGACACAGTATGTCACTGTTGCTTGGGACACATTCTGTCACTGTTGTTTGGGACATAGTCTATCATTGTTGTTTGGGACACGGTGTGTCACTGTTGTTTGGGACATAGTCTGTCACTGTTGTTTGGGACACGGTCTGTCATTGTTGTTTGGGACACAGTATGTCACTGTTGTTTGGGACACGGTCTGTCATTGTTGTTTGGGACACAGTCTGTCAATGTTGTTTAGGACACTGTCTGTCACTGTTGTTTGGGACACAGTCTGTCACTGTTGTTTGGGACACAGTCTGTCACTGTTGTTTGGGACACATTCTGTCACTGTTGTTTGGGACACAGTATGTCACTGTTGTTTGGGACACAGTCTGTCACTGTTGTTTGGGACACAGCCTGTCACTGTTATTTGGGACACATTCTGTCACTGTTGTTTGGGACACAGTCTGTCACTGTTGTTTTAGACACATCCTTGTCACTGTCGCTTGAGACTCGACCTGTCACTGTTGTTTGGGACACTTCTGTCATTGTTGCTTGAGACACGGCCTGTCACTGTTGTTTGGGACACATTCTGTCACTGTTGTTTGGGACACAGTCTGTCACTGTTGTTTGGGACACAGCCTGTCACTGTTATTTGGGACACATTCTGTCACTGTTGTGTGGGACACAGTCTGTCACTGTTGTTTTGGACACATCCTTGTCACTGTCGCTTGAGACTCGACCTGTCACTGTTGTTTGGGACACTTCTGTCATTGTTGCTTGAGACACGGCCTGTCACTGTTGTTTGGGACACTTCTGTCATTGTTGCTTGAGACACGGCCTGTCACTGTTGTTTGGGACACAGTCTGTCATTGTTGCTTGAGACACGGCCTGTCGCTGTGTCTTGTTATTTCGTTTTATTGACATATATATATATATATATATATATATATATATATATATATATATATATATATATATATATATATATATATATATATATATATATATATATATATATATATATATTATATCTGTAAAATGTACACCTATTTCTGTTTATTTTGATACTTATCTTGTGTTACTAGTCCCCTTATTTCTGCTTATTTTGATACTAACCTTGTGTTACTAACCCCCTTATTTCTAGATTTGGCTTGTGAATCGACTCTGGCACTTTATTTCACAGTAAAAGACAAATTGTCAAATCCCGCAACACCTTCATGTTCATTGGCTGCCACACAAAGTATAATCATTGTGACCAATGAAAATCGCGGTAATATAGTCAGTTGAGCTATTAAGAAGATTTGATTTCCCATGTGCCAAAATGTCTAATACCGCAAACGGCCATGACGCACCGGTGAGAGGGTGCTAGAATAACCACGCGGGAAAACATTGCTCACCGGACATACGTTTCATTTCTCACAACGTGACTCGCATACACAAAAAGTAATATCTGAAAGTTTTGCATTCTCGGGTTACTAGCCCTTCTCTACGGCTCTGTTCCCCTGTGGGTTTCCTTTTACTGATAATCCGTTGTGCTTGTGTGCGTGTGGAGGTGCTTGGAAGAAACGTACCGTTACACCGAAAAAGTCTGGCAAGCCGTTGCATCAATTCCAGTAGGTCTGACTTTATCTTATCTGCATTTATCACTATATTTGTGCGTGTCTAAAAGTGAGAGGTAATGGGAAACTACTGTAAAACCGAGTAATATGGTATATGGAAATTATTGTAAAAATATATCTAAAAGGGTTAAATCGCAGTTTTATGTGGACAATTACACGGAATCGACGTTTCGACAAAAATGTCTATATCAAGATAGGGACAAACCATGACTGGGCTCCTCTCAACTCTCGTCAGTAGTCAGCTCTCTTAAGAAGCCAACGATGCTTACCCTTCTTCTCACTTCTTGATTATTTTCTCCATCCATGGTATTCTCAAAATCTTTTAATCTCATCTCGAAGCAGCTATTTTCTTTGCTCTGATTTATTCAGTGTCTATGTTTCGCAACAATACATTTTCACTAAGAATATACTTGTTATTTTCTTCTCCTTCTGTGCTCATTCTCAAACTCCCGCTGGATCTCTCTTGTAGCAGGACAATGGTCCCACTAGATTTTCAGCAGGATGTAGTTCAGAGAATGGAAATGCGCCATTTGCCCGACACATCCGTCTTCATATTTGATCTAATAAGTTGTACTTGTGTTCAGCAGCTGGCACATTGTCAATGTTTTTCATGTTATTTAGTTTGGAAGTCGCTATTTCGATTGTTCTCTTGATTTCAGCTGTAAAATGTCCTGCCCTGTTAATGTCTGCTCCCAGATATTCAAAATTTGATACTTCCACTAACTAATGATTGTCCGTTGTCATCTTTCAGTGTTAAAAAAATTATTTTGTCTGTTGTCATGATTTCATTTTTCTTGGTACCCATTAAGAAATGTCTAGGAATTGTACTCGCGTAGTTTGCCATTGCTTTCGGTAGGAAAAAAATATTCACCTTACCGTTGAATATTTCAGCGGTAAGGAAATGCATTAATCTCTTCGTGCCGTCTTGAAATAATTTCATACTCTCCAGAAAATCTATGTGGCACCAAGGGGAAGAGGGCATATGATAGCATTTCTTCTTCTTCTTCATCGTTCATTTTCAAACTCCTGCTGGATCTCTATTGCGGTAGGACAATGGCCCTATTAGATTTCCAGCAGGATATAGTCCAGAGAATCGAAATGCGTTGTGTCGCCGGTTTATTTGCGCCAATGGCCCGACACATCCATCTTCGGCGGTGATAGCATTTGATAATCACTGCACCATTTTCTCATACAGAGCTCTGTAAAAGATATAATATTTGAGAATCACTGTACCATTTTCTCATACGGAGCTCTGTAAAAGATATAATATTTGAGAATCGCTGTACCATTTTCTCATACGGAGCTCTGTAAAAGATATAGTATTTGAGAATCACTGTACCATTTTCTCATACGGAGCTCTGTAAAAGATATAATATTTGAGAATCACTGCACCATTTTCTCATACAGAGCTCTGTAAAAGATATAATATTTGAGAATCGCTGTACCATTTTCTCATACGGAGCTCTGTAAAAGATATAATATTTGAGAATCACTGTACCATTTTCTCATACGGAGCTCTGTAAAAGATATAATATTCTATCTCTAGCTCTACTGTTGATTCTCAGATCCAACAACCAGGGAAATCTGACTGAACGGACTGGTCGAAATTTATTTAATTGAAATGGCACGCCAAAAGACAATTACTTCATAAACAAACTCTGCAGGAGAAATCCATTTTTTGTCTGTCATTTTCGAACAGGACATGCAAGGGTCAATAGCCATTTAAACTGTATCAAACCCTAGCAGTTGCTAACTTGTAGACACTGTTGTCATCCTAATGAAATAGTGGAACATCACCTTATTGACTGCACTTACCGTTCAACTGCCAGGAAAAACCTTTCACAGACAATCTTACCAGACCAGACACTAACTTACTGCATGGATTACTAAGTCAAGTTAACAAGACCTGCACTTTTTTTGTAAAAATGAAACACAACGTGGCTGCGATGTCGGTCGGACATATCCGACTTCAGCATAGCTTTTATGTTACGCCGATTTCTGGGATGTGATAGTCACAGCTCCTTAATCGACATTGTGACAGGTTAGCCTTGTTAGTCTGTACGTCCATCTTTAGGCGACTGGAACAAAGGCTATGACATGATAATATGTGAATAGATACGATGAATATTGATTTGAGTACTGCGAGAATACCACTGTTAATCACACACTCATTACTCGGATCACCCGTGTGTAAAGAGTGCCTTAAAGGAGAGCAAAGAATAGCAACAGAATTACCTTCCATGCATGTCGTAAGAGACGATTAAGAAAGTTTTGGTGTTTGTATTGGCTATCCCGATAGAGTCAAAATGACACTGAAGCCATGCTGAAGGCGGATGTGTTAGACCAAACTGAACAGATATCGCAGTCACGTTGTAAACCATGACATCGTTTTCATAATAGGGACCACATCCTGCTAATTTTCAGGAGTGCTAGAACGCACACAGAAGGGACAATGCTCCTAGAGAGGTATACTCAGCGCAGTGGCTGGCATCTGAAAAGAAAGAAATGAAGAAAATGACTGGTGATCTAATCACTTGAGTAGTCGGTATCTGATCTAAATACCACACCAAATACAAGGGGTATCGATTCTAAACCAGTATATAGGAAAAAAGGGAGGGTGGCATGTTGGGTTCACCTGTACATTATTTTTTCGCTCACATTTTTCCCTCTTAAGTGGGTTGGTGTGTGACATCCTGATTGCCGTGGTGCGCCTCTTGGCTGGTTGCCTCCAACTCCTGTACTTGCTAGAGTAGGCTGTGGTGCGCCTCTTGGCTGGTTGCCTCCAACTCCTGTACTTGCTAGAGTAGGCTGTGGTGCGCCTCTTGGCTGGCTGTCTTCAACTCCTGTACTTGCTAGAGTAGGCTGTGGTGCGCCTCTTGGCTGGTTGCCTCCAACTCCTGTACTTGCTAGAGTAGGCTGTGGTGCGCCTCTTGGCTGGTTGCCTTCAACTCCTGTACTTGCTAGAGTAGGCTGTGGTGCGCATCTTGGCTGGTTGCCTTCAACTCCTGTACTTGCTAGAGTAGGCTGTGGTGTGCCTCTTGGCTGGTTGCCTTCAACTCCTGTACTTGCTAGAGTAGGCTGTGTCCTGCTAGATTTTAGGAGGGCCTAGCCAGTCTTATTTTTCAGCCTATGTTGGCTGTACGGCAAGGATCTGGTTTCGATGGGGCATCCGTAGATAAGGAGGGTTTGGGGTAAATCCCCTCACACCCCAGTAAGTCAGAATATGATATTTACTACAGGAACCCCACCAAAGACGGATGTATCAGGCTATTGGTACAAATAAAACGGAAAACTGCCCAAAACAACTGTCAATACTTCATTTTTCCCGTTAAGCAGTTGCTGTGAATTGTGTAGCTGTGTGATAAAGGCCGCATGCTCTTGTTGCCGCCACGTCATGTACAGGGTGAGTTTTTTAATTTACCCTCCGGCAGAAACAAATCCAGTCCTTACCGGGGAACCGAACTCTAGACTTCACTAGTGTGAGACCAACGTTCTAACCTCTCGGCCATGAGCCACAACAATTTTTCTACATAAATATAGTGGGGCCATGATCCTGCTACAGGAGAGATCCAGCGGGAGTTTAAGTATGAACGCTGAAGAAGAAGTCCTAGAACATAAGTGAAAAAAGGGTAAAACCAATCCCCCCCCCCTTAAAAAAACAAAAGGGGTTTCCCCCAAAACCACCCTCCCCTTTTAAAGACGTCATGTCTTCGGCCCTGATGGTATCAGAAGCCAACTTAAAGAAAACATCGGGAACAAGCTATCAAATTCCAAATAAGAAAACATCGGGAACAAGCTATCAAATTCCAAATAAGAAAACATCGGGAACAAGCTATCAAATTCCAAATAAGAAAACATCGGGAACAAGCTATCAAATTCCAAATAAACTGAAAGTAGTCTTTTTTATTATAAGGAATGACTTTCCCAGACTAAAGGGTTAATTATATGAGAGATGCACAGCGTTCGTGGACCACCTCGGTAGAAATCTCGGCACATGTACTGTTCTGTATACAGGCTGCCTCCACTATCTATGTTTCTTCAGCGACGAATACGGTGAATAAAGCAGAAACCAGAGCTCTCCAGTTCGAGCGATGTGATGCCACTGTGTGTAATTCTTGTATGTTGCTGAGACCCTTGAGGGCTCTGTGAAGAGTGTCTATTGATCTTCCTCTTTTTCTCTTGATATCTGGTGCCCATTTATACTTATTGTAGTTTTCATTCACTCAAAACATGTCCGATATAAGCCCATCATTTTTTTCTTATTGTTGTAGAAACATATTGCTGTCCAATTCGATTGTCAAGGTGACCATGAAACTATACTAAAGTCGGATGTGTTGGTCCGAAAGGCGCAGCTATCGCAGCCACGTTGTAAACCATAACACAATACATTCAGCTCTCCAGACTACACCCTTCTAATCTGCAGGTATTTGAGAATGAAGGAAGAACAGTACAATAACACACACCAACTAAGGAAATATAATACAATAAAACATAACACATGATTAAACAGAGTAAAACACAACACAATAAGTTAGTGCCCTGAAGCTCTGTACATGACAGTTATATAAATCGATAATGCCAACAAAACAGAAGCAAGAAAACAAATTCTGAATGACAAAATCCAAGACTCGAAGATAGCACATTAAATAATAATATAGTTAGTAAATATAGACCTACATAACGGACACATAATCATAAATTATTTACACAATGAGGAAGCCCATATGCTCGGAGATAGTGCCATACCTATCAACTACCATAAATATCATTCTGTACTCCAGTCCAAAAATTCTGTATTATGGCCTAAAATTCTGCATTTTTAACTAAAATTATGTATTTGTGCCTAAAAGTCTGAATTATTGTCTAAAATTATGTATTTTTTGCCTAAAATTATGTATTTTTTCTAAAATTCTGAATTTATGCCTATAATTCTGTATAGGCCTATGTGCCTAAACTTCTGCCAATATATAAGGAATATTTTAGCAAAGGTAAATACTAGAATTAATTATGGAGTATTCAATGAAACTGGAGTATTTTCTCAACAAAATGGAGCAAATCTGTGATAGTTGAGGTGTATGTTAGTTTATGGTTCAACAGTCAGACCAAATGTAAGAAGTTTGAAATTAGACATATTTATTGCTTTATTGATACATGGCTGTAGAAACATCTTCAATAAGGCAGGGTGGGAAGATAAAAAAAAAACTAACTTTACTATTATTTTTTGTATTCCCTAAAGTTTGGTAGGATTGACTATGACTTTTTAAAAAAAAAACCATTAAGGAAAGTGTGGTGCAGGGAAAATAAAGGGTTACCAGAGTTTGTAATAATAAAAGTCATGTTTTCAATTCCTAAGAGGGAGGTCCCTCCCACCCTCTATATGTTCGGACTTATATAGGCAAAATTCTTCTTCAGCATACATTCTCAAACTCCCACTGGTTCTCTTTTGTAGCAGGACAATGATTCAACTAAATTTCCAGACGGGTGTAGACCAGAGAATGAAAATACATTGTGTGGATGTTTTATTTGTGCCAATGGTGCTATACATTTTATAACGGTGGGTGTACTGATAAATAAAACTGGCCTTAAAAAGTGGGCCTGGACATCTTTTTTTCATCAATTTATATTTGTTTTTGATTGTTTCTTGATGCAAGGTTGGTAGCATTAATAAAACTCTATATGAACATGTAATGAATGATCTTGGTTTGCATACAAAGTGTGTAGCCATAACATGAGATGTTTGAGAGCCACTGATACAGATAAAATGTGACATGTGGCTCTAAATATATGAAAAAATTAGGATACAAAGCAAAATTAATTTATGTAGAAAGAGAGATAACAAATAATTATATGATTGTCGTTTTCACTTGTGATTTTGAACGTGTTTTTGTTGTGATCCTCTCTTTTCCATCATGTGAAATGTGCTTCCTATGGAGGCCGTAGTGATGGATTACCTGAGCCACAACCTCCATTAATTTATGATGGTTAAAGATTTTGATATAACCAAATCAGACTATGTCTGCGGTTGAAAGTGGAGTACCTCCTGGAGGTTTTGGTGACTGGATAGACATGCTTATTAAAAAGGCAATCTTTTGAAGTTTTTGTTACCTCTAATATTTTATGGTAGGGCATACTGATATAACCAAATTTGACTTTGTTGTCCGACAATTGAAAGAGGCATGCCTCTTCAAAAGAGAACCAGAACCGTGACTATTTTTTTATGGTCCATGGGGATTATTGCTTGAAGCTACAGAGTTACGTGCTATGAGTGATACTCTCAGCAGACGACATTCAGCTTTATTGAAGGTGTTGGGAGTACATATGGGGGTAACCCGAGTACAATGCAATCAATCCTCTATGCCTTTTCAACCATGGAATTTTTTTCAAAACTTTTATTTACACAAAATAAAAACATGGATTTGAGTCCATATTTGGTTATATCAGGACGTGCAATAATTTTGTTTAAATGTGGGATTCTGAAGCGACTTAACTACGGAGTGTCCATAAATTGATGAAAATAATTGTTTGCCAATTTATGACTCTCTTGTCAACAACTGTCAAGGATTCATGGACACCCACTCGGCTTAATTATGCCAACAATGTTTGAAATACCACCCACCTCAATTTTTTAATATGAAAAAAAAACTAGATGCTTTATTTATGATTGTTATAAATAAGTTTCACATTTAAAAACATTTAATCAGGACTGCTGGGTATAAAACCAATATTGTTGATGCCAAATTTTGTCAAACACTCTCTCCAGTGTCAACAATTGCCAAACACTTGCAGGATCCCCCCCCCCAATTGTTCATGTCATTTATGGACAGGCCCTAATAATTCCACAGAAGAATTTTCCATTTAATTTCTGCTGCTACATACTCTAAATTGCCAGGCAAGATGAACATATTTTCTATGTACTCTAGAATGCCACATAAGATGGATACATTTTGCTATGTACTCTAGATTGCCAGGTAAGATGGATATATTTTTGGTTATTTACATTGTATGCATGTGATTACTTTCTGTAGTGGAATTTGTCCACGTATTCTATCGAAGAACACATACACTCAGAACTGTAAGAATTCTGAGCAGAAAAAATCATAATGCAGGAAACACGATTTTAACCAGTCTGTTCAGATGACACCTATTCGCCTCACAACTTGAGTCAACAGGTTTTCCATATTCGACCAATGTGTCAAGGTTTATGTCAAATGTTTTCAGTGAGATCTTTAACAAGTCCTTGTAACGCTTCTTTTGTCCATCTTGAGAGAACATGTCCTTCTTCATCTCACTATAGAGGAGTATTTTTGGTAGATGGTTATCTGGCATACATACTATATAACCTTCCCAACGAATTTGTGCCTGCATCAGAATAGTATCAATGCTAGGCAATACAGTTAAGATAAGACAAAGATACAAGTGGAGAGATAATCATCTGGAGATGGATCAATGACAATTTGTCAAGGTATACCACCAAGAAATAGAAAGCATTGGAGATCTATTACAGCAACCATTGTTGAAGGAATGTTACATAAAATCTGATAACCTTAGAGGTCAACAGAGTAGCCAGATTGTTTTGACAATTCATGACAATTATTATTATGCTGGGAACTTGTGCAGATAAGGCCAGATTACATAAACAGTCAATGTGGTGGAAATGAACAAGTGAATATAGTGAGAATGAACATTAAATGTGTCAAAAATGAACAGCAATTTTATGAACTACAAGAACTATACTGCACATAGCAAAAATATTGTTTTACATCAAATCTTTACATCCAAATTGTGAAAAGTTTGAAACAAAATTGTGAAAACTTTGAATCCAAAAATATCACTTTCAATAAAAGTATCAGAATTCTAGATCTAAGATGCTTATAGTAATCACAGATTAACTACAAATATTCACAAATGGACATAGTTCATTTTACATGGCAGGATGGTTCATTTTACAAGGCAAGATGGGTGCAAATGGTTTCACTTTGCTTTCAGCTGATTCCCAGGTTCTGTCTATAATCTATAAACCCGTAGTTTATTCAGTAGTTTATTATTGCTTTCTGAATGTTCCACATGCACAATTCTCTGCTGTGGGATTCAAACCCAGTACCTTGGCCGTCACAGATGTGTTCTGTACCTCGCAGCCACAGAGCCGGACAGGTACCCATACAGACACAGGATATAATACATTTAATAATACTACGATAATAATAAAAGACAGTGGGAATTATCCATCCAAGATGGATGTGTCGGGCCACTGCAGAAAATAAATGGAAAATAAAACTAAAACACATTAAATTCTGCTGGAAATCTAATAGGACCATGGTCCTATTACAAGAGAGATCCAGCGGGAGTTTGAGAATGAACACTGAAGAAGAAGGTGGGAAATATTACTATTAAGAAAACAAAATGAAGGCACAAATAGGTCTGAAAAAAGTGGAGAATTTTATATTTTCAAACATCACCAAAAAAAATTATTTAGTTTTCAAAAATCTTCAAATGTAGATGGCAAGAAACAAATAACTGATAAGATTAAAGCAATATCTCCAGACATGGATAAACTTCAACAAGGGTACGTCTAGAAACTCTGAAATAACAACCATGTTATTTATTGGATTGGTATTGAAGCATGATTTTTAGTTGAGTGATTTTCTGAACAAATAATGGTACACTCGGAGCACCCCCATAAGAGTTTGTTCTCTTTAAGCAGATGAGAAGGGTATGTATGTTCATAATTCCCCTATCTTGTTAATTGTATATCTTCCTCCTCCTACCACTTAATTGTTTATTTCTACTGCCTCCAAGAGCAATTGAACACTCCTTCAATCTCCTTATAGTAGCCTTTCGCACCAAGGTGTTATTATAAAGAGAGAATTTCAAATGTCCTTCTTGTCATCTGTTCTGATCAAGGCTGTAAATAAGGAGGAAATTTGGAGGTTCAAAAGAGAACCAGCAAGAGTTTGAGAATGAACACAGAAGAGGAAGATATTGGAGGCTGTCATACACTTGACAATGACTACTATTTAGAATGGAGAGAAACACCAGTATAGCTGTCAACTGATTATTTCCTAAATCCGTATTTAAACAAAATTATTTCCATATTCCAATAACAGCGCCAGTATTTAGAAAAAAAACATTAATTTTAAAACAGTTTTTAAGACATGAATATCAGCTGAGAAGAATCAGAGAACTGACTTTATTGCAAACATGTTTTCCCATTTATACTCTATTCCTGCTGAAAGTATTATTTAAAACAAATAGCTTCATAACTCAAGTGAAAATACAATGAACATTTGAAAACATGCTGAAATCATAAGTGTTTGGTCAAAAGGCACAGATAACAGATATAAGTTGTAAACACACACTGCATTCCATTCTCTGGATTATATTCAATTAACAAGCAGAAGTATGGAAACAAATACAGAAAATATAGAACAGATTGTAGAAATAATGTTATTAGCAAGTATAGAGAAGATTGTACAAAAAAGTTACTAGCAAATATAGAGAAGATTGTAGAAAAAATGTTATTAGCAAATATAGAGAAGATCGTAGAAAAAATGTTATTAGCAAATATAGAGAAGATCGTAGCAAAAATTGGTACATGTTAGGCGAATGTGACCTCAGTTTTCACATGATAACAGTCCATCTTTTTTAATAGTAGTTTGATTTCATTGAGCTTCATGCAGATCGATGGATGCTGCATTGCGTGTCTTTAGCGAAAGTTAATTTCGTTAAACAATGTGTGAGATCAGTTCTGTAAAAATTAGTCTACATCTGTATAACATGAACCAAATATTTTTACTGGCAAGTATAGAGAAGGTTGTTGAAAAAAAGTTATTTCATTAGCTTTGCCTTAAAACAAATGTAATTATCTGATTAACCGTCTAATGTATTTATGCAATTTTTTGCATATGATGTTATATTTGGTTAGACATAATAAATACATACTTATATTTGTACATCATATACAAAAATTATATCCAAAATTTTTTATAAACAAATGAAATACTTTAGCCTCTGTCAGTATACTAATTATTGTGTATTGAGAACATTTTTTTTTTCCACTTCAGACATTTCACCGGATATAAATTTAAACACTGTCTGTCATATGTTCAAGAGTACAAAATAGTGCAACTTCACACTTAAATCATGCCAACTGTATATGATAAACAAATCATGTGTAAAAGAGGTCTTACAATTGAATATAAACATCTTTAAAAATGTATGTGAGATGTATGTTGACAAGTAAACTTGATATATATCACAAATAAACAAAAGTGAAACTAATGGCTGCATTGTAATGAAAAATTTAATTCATAGGGTCTATACCATTTCAAATTCACACGCAATATTTCAATTATATGCATTATATATTTGGATAAATCATTTTGAAGCTGGGCAAAGCTAGTGAAACGTGCTATAGCAAATATTGAGTACATTTATAGTAAACTATATTTAATATTACAATTGAAGGAAAATAGGAAAATACAGTAGATAATTGTACAATGTATAACAGTAAAAATGTATAATTTGACCAAAAGGTGTTTATCAACAACTGGACCATATAACTTTTTTGGCTAGGAATAAATGAAACACTTTATACAAAATAAAGAATGGACTTTTATCAACAAATTAATTGTATGCCGAAGGTCTGCAGGGTTTAGCAGTGGTCTACCAGACAAACAATCATGCTATATTATATTTCTAAGTAGTGGAACTACATAGCAAGGCTTTTCTTCCAGTTAATGTCCCACCAACATTCATCTTCTTATAGTTATATGTTTCATGCTGTATGTTTTTGTTGTCCCCCTACACTTAAGTTTCTTGTGGCAATGTTTTATTTGTGTCTTCTATCAAATAATCTCTGTGGAAGATAAAGAGATGCAGACCAGCAGTAATTGCATCCTTTAGTTTTTTTTGCCTACTTTTAGCTTGTGTTTTTTGTGTCTACTTTTAGCTTGTGCTTTTTGTGCCTATTTTTAGTTTGTGTTTTTGTGCCTATTTTTAGCTTATGCTTTTTGTGCCTACTTTTAGCT
Source organism: Meghimatium bilineatum (assembly GCA_034231615.1). Lineage (NCBI taxonomy): Eukaryota > Metazoa > Mollusca > Gastropoda > Stylommatophora > Philomycidae > Meghimatium > Meghimatium bilineatum. The sequence continues at coordinate 7,497,726 of CM067312.1, forward strand.
TGTGCTTTTTGTGCCTACTTTTAGCTTGTGCTTTTTGTATCTACTTTTAGATTGTGCTTTTTGTGCCTACTTTTAGCTTGTGTTTTTGTGCCTACTGTTAGCTTGTATTTTTTGTGCCTACTTTTAGCTTGTGTTTTTGTGCCTACTTTTAGCTTGTGCTTTTTGTGCCTACTTTTAGCTTGTGCTTTTTGTGCCTACTTTTAGCTTGCTTACTATCACCTGGTTACAGCTTGCCAGGTTCGAAACTACAAAACTATCTGGGTCATGATATCTTGCCTGATAAGACCATTCCTCCAGTGGACCCAGTTGTAAATGGGTACCTGACATATAAGTTGGGAACTGGTCACCCCACCTAATAGTTGTTGAAGCTTAGTAGAGTTTTCTTCATTCCTGATGACATTTATGGGACCTACCTTTTTCATTACTAGGTGGAGGGGAACATCAGATGTATCATTACTGCAGATGGGTCAATAAATCTGACAATAGAGTTATGAAATAGTTGACTCAGAAGTATATGCTATGCCCCTGGCAGGACGAGACAATTCTGGGTATTTCTGCACTAGATTGTCTCCCTGTGATAACTAGATTTGCATCCATAAACTTCCCTAACACAAACATGCCTTCGAGGCAACAACTCTACTGGGTTTATGCTCCATTAACAATTAAAAGGATGTATCACCAAAGTCAGATGTATCGGGCCATTTATGAAAATGAAACGATGATACAATGCATCTCCGTTCTCTGAACTACATCCTGTTGGAAATTTAGTAGGACCATTATCTTGCTACAAGAGAGGTCCAGCGGGAGTTTTAGAACGAATGCAAACAATCAAATAACAATAAATGATGTATTATGATGATTAAACCGTATTTAAACCGTATGAGATTAAGGCAATGTCTGGGAACCTTTTTTATGCAATGGACCATTTATAAATTCAGAACAGGGTGTTGTTGCCCCACAAAATTATTAACTTAATAAAAAATTTGCCTGCAATATTTACTCAAATATTTAAGTAACTCACCCCTAATGTGATGATTGGAACTGTTTCTTTGTGTTGAGCAGTGTATGTATCTTATTATTAATTCTCACTTAATACAAATTTATGGTGTTATGGTACAAGATTCTAGATTTATTGATTTTTAGACCAGCCTTGGTTATGTTCGGCAAGCCAAACCATATGAACCCGCGGGTCAAAGGTTTACCACCCCCTGGTTTAAGGAATACTTTCCTGTAAAGCAGGAATACAGTTTGTGTTTTTATGTTACCATGAAACCATACTTTTTAGATAGATCATTTCCACTGAAGACGGATGTGTCAGGACATTGGCGCAAATAAAATAGTGACACAATGCCTTTCCATTCTCTGGACATTCTTCTGGAAATCTAGTAGGATCATTGTCCCTCTGTAAGAGAGATCTGGTGGGAGTTTGAGAATGACTGATGAAGAAGAAGATAGATCATTTTGTATTGACAGTACATGTAAATATGACACCATTTTAAATTTCACACAGCTATGGTAACATTCATGTTTTTTGCTATCAGTTCAGCAAATCACTAATAATCTAAATAAGAAATGAAAAAAAGTAGTGCACTGATAAAATAAAAAATATAAACCAGATTTAGAAGGAAATTTTTATCAAAACAATATGGCTGTATCTGTACTCGACTTCTTCTTCATCAGTACCTCTTGGGTGATATTTGTTTAGAAGGATACAGAAGAAGAATAAATGAACACACATATTTACTTCTCAAGTATGCATCTGAATTGTAAGCAATGTTCCCTCTAATTTTTTTTTTCCTGTGTGGATCAGACAGTAGTTTGGATAATCTTTAAAGTTGTGGGATGTTTACCATTGTTGTAGTAGTACTTGACAATCTCTGTTAGGTCCACATTCTTTTAGGTCCACATTCTTTTAGGTCCACATTTATTTAATTGCGGTGATGGTTTCCAAGATTCATGCTTGAAGTTATGAATTAGGCATGAGGAACCTTCAGCCACCATGCAGAACCTTTTGATCTGTCACATTGGTGGTGTGATGATGATGGTGGCTGGAGTGCTATAGGTGTCTGTTTTCTTGCTGATTCTCTCAGAATGCTTTAAAAGACTCTGTTGGGCTACTTATACAGTCAGTGGGTGGAGTCAGTTATGAAGTCTGTGCTGAAGAGAGAACTGCCTTCATTTTTATGTCTGGACACATGGATTTTGGGGGAAATGAGAGAGCGGATGGACTTGCCAGTGTGGCCGCAGTAGTAGTTCAATGGACTATGTGCTATTTTGAATGCAATTCAGGAGTTGGCCCAGTTGGATGATGTACGGTGTATTTCTTCTTGTGAGGCGTGATGTTGCAAGAAATGATTGGCATATTGGAATCAAGGGAAGAGCTGTCAAACTACACAAGCAAGAACAGTCAGTTACCACATGCTGGAGGACATACCGAAGGACATGCTGGAGGACTTACTGGATATGAGATTGCAGTTGGACATATCCAGAGTGTTATGATGAAGATCTGACGACTAACTAAATAACCAACCAACCAGCTAACCAACGGTCAGCACAGCTGTGTAGCCATATATCTAGAAGGAACATTGTTTACAAATCAAAGTAAGCATGAGTATTTAGTATATGCAATATGAAAGATCATGAATATAATGAAAGACTAATTCAATGTAAAGATAAGAGTAGTAATTACCACAGACAACATACAAAAAAGAAAGTAAGCATAATATATTTGGTACAGAGTGGAATGAACAATTAAAGATATATCTAAAAGTAGTTCTGCATTACAGAAATAAAACAAACAGGCACATAAATTAGTACATTTTAACTATTTCAAATTTCAGCATTTTGTGTATTTTGCTTCTTGGCAGCTTCCTTTGCTATGGTTGTAAACACCTCTTTTATACCATCACCTGTCATCGAAGAACACTCAATATAGCCGAGCAGTTTGTTTTTCTTAGCAACACTGTGACCGTTGCTTTCCCGAACAAACATCTCAATACTCCTGGCTTCGTCACGTTTATCCTTTTTAAGACCGACCAGGAGAATGGGGATATTAGGGCAGGTTTTCCGCATGTCTTGTACCCAGTTAGTTTTCACTGCTTCCAGGCTTTCCTTGTCATCAATGCTGAATGAGAGAAAAACAATGGGAGATTAGAAAGATCTTTATATGGATGCTAAATGAGAGAAAAACAATGGGAGATTAGAAAGATCTTTATATGGATGCTAAGTGAGAGAAAAACAATGGGAGATTTGACAGATGCTCTTTATAGCTAAGAATGTGTGCATAGCAAGTGTAACATTATGTGAATAATTATAAATGTATATTGCAAGTTATATTCTACATTGTCATTGTGTCCTGAAGGGAAGCAAAGAATAGTGACACTGTTACCTGCCAAAAATGTCATAAGAAGCTATTTAGGAGGTTTGGTGGTGTGTGAAGTTGGCTGTCCCATTCCATTTAGGGTCAAAGTGAACCAGAAGACATACTGAAGTCGGATGTGTCAGAAATGCAGATACCACAGCTAAGTTTTAAACCATGACATAACGCATTCTGTATCCCAAAGAAGGTCACTGTAGCAGGACTGCAGAAGGACTGCAGCAAAATGTATACAGTACAAGCTTGACCTTTCTGCATCTCATCCAAAAAAGAAGTTTTAGCAGTCAATGATCTGTATACAACCATCTTTCTGCAATCATACTCAAACGATGTAAGGCATTGGACGTACATCGGCCATGGTCTCACAATGAACAGTCACAGAATTTCCCAACAGTCACTATATTGGGTGCCACCTGGAGTAAAAAGAAAAAGGAGACCTAGAGAAACTCTACGAAGAACCATTATAGAGAAGCATGTCAATGAACATAAACAACACGCAAGAATTGAAAGACCTGGCAACACAAAGACAGAAATGGAAAGCTATGGTTTCTGCCCTATGCGCCGCCTATGACTCTGGCGGAACATAACATAACATACTCAAACTCCTGTAGATTAGAAGGATGTAGTACAGAGAATAGAATGTGTTGTGCCATGATTTGCAACTTAGCTGTGATATTGGTCTGACACATCCAACTTCAACATGGCTTGATGTTTCATAACATTACTTACAGCAACTAACAGTTTCATAACATTACCTAAAGCAAATTAAAGCAGCATCAGAACGTGGGTAGTTGAGTCTCCTCAGATGCTTGAACGATTCTTTGCCTCCAAGATCATAAATAAAAAGGTGAACCTACAAGGAGAATAGACATGAGATTTACAACAATAGTTTACAGCAGGTGTTCTCAACCTTATGCATGCTATCACTAACGATTACATATCTTCGGTGCTCACCATCTGAAAAGATTGAGAACCTCTAGTTTATAGAGATTGCCAATGTAACAAACATTTATACAATACATTTTAACAAATAACATAAAATTATAACAAAAATATGAATTAAGAAGTGATAAGAACATTATGTTTTCAAAATGACATTATAACAAAAACATTCAGGATTTTTGGCTACATACAATGATATAACAGCATGGAAAAACTATTAATGAAAGGCATGGTTGCTAGGAACAGGGGTATGGGCCACAAAAGACAACAATGGATATGAAACATATCAAACTGTTTAATCTGCAGCATGTTAACTTCACCCAGCATCGCAAGGAGTTGAGACCATTCATAAAGCAGACTATGTTCTAGAAAGAATGTGCCACTTGAGGAATCTCATTTAATTAAAGTTGAGCAGATTCTTTATATCAAACTACAGCGAAGAAGAAGATATCAAATACCAGCAGTGTGATGCAAAATGTTTTTTTACAGACTCAGCCAAGAAGATTTCTCTAAAAAGGATGTTAGTTACCAAGTTTTTAAACATATTTTTCCCTGCTCACACCCTTGAACTTGAGTAATAAGGATGATACAGACAATACACAGACTGGACCGACTAACAACATGGAATTAAATAAATTAATGGTCAATAACATCCATCGCCATTAATAGAAATAATATAGGAAGAATCGAGGACTTTGGAAAAAATCAGAAGGCAGCAGATAGAATTTAAACCAGGTCTATTCAGCAGGCTCCTATTAAATTGTGAGAGGAATATGTGTCAATTGAATGATCTGGTATGAAATAGTCAATAAATGAAGTGGCTAACACCCCCAGAGATAAGGAGATGTAGAGGTTAAGAAATAGAAAGAAAGTCAAGTCAGGGGTTAAGAAATAAAGATCAAATCAAACAGTTACATACTTTTTGGCCATTTTTCAAACGTTCCTCTTTTTCTTCAACTTGCAATGCTGATGGTATATACACGGATGGAGTGTCCTCATCAAACTCGTCTTTCACATATCTCTGGATAAGACACGTTTTACCGACTCTATCATTTCCGACAACAGAGATCTTTCGAGAAATTTCTTCTGTAATGACCAACAAGGAAATCAATTTAAATTAATGGGTATTGGGTCATCTGAACATTTTAATGTAATGACACTTCCTGCATGCAAATGTCATGTCACAGCTATCACTCCACAAATGTCATGTCACAACTATCACTCCACAAATGTCATGCCACAGCTATCATTCCACATAGTTTATAGAAATGGTGTTAATCTAAAGACTAAGCTGAAAGTTTACTGAGCAGTGGTACTTCTAGTGGTTATATGCTGGTGAAACATGGTTTGTGTAAGGACAGCATGTGAGGAAACTCAATCACTTTCACACAACTTATCTCAGAAAAGTTATGAACAACACATGGCATGACAAGATTCCAGATACCACTAACCTTGACAGATCTGGTGTCCCTAGCATTGTCACTATTCTGATGCAGACACAGATAGGTCCACTTGCCAAAGATGCTTCTCTATGTTGAGCAACAGAAGGGCATACATTCTCAAGGTGGCAAAAAGAAGGGCTACAAGGACTCATTAAAGACCTCGCTGAAAGCCTTTGAACTACATCAAGATACATGGGAAGAGTTTGCACAAAATAGATCTACATGGCGCTCTGCAGTCAAAAAGACATAGCATCTTGTGAAAAGAGAGAAAATGCAACAGCTGAAAAAATGGAGAGTAGCTAGAAAGTCACAGGTAGATCTAATACCATCTACAGTGGTTACCCCATTTCCGAACTGTCCAAGAACATTTGTGGCCAGAAAGGGTGTATTAACCATCAACTAACTGATAGTCAAGGACACATCTCTAACTGAATTTCAATAGTGGATGTACCAAATGGTCAACATCATCATGTGATGGACGAACAACATCACCGTAGCCTACAATGATATCTTAAATTAATCAAGGTACTTCGGCATGTGATGTATTCGCTCCAGAACGTTGTCTTCCCAATGAACTATAATAGATATATAAAGAGAGTGGTAAATCAGCATCGAACTGCAACTGTCAGCTGATACACTCTGTTGGATTTATTGAGACAAGGATCGGAACAACACAGGATTTGTCTGGTGTGCAACTGTCAGCCGATACACTCTGTTGGATTTATTCAGACAAGGATCGGAGCAACAAAGGATTTGTCCGGTGTGCAACTGTCAGCCAATACACTGATTTATTGAGACAAGGATCGGAGCAACAAAGGATTTGTGTGGTATGCAACTGTCAGCCGATACACTCTGTTGGATTTATTGAGACAAGGATCGGAGCAACAAAGGATTTGTCTGGTGTGCAACTGTCAGCCGATACACTCTGTTGGATTTATTGAGAAAAGGATCGGAGCAACAAAGGATTTGTGTGGTGTGCAACTGTCAGCCGATACACTCTGTTGGATTTATTGAGACAAGGATCGGAGCAACAAAGGATTTGTCCGGTGTGCAACTGTCAGCCAATACACTGATTTATTGAGACAAGGATCGGAGCAACAAAGGATTTGTGTTGTGTGCAACTGTCAGCCGATACACTCTGTTGGATTTATTGAGAAAAGGATCGGAGCAACAAAGGATTTGTGTGGTGTGCAACTGTCAGCCGATACACTCTGTTGGATTTATTGAGAAAAGGATCGGAGCAACAAAGGATTTGTGTGGTGTGCAACTGTCAGCCGATACACTCTGTTGGATTTATTGAGACAAGGATCGGAGCAACAAAGGATTTGTCCGGTGTGCAACTGTCAGCCGATACACTCTGTTGGATTTATTGAGACAAGGATCGGAGCAACAAAGGATTTGTGTGGTGTGCAACTGTCAGCCGATACACTATGTTGGATTTATTGAGACAAGGATCGGAGCAACAAAGGATTTGTCCGGTGTGCACTGACGATAACCTGCAGTCATAACTCATCGTGTTGAATGGAAGCTGGCACTGCACAAACGTGCAGAAAATATTGAAACACTTGTGAAGGGACAGGATAGAACACATATATGTAAAACAAAGATCAATGTAAAACAGCAGTAACTAATTTATTCTACAACTAACACTACCTAAATACAAAAACCTCCTAAATAACCGTCTAAACGAAGAAAAATTCCATTTGTATGCTCGTGTGGTGTCATAGCTCAGAAAGATGCAGGCGACCTTTGTCGGCAGGCTTGACAATGGCAGTGAACCTGCCTCATGGCATGAGGCTCAGCCAGGCCAGATGGATCATCTGAGGCAGGGGAATGGAGTTTCTAAATATCGTGCAGAGTGTTCTTGGACTAGGTCTGCGGTGCACCAGGCTTTGGTGTCCAATTGTGTATACGAGAGGTACTCAAAGAGAATATGTCAATGTCAGAGGACTGCTTCAGTTCTTCAGTCTGTTTTATTTGGTCTTTGTTACTCTAGTGTTTGAATTCCAGCTATCAATCATACTCTTCCAGACTTCCGGCATGTATTCTATTTAGCTCTATCTGATTTTTTGGCAGTTCTGTTCTTTACTTGTTGTGTTCTGTTGCATTCTTGATAAAGGGCATTTTGGTCAAAACATTAATTTGTGTTTTCCTGTGAGTTTCCAATTTTTACATAACTTCATTACTCTGCTGCAATTTTTGCCTGTCAGATTTTCTTGAGTTGCAACCTTTTATCAATTTAACAATAAGGTAAAGGTAGGTAAAAGAGTAGCAACCTGTTGCCAGAGATGAAGATAACTCTTCATATACAAAGTCACAGCAACTATTAGTTGGAGGTGGCCAGTTCCTTTCCTTGCTGTCTTTAAGTGATAACTAGGATAATGCACTATTGTTATCGGTTTAACTAATAAGTAACAAATAATAAAACTAATGTAAAAAAGAAACAGAAAATTAATCTTGTTTCTTTGATTGCTGTTATTTTTTTGTTACATTATAGTTATGATTTGTTAGTTAAACCGGTAACAATAGTATATTATCTTAGCTATCGGTTCTTGGTTATGTTACTATGGCACTCACCACCTTGTCAGATATCCTCTCACAGTTTTGTTATTTATACTCGCTGTCTTTACCTTACCTAATTCATGTCTTAGTTATCTATTTACAGCTGGGTCGACTGGAGGAGCGGTTTGTCAGACGAGAAATCACAACCTGGATTTTTGTGTATTCAGGACATGGTTTCCAACCTAGCATGATATAACCAGGTGATAGTAAGTAAGTCCACTATAAACTAATTTTAATAGTAGCATATATATGTGTGTGTATATATATATATATGTAAACAGTAGTATTATGTAATCAAATTTCAAACCTGATTCTTTTGATTTGCAGCATCCCATGATATTGGATGTTATCTTTTATATATGTTTCTTTGTTAAATCTAGCATCAACTTTGCAAATGAAAGGAACTCAATCACGTATTTTGCATACTGTTCTGTGCATCTGAATTGATTATAAAATAGAGAGCTTTTCACATAAAAACAAATTCTTACTATGAAGACGATACATGATTAGAAAATAATACATTAACACATTTGTTACCATGAGACTCAGACTGTGACATTGTTTCTAATCAAGTCATAGGCCTCAAGAAAAGCCAGTATGTTGTGTAGCAACATTTGTACTCTATTTATGATAATCTTATCACAATTCATCTAAGTTTGTTTCGTCTTATTTGTTTGTTTGTTTGTTCTGAAACTCCTGCTGGTTAGTAAAATATAGTAAAAAGATGGAGAATACACTGTTTTTACAGCTTGGTTGCGATATATACTATACTTTATGACCAGACACATATTACTTCAGTATGGTATTTTGAGTCATTCTGATCTTGCATGAGATGAAGTGACCATCCCTTCACACTCAGCCCTCCTTAGTCACTTCCTAGAACATGCAAGGTAGGTTGCAAAATTTTAGGCCCAACAACACACAAGCAAAAATAACTGTAGCTTCTAATATCTTTATTATTTCACCATATGGCAACATTGATGTATCTAAAATTCGTACTTCTATGTATCTACGATTCTTACTTTCATGTACTGGTATATATAATTCTTACTTGTATGTATGTATGATTCTTACTCAACTGTCCAACTACTGAGCACAGAGTACAGTTGTGCAGAATACAAGTCTACCTACCAATAACAACTGACAAAGAACATTAAAGATTTCATAAATTCAGAAAGTGAAAGGTGGTACACTTGATTTCTTTTGTTCGCTACATGAAGTAGACACAACCTATTGTTTATTGCTATTTATTTTTTACATTGATAGTTAAGCTATAACAGTAAGAATATTACTTTATAATAGTATTTATCGCTTACACAATTTTATGGATATAAATCTACCGCTGTCTGTTCTTCTTTGGTTTCATATACGGTATCTTTTTGTACAGAGTTGAGCCAGTAGGCTTATGTCTCTCTCATTTGTTTATCACATTATCATTATGTGCTTCCTACACAACATAGATTGGCTGCAACAGACCTCCAACATCCCCTGTCTCTTGTCTTGGTGGTGCACTCTGCTAGACTGTAACCTGTCCATCTCATGATATTTCTCTCAGAATTGTATCTCTGCCTACCGCTTGCTTGCCTCCCCTCAACTTTACCCTCAAGTAAGGTCTTTAACAAGGTTGACAATTGTTTATAATGGGGACAATTCTATAGAATCTGTTCAGAGGTCTGCTAATCTGCTCCACAAGTGAAAAGTAGTGTAGTGCACAGGTGCATCCTGTGCAAGTGTTTATACAGTCTGGTGTATCCTGTCCTCAGCGAAGTATGGTCATCAAACCCTGCTGATGGAGGTTGTGATAGTGTCTTTAGTCATGTTATGTTCACTTCTGAAGTTTTGTATAATCTTCTTCCTTTCTTGATAAGAGACTTCATTGTCTTCCTGCATACACTCGCCTGTCTTTTGACCAGATCATTAGCCTGTTCATTTCCCAGGACACCACAGAGTGAAGGTACCCACTGAAGTACAGTCGGTGCCTCAGCTGTTGTAGTTTTACCACCCTTTAAAGCCTACAGAACAGATAGTGCATCTGAGGAAATGACCACTTGTTGCTCAGTTCTGTGCAAACTGTCCAGCCTTCTCCAGTGCTTCTGTCCAGTGCCATGTTAGATAGAAGGTCTTTGATATCATGTGTTCATCGTTTGGTCTGCCTCTTGTTCTCTTCCTGGAACTTTTCCCTCCATGATTTAAGCTTTCTAAACCATTGATTGTGTCTTTTTATATGGCCAAAACATGCTAGCTTGCATTTTTATTTGAGTAGTTTTAAGGAGCCAGTCTTTTATGTATGAGGTCTTTATTTTGTCTATGTTGGTTCGTCTTTCTAGTTCCGTCCTTAATATTATATTAGTCATCTTAAGAATAACGGGAATTGAATCAGGTCCGTTCTAATGACACCGAATCACCTTCCAACTTAAGTAAACGTTTTTTTTCTGCACTTGACTAACACTAACCGCATCTCCAAAAAAGATGCGATTTTGTCAAGACATTCAAACCACTTACTCGAGTTACAATGGGATTCAGTGCCGTTAGAACTGACCTGGTTCAATTCCTGTTAGTGTCAATAATTTTAATTTATCATATTGCTTACTACTTGAATTTACTTTTATTAGTAATCTGACTTAGGACCTTTCTAAACATTACTATTACTTTATTAAAACTTAGGCCTAATAATATCAACAATAGGTTTAACTTTCATTTACATGTTAGCTTAAATATCAATAAGTGGCAAACATATCATGTTACTTGGAACTAATTAAAACAAAATAATCATGACATCATCTCAATCTGAGCTCACTTGTCATTCAACGAACTACAAAACTAAATAACGAGTCGACACTAGTTAAAAAGCAAGAGTAGTTTCACGCTCAGCCATCAGTTCGAATCAATGTTACATCAATGTTGCTTAATCAAATGAACAGAATACGTTACCAGGTAGAATGAATTTATTCAGATCGTATGAACAATCTAAATCTAAAACATACTACGACTTCCTCGGCCTCGTCAATTTTTTTGTCAGACGTAAGTTGTGTGTTGCCAGCAAGTTCTGAGTTCGGGGATGTGTAGCTACACAATGACAGACTTACACACTAGTACAGTGGCTCTCAAATTGTGATACCTGAATTCCCAGCCTGGCTCAAGGTTGTCAGGCAGTTGGAGCTATTTATTGCCAAACTTGAAAGTATAGAAGGGTCACCAACCCCCCCCCCCTCGAACTGCTACATTGTGCACGAAAACTACAGAACATAATAAAACGAGTTTAATTCATTGACATAAAAGCCTTAATTCTTATTATAGACTATCTGTGACGAAATTCCAATTCATCTATGGCAGGGTACTAACATAAGAACCATGCTACGAGCATGTGTTTCCAGTGCGGACATATGTATGCGAATCATGGACACTAAATAAAACAATGGCTAAGAGAATAATTTGATTTGAATTAAAGTGCTATAGAAGAGTTCTGATAATATCATGGACAGGAAGGACAAGAAACCAGGAGGTGCTAAGAACAGGCAACATCCAGTAATGCTGGCTCTGAACACTATTTTAAAGAAAAAGCCAGGTTTTTTTCGATCACATAAAAAGACCCTACGGCCTGGAGTGCTACTGGAGGGGATGATAGAAGGTAACGGGGGTAAAGACGGACCAAGACGCCGTTGGAAAAAGACATTCAGGAATGCCTGCACAACCATCTACGAATTATGAACTTATGTTCACAGAATTACGAACTCTGCACTCTCTATCAAGTGTAATAACGATCTTGAAAGACATGAAAAAAAGCAATTCGTATTCCATCTGCAAACTCAACAGTTCCATACATGATCCATAAAACGTTAGCCAAGTAGATCACCATACACCTGTTACCGGGATACACTACCGCGGAGGTGCTTTTAGGGTTTTGACTATCTGATGGTTTTTTTTTTTATAATCCTATTCAGGATGTAGCCATCAATCCAGCATTTTTTTTTGGCTGTAGTGATTTTCTAGGCAATATGCATACTTTCTGTATGCCACCTGTTACTCCCGAGAGTTACACGGAAGTAATGCGAAACTCTCTGCATACCAAACTTCAAATTAGTTAAAGAAAACGCACCTCTTATGTGGAGATACGAGATATGGGGAGTCCAGTTTTGTTATATCAGAGTTTTTCACCATACAAAGTAACGGAGATTGTTCGGCGAACAATAACAACTTTGATATTAATTAATGCAGACCGAGCTTCAGACGGTGGATGTAAAAAAGGTTATCATGACTTCTAATGAAATAACAGGAATCCTGGCATATTGCTGTTTTAAGATAACCCATGACCATAGTAATTTATATAGACCAGAGTGCTAGCCAATTTTACGTCACTGCGAAAGGCTTCTGATTATTGATGTGCTCAGTGCAGGATTTACGTATAAGCTACAGAAGTTATAGCTTAGGGCTCCCACAAGCTATATCTTAGGGCTCCCACTAAGTATCAGAAAATCATATTTGGCACTGACATATAATCTGGACTTATAAAGGGCCCCATATCTCACGCAGTTCAGAATCTTGTCTAAATCCTGCCCTGGCTGTGCTTTTTATTGGCTGTCGAACGTATCAATAACAAAATATAAGTGACAAGCAGTGTCGGATTTAGACTTGATAAGGCCCTAAGATATTTGAGATATGGGGCCCTTTTAAGTCCAAATATTATATGTCAGTGCCAAATATGATTTTTTGGGGAACTCCAAGATTGTGGGGGCTCTAAGCTATAGCTTGCTTAGCTTATAGGTAAATCCTGCACTGGTGACAATGAAAGTATGGCAATAGTAGGAATCACTAAAGTAGGGACTGTTGCGCACAGGTTTGTCTAATTGTCTGAACTTTGACCTGCGATATTGTTATGGTCTTGCGGTCTGATATACTCAACATGAACTAGCGTAATTGGCGTAAAGAGTTATGCTGAAGTCGGATATATCAGACCGAAAGGCGTAGGTATGACATCAAATCTGTAAACTATGACACAAAAAATTCAATTCTCTGAACTACATTCTATCCATAAATTACGTAACCAATTAATTGGGGTTGAGGGATGGGAAAACGTTTGACAGATGTTGACAGTGGGGGGTGGGAGTGTTGACAAAATAGCATGTCAACAATGTTTTTATGCACCACTTTAATTGTTTGAATTGGGAACTGTGTTTTAATGTGGAAAAATCGTATTTTTTAGTAGTGTTTATTCTGCGTAAAAATGTTTGTTTTTTTAAAAAGGGGGAGGGGGACCTTGACATAATTAGACACGGGGATCTTCCCTGAATTCTTGAAAATTGTTGACAAGTGACGGAAGAGTTAAAAAATTACCCCCCTCTCCCCAAATGTTGACGTACCTTATGGACAATCCCCTGCTAATCTGCAAGAGTTTGAGAACGAAAGCAGAGGATAATGTCCGGCTCTGTGGCGAAGTAGTACAGAGCGCGTCTCTGACGACCAAGGTACCGAGTTCGATCCCCCCACAGGAAATTGTGCATCCGGACCGTTCAAAAAGCAATGGCAAACTATTGAACGTATTTATATTGCCTAGAAAACCACCACAGCCAACAAATGCTGAGTTGATAGCTGTCATGTAAAAGGAAATGCTACCACTTTTTTCAATCTTTATTATATTGGTTACTGCCCTTTCCATGTATTTGACAACAAATAGCAATAACTAAATCGTGAGGGCAGGGTTTCTCAACGTGGATAAAAACGTATCCTGGAAGGAGCTGTGACAAACTACAGAGATGCGATTCAGGGAGAAGTTTTGGTAGTAGTGTAGTCAGGAGCTGGTAGATATGGAGCCATGTCTGTCCCTTCCGCTAGTACAGCTTCTTCCGCCAAGACACCCTCAAGAATACTTAGAGATCTTCCTCCACGGAACGGTCAAACGTGTTCTTAATTTCCACTACAACAGCGCTATGTCCGCAATGTCCTATTCCAACGCCGTCCTCTTCTTCAGTCGGTTCCCAAGAAGCGTGATGTGTTCTGCGACCCCCTCTGGTTGCTTACAGATGTAACAAAAACCTCATGGGTATATTAGTCTGGAGTAATCTCAAACCGGTGTCAACATGACGCAAGTTTGAACGTTATTCGCTCAGTCGTCACTTGAGGATTATTTTGATTGTATTATGTGTTATTTTAAGTGAATGACTAATAACTGTAATGTGCAGAAAATTCCTTGTGTGTTTTCTATTGTGGAAAGTTGAATATTCCTGGAGGGATGTCTGGAGTTTAGTCGTTGATCGTGCCGTCATGATGTTCGCTAGGCGCGAACAAGGAAGCGACCGATAGCCACCGGTATAAATGTAGAGGTGTAAAGAGTTAAATGCGAAACGGACCTTAATCAACAATATAAGAAAACGGCAATCTTCTTTTTTTGGCCACTTCATGAGACAGGCAGGTTTAGAGAACATAATCACAACAGGCAAGATTGAAGGCACCAGAGACAGAGGGCGACAGCGTGAGAAAATATTAGACAGTTTGACAACCTGGCACGGCAAAGAAACAACAGCGACTTTGATACATAATACTGTGGACAGAGAGCTGTGGAGAGCCATGACCGCCTACGCCACCCGGCATGGCACCTGATGATGATGATGAATCTCAAACCTGACGTTCCTAATAATTATGGCACCATCACAAACATAGCAAATGCTTCAACTGTGCATATATCACCAAGACCAGGTCTCTTTACATTCACCAAAGCAACTTTTCCAATCGAATAGAGCTTCACTTGATCGATCTGGTGAGAGCCTAGGAGAGAGTTGACTGTATTGTTGCATGGTTGTTGATCTGGTGAGACCATTCGATTTCTGTATGTGGAATCGTCTATTCTACTGATGCATTCATTGATCAATTTGAGTTTTTTTTTAAAATGTATCTTGCGTGTTTCATATTTTCAAACTTCATACAATATCAACAGTGCGTATTAAAATATTCCTCCAAGATGAGCTGGTTGGATATCACAGGCCAAATCAACGTTTCAAAACAAAATAGAAATATGTTGCTCTCATCTCAATGTCGCCATCTGTTTATGTTTCCCGTCTCAATGTTGCCATTCAATGTTGTCATCTGTCTCATGTACCCTCTGTCTCAATGTTGTCTTCCGTCTCAATGTTGTCATGTGTCTCACGTTGCCCTCTGTCTCAATGTCGCAGTCTGTTGTCATGTCTCCATGTTCCCTCTGTCTCTATCGCTCCCAGAGAGACATAGATCTATCTATTGATATCTCTCTCTCTCTCTGCTGCCCTATCGATATCTATGTCGCAAGGTGATAAAATCTCAATTGTCGGGCAGGTACATACCTACCTGCCATCAATTGTCGGGCAGGTACATACCTACCTGCCATCAATTGTCGGGCAGGAACATACCTACCTGCCATCAATTGTCGGGCAGGTACATACCTACCTGCCATCAATTGTCGGGCAGGAACATACCTACCTGCCATCAATTGTCGGGCAGGTACATACCTACCTGCCATCAATTGTCGGGCAGGTACATACCTACCTGCCATCAATTGTCGGGCAGGTACATACCTACCTGCTATCAATTGTCGGAGAACAGTCGAACATGCTGGAGATACGAGTGCTGGTGCAACATAGGACAATATAAGAAAAAACGGAAATAGTTAACTTTTAATATTTATGCACACGACATGCTAATAACAAACAAGAACAGACAACAGTTTGACTAAATAGTCTTCATGAGGACAAAATGAAAATCTCTTCCTTTCTATCGCTATCTCTATTTATCCATATCTACCTCCACAGTATTGAAAGGTGCATCAATGGACCACTCCGATACAATGCACTAATGGGACTCGTCTGTTCAGAAAATTTTCTGAAGTAAAAATCGTGGTCGATCTCAAGATTGCTGGAGACTGCATTAAAGATTAGAATGGCCCAGATAAAGAAACATATATATGAAGAGACTGATAAATCAACACTGAACTGGAACTGTCAGCAGCTACACTCAGATTTAGATAGGAATCAGTGCACCTTGGATTTGTCCGATATGCTTTGATCAAAACATCTATTCATAACAAAGGTTTGATTTCAGAAATCTAATAGGAACTTATTTTCTTAAAGTCAACACAACATTAGTATCCCAAATAAAAAGACACATTTCACAACAAAGAATGGAAGAATAAAACACATTTGACAACAAAGAATTTAAGAATAAAACACATTTGACAACACATGATGTAAGAATAAAACAAAGAATGTAAGAATAAAACACATTTCACAACAAAGAATTTAAGAATAAAACACATTTCACAACAAAGAATTTAAGAATAAAACACATTTCACAACAAAGAATTTAAGAATAAAACACATTTCACAACACAGAATTTAAGAATAAAACACATTTCACAACAAAGAATTTAAGAATAAAACACATTTCACAACAAAGAATTTAAGAATAAAACACATTTCACAACAAAGAATTTAAGAATGATGATGATGTTCGTCCGTCGTGATCGACGATGACCAAAAACTCAACCATAATAATAATAACAATAAATAATAAAATAATAAAGTTAATAGTGCGTTTTTAAATGACTAGCAAGTCCAATGCGCGCACGAAATGTTCTTTTACAGAATTGACAACAATAGAAGGTATATGTGTGAGGTTGAGATATTTTTTCTTTTCTACGTGTCCGCTTCTGTCTTGCAGTTTCTTGTCTGAATTCTTCCGCCGCTAGTGCTCCCGTTCTAATGCTGTAACGCCATGCTGTTCTATCCTGAGCGAGGCTCTCCCAAGCGCCTACGTCAATGTTAAGATGTTTCAAGGATGACTTGAGCGTGTCTTTGAAACGCTTTTTCTGTCCACCAGCTTTTCGAAATCCTGCCTTGAGTTCTCCATAATATATTTGTTTTGGCAAACGCGAGTTCTCCATACGCACAAGATGGCCTGCCCAGCGTGCCTGCGCCTTCATAAGTATTGTGTGGATGCTTATTGAGGTTGATTTTTCCAAGACCTCGTAGTCTGGTACTTTGTCCCACCAATGGATGTTTAGTAATTTACGTAGGCAGGTACGATGGAAATGATTTAACTTTCTTGCATGTCTAGCATACACTGTCCACGTTTCGCAGGCGTATAGTAAGGTTGGTATAACAGCAGCATGATATACTTGTAGTTTGGTGGTTGTTCTTATACCTCTTCTGTCCCATACATTGTTGCGTAATCTGCCAAATACAGCACTAGCTTTTGCCAGTCTATTGTTAATTTCCACATCAATGTTGACATCGCGAGCGAGAGAGAGAGAGAGAGAGTGCTTCCAAGGTAAGTAAAATTGTCGACTACCTGCAGTTTTTCCTGATTGACGATGATGGAAGTAGCAGTATGTTGGCTATTTGATGTTGCTTGGTGCATGACTTATGTTTTTTTGGTGTTAATAGTGAGACCAAAGTTGTTGCAAGCCTTTGAGAAGTGGTCTATGGTGCTCTGCATGTTTATGACAGAGTCAGCATACAATGCACAGTCGTCAGCATAAAGTAATTCTCTAACAGTACTATATTTATATTTAGTTTTAGACGACGTAAATTGAAAAGACCACCATCCGTTCTGTAATTGATCATTATGCCTGCTGTTTCATTACTATGGTGTGTTTCCGTTAACATGGCCGTAAATAACAGGCTGAAAAGAGTAGGGGCCAGCACACATCCCTGCTTTACACCATTTGTGACAGGGAATGCAGGAGATACTCCTCCGTCGCAGATAACACTAGCCATCATACCGTCATGAAATTGTCGTATCACAGTGACAAGTTTTGGGGGGCATCCGAACTTTGTAAGCACCTTCCACAGTCCTCTGTTAACGGTATCGAATGCTTTAGTTAAGTCCACAAATGTTGCTAAGAGTTCACTATGTTGCTGTTGTGACTTTTCCTGAATTTGTCGTGCAGAGAATATCATATCAACTGTACCACGACCTGCACGAAAACCGCACTGACTCTCTGGGAGTAGCTCGTTTAGTAGTGAATTATTTAATCTGTTGAGTATGACACGAGCGAGAATTTTACCAGCTATAGACAAAAGTGATATGCCCCTATGATTATCGCAAGACTGATTGGTACCTTTGCCTTTATAAGAATAAAACACATTTCACAACAAAGAATGTAAGAATAAAACACATTTCACAACAAATAATGTAAGAATAAAACACATTTCACAACAAAGAATGTAAGAATAAAACACATTTCACAACAAAGAATTTAAGAATAAAAAACATTTCACAACAAAGAATTTAAGAATAAAATACATTTCACAACAAAGAATGTAAGAATAAAAAGAACATTTATTCATTCCTAAACATTTTACTTTACACACACAATTTATTAACACTAATTACAGCATCAAAATCAATAATTATATGAAACAAGTACAAAATATAGTTCATTTTAATACGATTCTCAAGTTGGCTGAATTTATGAAAGAATTGAGATTTCTCAAAATTAAAGGCAGATTACCAAAATAAGGCAGTGATCTGATTCGTTGTACAAATTATGACTATTCATTTCATTTGTTCAGTGAACATTGTTATCTTCCAATGGGAACAATGACTAATGAATCCCTGCTTCTTCCACTGAGAATTCTTGCTCAAACCATTGGTAACCCACGAAATGATCGATTGGAAACCCATTTTTTAAAATATTGTGAATCCCCGCCTATTCCAATGAGAATATCTGCCCAATCTATTGGGAATCCCCACTATATCCATTACTAATCCTACTCCTTGAATCCAGAAACTGCTACGTGCTTTTGCAATCGATACATCAAATGAATTGTTAAATGTCATCAATTGCTACAATACTCTATCCTGCTATAGATCCTAAATCTCATTCTTACAATCTCAGCACCTGGAATTCATGACTACAGATAGCATCTCATGACGAGCCACAAGCACTCTCTTTTTTGTATTACTGTGCCTGATCTTAACACAAACTCAACACGTAGTTGCTTGGCACCTCTAACAGGTTAAACTGTCAATCAAAACATCAAACTTTGAGCACTGACACTACAGTACAGTTCTCACATTCTCTTATACTAACATAACCACACACACACACACACACGCACACGCACACACACACACACACACATATATATAAACAATCACTTGATTGAATGATCAGATAAACGATCGATCAGTCAAAATTTAAATTTTTAATATAATCTAAAATTGTCTATCACCGTATCCGGTAAACAATTTATTTTAGGTAAATCATCTAATTAACTTTTAATATTCCCACTTTTAATATTCCCACTTTTAATATTCCATCTGCTGTAAATTTAATATTTTAATATTCCCATGATTAATGTAAAACTTCATTCATATATCGTAAGTACAGTTTGTGTCTAGCGGCGATTTCAACATTTTACAAAAAGTTATCTAGGTATCTATATGTAAACTAAAATTTTCATTTACACCGTAACTTTTTCAGTCTTGGCAATGCAACATACAAATTATTTACAGATTCAAACTGTTTTTGGCACTATATAATGCACATAAGGCAGGGTTTCCTAGCATTTTGTCCATAATAATGATATTAAATAGACATTATCTCAAATAACATTTTAACACCAAAATCAATTAGAACAATTTAGCAAATATTTTAAACCATTTATTCGTCATTTCACTTTAAATGATTACAATTTATAAATATATTTTATCTACTCTACAACTTTTCTATTTTTGTAAGGATTTGAAAAAATGCTTGTTTAATATGTTTTCATTTTTATAAAGTTTTCCTGATGTTTTTCCTGCATATGTAAGATTTTTCCCAATTTTTTCCTATTTTTCGAAGGTTTTCTGATTTTCCCCTAACAGTACGTACGACGGTAATTACCCATCTAAATTATTGTCTGTTTTAAATAGGATAATACAGTTCTTTTTACATAAAATGGTCTGCACTGGGGAAGAGAGGTGCAGAGCACACATCAGAAGTCTACGGTACGAGATTCAAACCTCGTCTCAAATGACTATTCATAAAGGAATAGTAAACTATGAAGCTTGAATATTGCCTAGAAAATTACTATAGCCAAAAATAGCTGGGTTGATTTCCTGAATAGGTTATTATACCAACTTTTCTTTTGCAACAAATTAAAATACACTTTAATATCAAAATTTGGACAAAAGACATTCAAGAATGCCTACGCATGTCATTGGAAGATGCAGGGCAACTTGCTCAAGACCGCGGATACGTTCATTATATCAATGAATCATACAGTGTAAGATCTGATTATTAAACTTTTACTCAACGCACTAGAAGTTCATTCTGTCAATGGACCACACTATTTCTAATCCAACAGTAAAAACCTAACGCCGAATTTATACATTCATTATGTCAATGGATGGGATGCAAAAAGTCTCGCAATGATCTTGTGCGTACCCAGGGTAACCAAGATAATAAAAGTACCTCCCCAGAAACAGAAAAGGTATCTCTTGCAGTTTTTCTGGCCAACACATTTAGGCTCGTGTCCGTGGAGGCTGTAGATGGAATTATAACTGCTTGCAAAGAGACAAGAAATATCTCCTCGACCTCTACGCCAACACACAGCAGCACTGTCGGCATACAGTAATACGGCATCTGTGCAGTCTCGTTCAGCCAAGAATGCAGAAACATTAGAGGGGCGACCAATATCCCGATATGAGAAGATTCCCTAAGATATGGCGATCGTACGAGTAAACATTGAGTCTAGAAAAGGCAACCACCGCTAGAGGACAGCGCTGTGTATGTGAATCGATATAGTGGCAACGAAGCTACAATTATCCGTCACGAGACCGAATGGCGGAAGTGCTGTTCATGCTAGAGAACACACAAAAGCCCACATGTCCCACCAAAATTGAGCCCATTCTTCTTCTTCAGCGTTCATTCTCAAACTCCCGCTGGATCTTTCTTGTAGCAGGACAATGGCCCTACTAGATTTCCAGCAGGATATAGTCTAGAGAATGGAAATGCTTTGTGTCGCCGTCTTATTTGCGTCAATGATCCGACACATCCGTCTTCGGATAGGCTACAGGCTACAGTGGAAGATATTCCGAACTGAAACAATGAAATCTTTCTCAATGAAGCAAATATTTGTGGTCCAGATATCATTCATGCATTTCTTCAAGTTCTCTCACTTTCATTTAATTATTCAACATCTCGTACTTCTATAAATAAAGCTATATTTCAAATCAGTTGTCCCTTATAAAGACAAAATGACGAATATTGCTAACTTCATGAATTACTCACGCACGTTAACAGACTTCAGCATTTTAACCAGAGTGCCAAATGTAAAACTTAACCTACGTGACGACTTCAGCACTTTAACCACACATCACTAAGATTTTTACTACACCATCACAAACGGATTTACTTTGTTTAAAAAACAACAACATTAAATCACAAAATTAAACAAACATATTTATGACATTATAACAATTGTGTAAAGAAATCCTCTCCTGACACAATGAGGCTATCCAATCATCTGGCCTTTCTAAATAAACTTGCCTGCTACATTGATTGTAACCGTTGTTAAATAGCATGTCTGTTTCATTGATTTCAATGATAACTGCCTGATCTAGCTGAACCATCAGACACAGGCAAATGATGAAATTGGGGAAGTTGACTAGAACATACTATACATTCGGTGCTGCACAATGTGTTCCTAGCTGAAAGTTGTAGCTGCAGAAAGTTTGTTGTTAACACGGAGGCATGTTTAATTATTTAACTGTTCCTCTCAACTCATGTTATGTACATTTTTTTAATATATCTGCTACTTCCTACATCTGCTACTTCCTACATTCTCTTCCATTCATCTTCATAAAGTATTTTTACACAGAAAACCCACTTGCATAAAACTTCCAGTAATGACATCAAAAATAGACCCAAAGTCTGATCTGAGCAACAATTTAACCGAGAAGTAGTCTATCATTAATACACAGTCCACCATGCGGACAATCTGGCATAGGGGAATGAAAAAATGTGTCGGTAACTTCTCTCCCTTGACATCCGTTGTTCCGTAAGGCTTCAAATAATGTACTACTTCAAATAATTCTATAATTTTCCTTAATTGAATAAATGTATGCATGCTGCACCACATTTACTGTTCAATATACTACGATTAATTTCTACACCCTCACATAAACTTACAATTTATTTTAAATGTATAATAAAACATGTGATACATGATTTTATATGAAGTTTTCCTGCAAACCCAACACAATCCCCTATATACTACTTTAAAATGTTTATTTTGACCACATACTTCAAAACACTTTATGCCCCACCATCATTATTTAACACTGAATTCACTAATCTTGTCTTAATTTAAATGCACATTGCGTCAACATACTTTTTCCGAATGCACCTTTATCCAAATGTTCCCATGCCCGAATGCTCACTTGTCTAATTGCTCCCTTGTCCGAATATTCTTTGTCTTGTCAGACTTTAGCGTGGGCTCTTTATGTCATTTTGATCCTATATGGGATGTGGCAGAATATTTCACCCTCGTCTTCTACAACATGCATCTCAGGCAACATACACTATTCTGTTCTCCCCTTTTGGGCCCTGACAATACAAGGAGAAACCCCTTTGCAGTATTGTATTTCATGTTGTGAACACGAGGGGAAACCCCCTTGCAGCATTTTCCAATTCCCAATGTCATCAAGTTGGAATATAGTTATCATCATCACGTGCCATCTTCGCAACGAAAGATGGCTGCAACAGACCAACATCTCCTGTCGCTTGTCCACTGCTAGACAAACGGGTCCATCTCGTGATGTTACTCTCCCACGTGTATCCATACCTACATCTTGAACGCTTCCCTCGACCTTACCCTCAAGTAAGGTCTTCAACAAGGTGTTATGTTTTTAAATATGTCCAAAATATTTTATTTACTTGATTCTTATTTCCTGTGTTAGAACCTCAATGTTTGTTTTATTCTCTTTCCATGATGTTCTCCCTATTTTTAAATATATCCTCATCTCAGATGGTATCAATTCTGTCTTCTAATTGTCTCTGTATTGTCCATGTTTCTGAACCATACAATAATATAGAATAGATGTAACATTTTATAATTATTATTTTAGTTAGTTTGCAATTTGTTTAGAAGTTACTATTTTCCTCATGTCATTGAAGGTACTTTTAGCCATTCCTATTCTATTTTTAACTTCTGTTTCACATCTGCCATCATTATGTGTCCGAGATATTGATAATGTTCTTGTGTTGTAGCATATTTTCCATATTTTTTTAATGTTCAGCATCTGTTCTGTGATTTTGCTAATAATTATTTTTCTATGTTTATATCTAGTTCATATTCTTTACTTTAATATAGTCTTAAAGAATGTTACTTGTTGATTCGTTTCTGAGCCAAACCTGCAGACAGGGTGGATGTAATTTTAGTTAGGGAGAAAAAAAATTTCCTCCATGTATTATACACCTAAAGTACATAGTTCAACTTTCTTATACATTAATTAAAAAGCCTCAACTTTCTTATAAATAAATAAAAAATGGGATTTAATGGCTCACCTTTCTTATAAATTACACGTACATGGCTCAAATTTCTTATAAATTACACGTACATTGCTCACCTTTCTTATAAATTACACGTACATTGCTCACCTTTCTTATAAATTACACGTACATTGCTCACCTTTCTTATAAATTACACGTACATTGCTCACCTTTCTTATAAATTACACGTACATTGCTCACCTTTCTTATAAATTACACGTACATGGCTCAAATTTCTTATAAATTACACGTACATTGCTCAAATTTCTTATAAATTACACGTACGTGGCTAAATTTCTTATAAATTACACGTACATGGCTCAAATTTCTTATAAATTACACGTACATTGCTCACCTTTCTTATAAATTACACGTACATGGCTCAAATTTCTTATAAATTACACGTACATTGCTCACCTTTCTTATAAATTGCACGTACGTGGCTAAATTTCTTATAAATTACACGTACATTGCTCACCTTTCTTATAAATTACACGTACATGGCTCAAATTTCTTATAAATTATACGTACATTGCTCACCTTTCTTATAAATTACACGTACATAGCTCAAATTTCTTATAAATTATACGTACATGGCTCAACTTTCTTATACAGAATCTTCCGATAAACAATTGAATGGCCATTTGTTTTGAGTTTTCCGTTTAATGTAGTCAGTCTGTGAATGGTGTTGCTTGAGGTGAAGAATACATGCAATTTCCTCACCCTGACTAAAACTACATCCATCCTGTCTGCAGATATAGCTCTGAAACGAATCAGTAATTTAATAGAATCAGTAATTTAATAGAATCAGTAATTTAATAGAATCAGTAATTTAATAAAAACATTAAAATTATGTTCACTACTTTATGGCAGCATTGAATTTGGACATACAGTGCAAGGAATATCCTGTGTGTTGACGGGGGCATGAAAGTGGAGCAAAGAATAGTGACTTACCTGAGATACAGATACATGACAGGGGAGCAAAGGAGAGCGTGTAGTCCCTCCTGTCCACGAAATTCTGAATTTCCTTGGCTTTTTGTTGCAACCACTTATCTTGCATATCCCTTAGTTTTTGTTGGAAAGTGCTGCGGGCTGTGATGTATATTATTTTTTTTTAAAGGTGAAAACGGATCACCTTGAAGATTTCTGAAGGCACTGTTGTTTTTCTCTATTAGAGTGATATATTCTATGTCTTTGTTTTTCTCTATTAGAGTGATATATTCTGTCTTTGTTTTTGTTTATCTTCAGACCTAAATGTTCCTTAGCTGTAGCATAAAGCCGTAGGATAATCCTTTTCAAAGGATGTTTGAGAAGAATGGTCATCCATCATCAACATTATCATCTTCCAGGTTCAAGTCTCTTAGTTGTTTTTATGTCCATGTCCTGAGAGAGGCTCGTTGCTTTGCTGATCTTTAAGTTTCCAGTATTTCAAGCGTTGAATTACTGTATATTCTTGTGGACCCTCTGTCGCATGATGTAAAAGTAGAATTTGGACACTATCAGTCTGTTTGCAGTCCAGTGTTCTGCACCACACATGGCTTTAGTTATACGTAGGTCTCTCATGACCCTTCTCTCAGTGATGATATAATCTATCAGGTACCACTTTTTAGAGCGTGGATGCATCCATGATGTCTTCTTGCGTGTTTGCATTCAAAAGACTTGGTGATAGTGAGACCATGAGTGGACCGCGGTCTCAAGAGACGTAACCCATTACTGTTGTATTTACTGGTTCCATGTATTCCTAGGACTCCATCCCCGGACTGATGATCGTCTCATGGGATGAAATCCCCGAAAACGATAAGTTTGTCGGATCTTTGCGTAGATGATATTGTCAACCTGAATTCATGAGGTATGAATTAATGAGGTATGAATTAATGAGGTATAAATTAATGAGGTATGAATTAATGAGGTATGAATTAATGAGGTATGAATTAATGAGGTATGAATTCACGTGGACAATATTACTGCATCAAATTCCTCATAGAATCTGTCTTTTTTACATTCTGGTTTGTCATTGTCGGAGCATATGCGCTAATTCGGGGTGGAAACTTCTTTCACACTTGTGTGCGTAGTGTCATGGGACAGTTGTTTAGTCCTCAGGGAAGACTTTTGGGGACCTTGTACAAATTGGCTCTAACTGTAAATCCAACTCCTGATTCCCGTTGCTCTGAGCTTTTGCTACTACTAAAAAAATGTTTGCCTTCCTCTTTTTGTAAGCTGACCTTCATTCGGTAATCTCGTTCCGCTAAGTGCTACAATGTCGGACTTGTATCTGGCTAATTCTGTTGCAGTTAACGATGTTCTTCTTTCTAGTCTGTTTGCAGTCATGTCTGTGAGTTCGAATATTCCATTTTCCCCACTAATAGGTTTCATAATCTTATTTATAATCTCAAAAATCTGCAATTTTCCTCACACAAAATAGAAGTAACAACTTTCTCACACAAAATAGAAGTAACAACTTTCTCACACAAGAAATAGAAGTAACAACTTTCTCACACAAGAAATATACTTTCTCACACAAGAAAAAGAAGTAACAACTTTCTCACACAAGAAATAGAAGTAAAAAGAAGTAACAACTTTCTCACACAAGAAATAGAAGTAACACCTTTCTCACACAAGAAATAGAAGTAACAACTTTCTCACACAAGAAATAGAAGTAACAACTTTCTCACACAAGAAATAGAAGTAAAAAGAAGTAACAACTTTCTCACACAAGAAATAGAAGTAACAACTTTCTCACACAAGAAATAGAAGTAACAACTTTCTCACACAAGAAATAGAAGTAAAAAGAAATAACAACTTTCTCACACAAGAAATAGAAGTAACAACTTTCTCACACAAGAAATAGAAGTAACAACTTTCTCACACAAGAAATAGAAGCAACAACTTTCTCACACAAGAAATAGAAGTAACAACTTTCTCACACAAGAAATAGAAGTAACAACTTTCTCACACAAGAAATAGAAGTAACAACTTTCTCACACAAGAAATATACTTTCTCACACAAGAAATATACTTTCTCACACAAGAAATAGAAGTAAAAAGTAGTAACAACTTTCTCACACAAGAAATATACTTTCTCACACAAGAAATAGAAGTAACAACTTTCTCACACAAGAAATATACTTTCTCACACAAGAAATAGAAGTAAAAAGAAGTAACAACTTTCTCACACAAGAAATAGAAGTAACAACTTTCTCACACAAAATAGAAGTAACAACTTTCTCACACAAGAAATAGAAGTAAAAAGAAGTAACAACTTTCTCACACAAAATAGAAGTAACAACTTTCTCACACAAGAAATAGAGGTAACAACGGAGCTTTTACTTACAGATTTAGCATCCCATTTGGTTAAATCTTGTCCATGACTTTTGTGCATATGTTGTGTCAGTGTGACCTTCTGGCAGAACTTCTTTGAACATCGTGGACATTCAAAAGGTTTCAGTTCTGGAAGACAATAACAGCAGATTGTTATGGTTTTCTGAAGTAATGAATGGAAACCTTCAAATTAAGATAAACAGTTATAACAAAGGTATATGCAGCAATGGCAGGCAGTCATGTCTGTTGTTGGGGCCAAAAGGTGGAGCAAAAACACCAAAACTATTTATCATCCATGTATGTCATAAGATTCGACTAAGGAGTTTATGGGAAGAAACTGGCTGTCTCTTCCCATATAAAGTCAACGTATCATAGAAGCCATGCTGAATTAGGATGTGACAGGCCGATATCTCAGCCAAGTTGTAAACCATGATACAACATTCTGTTAATTTGCCGGATTGAGAACAAATGCAGAAGTAGAACAGAAACACCACACAGACAGATAATTAAATGGCAGACATCTCAAAGAGAGATGAAGCAAAGAAAAACAGGTCAAAGACAAATGTAGCAATGTAATACATCACACAGACAAATGTAGCAATGTAATACATCACACAGACAAATGTAGCAATGTAATACATCACACAGACAAATGTAGCAATGTAATACATCACACAGACAAATGTAGCAATGTAATACATCACACAGACAAATGTAGCAATGTAATACATCACACAGACAAATGTAGCAATGTAATACATCACACAGACAAATGTAGCAATGTAATACATCACACAGACAAATGTAGCAATGTAATACATCAGACATGTAGCATAGAGAGACATTAGACAGGCAGATGTAACAGAGAGACATTACACAGGCAGATGTAACAGAGAGACATTAGACAGACATATGTAACAGAGAGACATTACACAGGCAGATGTAACAGAGAGACATTACACAGGCAGATGTAACAGAGAGACATTACACAGGCAGATGTAACAGAGAGACATTACACAGGCAGATGTAACAGAGAGACATTACACAGGCAGATGTAACAGAGAGACATTACACAGGCAGATGTAACAGAGAGACATTAGACAGACAGATGTAGCATAGAGAGACAGACAGATGTAGCAGAGAGAGACAGACAGATGTAGCATATATATAAATCACATAGACAGATGTAGCATAGATATAAATCACACAGACAAGGAAAGAGACGACAAAGACAGACGTAGCAAATAGACATCATAAAGGTTAGATATAGCAAAGAGACATCACAAAGACATGTAGCAATGGCAGAGATTACAAAGACACGCATGTCATTGCTTTGTGGGTCTCACCAATGCCCACTAGACAAACCGCCCATGCAACAGAAAACCTTAGTAGATAACATGCCGTTATATTGAGGTTATCTTCTTATAGAAGTTAGTTAGTTAGTTAGTCGTCGGATCATCATCACTGCAAACTGGACACATCCATAGTTGCTCCGATCTCTCCTTGAGTGTATCCGCCATCACACTTCTGCTGACAGTACCGGTCCTATGCTGGTTGACCATCATTCTTCTGCGCCCTCCAAAATGTTCACCTCTAGCAACACCGCATCTCAATCCCTGATCTTTAATCCTAGCCATTGAAAAGGAATCATCATCCACATTAGTCTCACTCTCGCGTGTTATATCTCTTAAGGAATTCAAAACGTCAGCGCGATCCATTGCCCCATCGCACACGATGCCAGTTGATCCGCTCTTTCATTGCCTCGAACGCCCACATGTCCCGGCACGAAAATAAATGTAACCGCCTTCAAGCTCGCATTTCTCAAGGCCTCAATCCACTGTTCACGAACGAGACCCACTTGTACCTTCTTAATCATACTCATAGAGTCACTCAAGATGCAGACCTGCGTTACTTTCTGTGTGCGTAGCCACTCAAATGCCTTGGTCAAATGCTTCTTATAGAAGCTTCATGGCACGTCATCTATACAATTATGCTTCTCATGCTTTTATTTTGTTGTTGAAATGTGTTTCATGTTTATTGGAATATATGTATGCACCCTCTGTGGTTGGGAGGGAGCCAGAGATGTACTGTGCAGCACTGGGGAAGTAGAAACTGACAGCATTGTTTTTTTTCCTATGGCTGAGGCCCATCATAGAGGCACAGTGACTCAGGACGTGACAATCCTTTTGACTTGAACATTTGGTTGCATGCCTGGATCAATAGAGAAGTTCGGCATAACCAGTAGTCAATTGGTGGCGGGGAATGAGCACAGTGAACCATATTTTGGCTAAAGTGGCTCGGAGCAGTGCATAGCTTGAAACCAACCTTCCTGGAGGTGTGGTGATAGTTATTTTCTTACTCTGGCCCGGGGTAGGCCGAAAATCCAGACTTCCCAGCAATATAATGCCATTTGGTCAAATGGCATGAGCCCATGGACCGCTGGATCACAAGCAACCAACATTACAAAGACAGATGTAGCAAAGAGAGACATATAGACAGATACACTCACAACAAAGAAATTAAAACTTTGAAATCTATAAAATTTTGAAATGTGACACCTTGTAGATACAAGACACCAAGAGAGAGAGAGAGAGAGAGAGAGAGAGAGAGAGAGAGAAACAATTAGATCCCACTATCTAAACATATCGGTGTTACCTGTATGTGTGGCAGTGTGTCTCTCCAAGTCTGTCATGTCACACATCTGGACACGACAAAACACACAAACCCACTTCTTGTCCGGGTAGTGGTTTTTAGAATGTCGACGAATTTTTCCGATCTCTTGAGCAACATGGCCACATATGGCACCAGTTTTCTCATTCTTGACCAAGCAATGCAGGAGGTCATCCTCTGTAACGATAAGTTTTTGTATTTGTTGAAACACAACATTGCCTATATTATCAACAATCAACTTATCATCGGCACCATCAATATCATCATCATCCTCACATTTACCACTGTCATCTCATCGTCAGACCATGGACATTTACAGTCCATAAGTTAACACACACAATCATATCCACTAGCTATGCTATCACCCACACTGTCCAGTATCTTCCCAGATTCCCAAATGAGAGCAAAGAATAGTGAGTGATCTGCCGTTTATGTTGTAAGAAGCTACTAAGGAGGTTAGAATTAGCTGTCCGATCATTCAGAGTTAGACACCCAGAAGTCAGACGGCCCCGGTCAAAAAATGTAGATATCATACCCACTCTGTAAACCATGACACAACTCATTCAATTCTCTGGACTACATCCTCCTAATCTGCAGGAGTTTTAGAACGAATACAGATCACCTACCCAGACATCACAATCGATTACTACAATATCCTATTCACAATCTCCAACATAATCACTACCTCACACAACAACAACATAATCACTACCTACACAGCACCAACATAATCACTACCTCCATATCTTCATAATAGCGGACAAACATCTACAATCAGCCTCAACATCACTACCATCACCCACATCCACATAATTATTACGTCCACATCACCCACTTAATCACCAACATCAAGATCATCCTTAGTTTTATCCATATACCCGTCGCTGCCATGATATATCTCCTAGACCGACTTGCCCATCATCAAAGTAAGACCAACAGTTTGCATAAGTGAAATAATGCCATCAACAAAATACCACCACTCTTTACCAAACTCTAAACAACATAAAAAGAAGGTATCTTAAACGAGGAAGATCTTGGATGAGATACCACCCTCCTCCGAATCTGTGATCTAGACTAAGTAGGAAGACCGCGAAGTGAAATTATCCAATCAGAAAAAGTCTTGGACAAGTGTGGTACAAAGTAGAAATAAAATATCCTGATTTGGTTACCACCAGAGCTGTAGGAATTACACAATTGCTTCCAGCAGTACTCAAAGCCAAAAGATACAATTATCTACATAGATGGTTCAGTAACAAGATAAACACATAGGTGCGGATGAGGTTTCGTTGCTTTAAAAAAAAAATAGGAAAGTTTCAGAAAGATCTAATGCTTATCCAACAACAAGTATGAGAATGAAGATTGAGGTAGTGATAGCGGTTCTCAAGTGACTGATCAGGTTATCATACACAAAATTGTAAATTTCATTACAAGAAAAATGTGGGTTACTCTTTACTGCAACATCCAAAGTATCAACTGTCCAGGACATACAGAATCAGAGGCAACGAGCGATATGATGTGGTGCCGGCAATGGTATAATGGATGACACAGTGAAAAGAGACGTATAGAAGTTATAGATGTACTACAAAATGATAAAGTGGAAATTGACAAAGACAATGTTCATAGAGTGATATAAATAGGAGTTACCTGGGAGAAGGAAAAAAAGTTCCTCTCTGTAAAGATTCAAAGAATGCCCAACCAACAACTGATTGGTACAATGAGCTTTTATACCCTTAGATGGCTGATAGAAAAGCTAACGAGATTGTATAGGAATCTTCTCAGAGCTCTGATGTTGGTTGTTAACCAAAAATCTGAAACTTCATCATCCACATTATTATCATCCACACTTTTATCATCATCACCACCAAGATAGTCGTTGCTACGAATGACCTTCACAAATAATAAACTACATCCAGTACAAATCTGATAAGAAACTAACCTCCCAGGTAACTCATTTGATCCAAGATGGAATTAAACTTTCCTTCTCCCAGCTCAACAAGATGGATATTCTCAAATGCCAGACCATATGCTCCAAACTTGAGTATGTCCAGGTTGATCCCTTGCGCATGCAGCTGTTAAAGAGAAATTGATTCATTGATACAGAACAATCAACATGAACAGAACAATCAACATGAACAGAACAATCAACATGAACAGAACAATAACAAAACAGAAATGAACCCTATTAATCAACGAGAACAGATCATTTAACGTGAACAGAACGATAACAATGAACAGAACAATCAACATGAACAGAACAATAAACATGAACAGAACAATAACAATGAACAGAACAATAACAAGGAACAGAACAATCAACGTGAACAGAAATGAACCCGATTAATCAACGAGAACAGATCATTTAACGTGAACAGAACGATAACAATGAACAGAACATTCAACGTGAACAGAACAATATTAATGAACAGAACATTCAACGTGAACAGAACATTCAATTGAAACAGATAGAATCAACTTGAAGAGAACACTCAAACTGAAATCAAGATGGAAAAATGGACTAATCAACATGCAATTATGAATCAAGAATATATTGCTATTGGTTAGTACAAATTTAAAAACAATAAAATGCTATAGTGCTAACTAGTTTAATTCATTCATACATGTGTTCATTCAATCTTACGTTTTCAGAAATAGCGATACAGAAATACACATAACAATTTCCAATGTATTTTGTGAAGAAGATGTTAGAATAATGAATGTACAGTAATCGAGAGTAAAAGTAAAACTGAATGGTTTTACATAGAAATAGGAGTTAAACAAGGTTGCTTTGTGTCACCATTGCGTTTTAGCTTGGCTGTATGTAGACTTTTATGTAAAAATTATGCCCCAGATGAACATTTTGGAATAAAATGGACAGGCAATAGAACTTTTAGTGAACTTGATTGTGCAGATGACATGGCATTGTTAACTACTGGTTGTGTAAATTGATGCCTTTGAGATGTGGGTATATAGAAGAATAGGGAGAACATCATGGAAAGAGAAGAAAACAAATAAATAGGTGCTAAAGACACTTAATATGAAGAAAGAACTACTAAGAGAAATAAAGATCAGGCAAATAAAATACTTTGGACACATTAAAAGACATAACACCCTATTGAAGACCTTACTTGAGGGTAAAGTCAAAGGGAAGCGAGCAAGAGGTAGGCAGAGATACAAGTGGGAGAGTAACATTACACGATGGACAGGTTACAGTCTAGCAGAGTGCACCACCAAGACAAGAGACAGGAGATGGAGATACGTTGCAGCCAACCTTCGTTGCGGAGACGGCACTTGATGATGATGATGATGTGTAGATGACCTGGCATTGTTAACTACTGCTTGTGTATATGACCTGGCATTGTTAACTACTGCTCGTGTAGATGACATGGCATTGTTAACTACTGCTTGTGTATATGACCTGGCATTGTTAACTACTGCTCGTGTAGATGACATGGCATTGTTAACTACTGCTTGTGTAGATGACATGGCATTGTTAACTACTGCTTGTGTAGATGACATGGCATTGTTAACTACTGCTTGTGTAGATGACCTGGCATTGTTAACTACTGCTCGTGTAGATGACATGGCATTGTTAACTACTGCTTGTGTAGATGACATGGCATTGTTAACTACTGCTTGTGTAGATGACCTGGCATTGTTAACTACTGCTAAGGCACAGGATATGTTGAATCGATTTTGTTATCTTTCAGAGCAAATTGACTTTCAAGTTAACACTTCCAAGACTAAGATCATGAATTGTACGACTCTCAATGGATAAACAATTCAGATAGATGATAACTAAGCAGGAATATGACACGATATTGATACAAAAGGTTTCTATCAGATATGTATTGACATCAAAGGCGTTCAATCACTTAAACATCTGGTAGCTTATCAACGACTGTTCAACTTCAATGTAATATCCGTATTAACATGTGGTTGTAAAAGTTGGAAATAAAAATCATTGGAAAATAAATAACATTCATTTGAAAATAAATGCATTTAGAGAAAACGATTAAATATTTGTTGGGATGAATAACATCGCTTGAATATTGGTTGGGATAACATCACTTGAATATTGGTTGGGATAACATCACTTGAATATTGGTTGGGATAACATCGCTTGAATATTGGTTGGGATAACATCGCTTGAATATTGGTTGGGATGAATAGCTCTAACTGAAGAGCTCTTATTTCTGCCTGTATTCAACGCTGAAGGAACATCGATATAGTTAAGACTATAACAAAAAACAGTGCTTATTGTATGTTTTCTTGATTGTTCAGGAGTGCAAGGATTTCAGGATTTTTATATGCGGTGGAAATAAAGGCTACTTGCCGTAGCAGTTGCCACGACGTGTACAGGAAGCAATTGTTATCTCATCATTGGACTACTCCCAACTCCCCCCTTCCCCCAAATCAACAGTTGATGTACTGTGATAGCCTGGAAGCTAGAACGATATTGAAATACCATTTGATGCGCTATTTTGATTTAAAGAAATGCGTTCGTTCTAGGATAATAAATACGAAGGTTCGTGTAGTTGTCGCCGGAAAGCGTGAAGTACGCGGTGCTTCTGGTTTTACAGCAGAATTACGTTATTTTGTGCCTTCCAGCACAACCCATCCGTTTTCGGCCTTAAATAATTTTAACCTCCATTATTTAACATTATTCAACAAAGACCAGCAAACAAATGATATTCTTACGCTGAATATGTGCTGCATGTATGGATACTGCGAGAGAGCGTGGACACTGTGCTGCAAAGCACTGGGCACTGGCGGAAGATTACTGTTGCTGAACAGGCGTAATAAGGCAAGTTTGAGTTCTGACTGACTTTCAATGGTGTCTGGTATCTTGGGTACCTGAAATAAACAATTGATTTTCTTCACACAATCTTACAAACTATGGTCGCATGTTCATAATTGTTTGTTGATTCTAGCAACTGAATATTGTAGTTCACATATTTATCTGTTGATTCCAGCAAGTGAATATTGTAGTTTACATATTTATTTGTTGACTCCAGTAAGTGAATATTGTAGTTGGAAAGGGTTCAAAGGGGATAGAGGATTGACTTCATTGTGCTTGAATTATCCGTATGTACTGTGTCCCTCTCAACAGACCTCGTGCCTAGAGTACTACTTATAGCACGTACACTGTAGCTTTAAGAGATAACGGTTCTTGTTTCCAATGAGTGTCTACCGTCAAGGGAAATAATTACACAGGTAGGCACTAATTCCAAACCAGTTCCACAAGGGTTAAATATAAATATATTTAGGGTTAGGATTATTTATGTAATACACAACTAACCATAACCCCAACACTAATAAAATGATTATTTAAATAAATTATTGATATATTTAGATTAAATAATTATAGAACACACTGGTAGGCACTGATTGGAAACAAGCACACGTTGGTAGGCACTGATTGGAAACAAGCACACGTTGGTAGGCACTGATTGGAAACAAGCACACGTTGGTAGGCACTGATTGGAAACAAGCACACGTTGGTAGGCACTGATTGGAAACAAGAACAGAGGTAATCTCCAAGGATCTTCGTGAAAAAATCCACTTTATAAACAAGACGATACCAGCAAGATTCAAACCCACGACCGCTTGAGCACAAAACGAGCGGCTCAGACATTACGCCAGGAAGATACCAAATATTACAGTTACTATCATTCATCAGATTTACTGGATGAGTTTAGTATTTTTCTCAACTTTCATTTTCTCAACTTTCATTTTCTCAACTTTCATTTTCTCAACTTTCATTTTCTCAACTTTCATTTTCTCAACTTTCATTTTCTCAGGTTCCACTGCGTATACAGTCATCCCTCAGTTATCGCGGTTAATAGGGACCAGAACCGACCGCGATAAGTGAAAACCGTGAAGTAGTGTCATCCTCTCATTTAACACACGTACATTTGTTGTGTATGTATAATATCAATAAGTGTATATGAAACCATATAAGTGCATATGTTATCATTAGAACATTAAAGAATAGTTTCAAACATGTAAATAAAATATTAATAGTATAAATAAAATGCATAAAATAATGTATAAATAATATAAATATGATACGTGTGTGTGTAACATACGTAGATGTAACTAAAGTGTGTGTGTGTGTGTGTGTAACATAGATGTAACTAAAGTTCATTTTCGTCGTCTTCGTTCAACTCTCCTTCAGGATCGAGGCTATCATACGGGGCATTGGCTTTAGTCCGAATCATATTGGTATCGAGACTAACCTTTTCCCGACAGTCCGATATCCACCTCTGATAAGGCACACTGATAATTTTATTTTATCCACTTTAGTAACACTTTTACAACTTTCACAAAATGTATTTATTTTAATAAATGGGCTTGAACATTCATCATGCAGATTCTATTTTTAGAAAATATAATTTTCAAATATAAACAGCATTCGTCATCTATATTTGATGAGGGCAGTGGATATAGCTGTGATAGTAGGGAGACAGGAATGTCATGTCCCCATCAAATCAATATTGAATGTTTTCTCTAGTATAAAAATGTTTGCTGAATATGTCAGGTAAATTAGGTTCAGGTGTGCATAATATGTAAACATAAAGTTAAGGTAACTTGTATATTTTAATGTTTCTGTTGGCGGGGTACCCACATCACTATCTTGTGCGGTTTGGATGGGAAGGAGTTTATTTAGTCAAAAATTGAGTGAACAAGTAAGCTAAGATTGTAGCAATACTGAATATTTCATTTTAGAAAACTACAGTGCTGTAGATTTTCTGATGATGTTCGTCACGTATTCTTGTTTTGTCTCCTCTCTTAGTATGTCGTTTGATTTGAAGTCTTTCCAATTATTATTTGTGATTTTTCTGAGGCATCTATTCTCGAAGGCAACTAACTTCTTATCCATTATTGCGGTAGATTACCAGCTTTCATATCCGTATGTCAATGATGGAATCACACTTGCATTGAATAGTTGCAGTTTGATGTGTACTTGCGATCTTCGATCTCCAGATGTTTGAGTTTGTTAAAGGCGTTGGAGGCGAGAGCGATTCGAGTCTTGATTTCTGAGTTGGTATCCTCGTCTGCTGTTATCTTGCTTCC
This sequence comes from Meghimatium bilineatum, assembly GCA_034231615.1. NCBI lineage: Eukaryota > Metazoa > Mollusca > Gastropoda > Stylommatophora > Philomycidae > Meghimatium > Meghimatium bilineatum. The sequence continues at coordinate 7,534,621 of CM067312.1, forward strand.
CAAATATACGAAATTTGAAACGTGTCTAGTATATTATCATCTAGTTTAATTGATTCTATCAGGCCGGTAAAGCTCATTATTTTTGTTTTATGTGTGTTTATTTGAAGGCCTATCTGTTGTGCAAATATTTTGAGTCTTTCTGTTTTTTCTTGGAGATCTTGGTGTGTTGAACTCAGGAGAGCAATATCATCTGCGAAGGTTAGATCTTCCAGGGTCTTACTGTTTGCTCATTTGATTCCTAGCTGTTTTTGGTCTGTGCCTTTTCTCATCACCCAGTCAATCGCGATGCAAAACAGTACTGGGGACACTATTCAAGCCACTAGATAACTAACTACAAATAACAGCGATACGGTAAAACTTATAATGTATGAGTGATGCTTACCTGAAATTTCAAGTTGCGGTCACAGAATCTCTCCCTCTCCGGGCACTCGTAAAACTCCACCAGGAGCTCGTTCATATCATTGTCTCCAAACAGCTCCGGTTTGTTTCGTTGTTTTGCGCTGTCACTTTCGCTATCACATGCATTCTCTTTAAATTTTTTAACAGATCTAGACTTTTTGTCTGGTCCCTCCATCTTACCCTTGCTTTTTACTAAAAACGAGATCGGCCGTGCTCCATTTGGAGGTACTCCCATAACGATGCCTTTCACAAATTGTTCTTTAGGAGATTGAAATATTGTTGAACATTCTGAATGAATTTCTACTTTCACGTTTGTTAGATTTTGAATGGTTGAGTTTTCCATTAATTTTAGATGCACGTCGTCGTTTTTCTTAGGCCTGCGAGATATACGCCTTCTTTTGGATTCACTTGGTCCTTCATTGTTGCTGCAATCTGTAGTGATGGCGTCTTGTGAGCTAGGTCTTGTGGACATGTTCAGCGGATATTCTTGAGGCAATGATAACATAGGTAGAGGATAACTTGGTCCTGCGGCTTGTAAGGTATTAGCATCAAACATGCCTAAAGAATGATGATGTCTGATGTTGCTGCTGAATGTGGGCACAATCTGAGATTGGTTGGAAGAAAAGATGTTCTGAGGAGGTGTCAAAAAACTGGAGTAGACTGAACCAAGGGGAGATAAATTTGTTGTAGGGAGGTTAGAGGAGCGATGATTTGTTAAATTTAAGGGCGTGTCTAACTGAAGAGGCGATCCGATGCTTGTACCGGGATGTTGTAAGTTTCTCAACATTCCAAAATCATGTGAATTTCTAAGAAGTCCCAGGTCATAAGGGTTTCTAAGAAGACTCATGTCAGCGTGGGGTAGTATATTAGGATATTTAGGGAATGGAAATAAATCAAAGCCCTGAGGAGCTGTGCTAGCACTGCCTGTGGTATGAGGCGAGTTTAAGATTGATGGGTGCAGTATTGGGTATGTAGTAGGTGCTGCCAGGTTCATGTAAGGGTAGATGGGTGGTTGAGGAATGTTCACTACATTCGTCTGAGGCCGAGGATTCAACACGGGATGCCATATTTGGGAAACTGGCGTGCTGGAAAATTGTGGTTTGTGCGTGAAGAGGCGATCTGGTGTGGAATGTAAACTTGTACCTCTAGCGGAATTTGAATTTGGAGACGCCAAAGTCGTAGGCAAGCTAGCCCCATGGGTTGAGAGGTCAACTGTAATATCAGCGTTGACGTCATGATCATTTTGTTTGTGTACTGTATCGTTGACACTAGAAGATATGTCAGAAACGACACCACTGTCAGCAGACAGGTAGGAGACGTGAGTCGGTGGTAGATCTCCAACAACGTCGATTTCCACGGAGGATGTACTGACATCAGCGTTATTGACATCCGGATCAATAGGAGTGACACGACCGTTAATATTCTCACTGACAGGGCGTGATGCTGTATCCATCGACGATAGGGACAACACACGAGAAGATTTTGTTGCCGCCATAGCTGCATGTTCTTGTGATGATGCAGGCGATGGAGAACGAGGTTCCTCTTCTGTTTCCATTGTCCTTGATGTTTCTGCAAAAATATAAGTTAACTTGCAATAAAATGGTATGTTAAAATACAAACACAGACAAGAAAACTTTTGATCTTTAGTAGAATAAAAGGGGAAACATTTGATCTTTAGTATGAAAGGGGAAACATTTGATCTTTAGTATGAAAGGGGAATCATTTGATCTTTAGTATGAAAGGGGAATCATTTGATCTTTAGTATGAAAGGGGAAAGATTTGATCTTTAGTATGAAAGAGAAACATTTGATCTTTAGTATGAAAGGGGAAACATGTGGTCTTTATTATGAAAGGGGAACCATTTGATCTTTAGTATGAAAGGGGAAACATTTGGTCTTTAGTATGAAAGAGAAACATTTGATCTTTAGTATGAAAGGGGAAACATTTGATCTTTAGTATGAAAGGGGAAACATTTGGTCTTTAGTATGAAAGGGGAAACATTTGATCTTTAGTATGAAAGGGGAAACATTTGATCTTTAGTATGAAAGGGGAAACATTTGGTCTTTAGTATGAAAGGGGAAACATTTGGTCTGTGCTTCCTAGGTGATGATTATCTCCTTGGATATTTTATCAGGAGCTGGTGCTTTTCTTGGCTGTAGTTTCTTTAGTGCAACCTGGAGTTATTGAATGGTGAAGTTTTCATTAAATAGTGCAGTGTTTGCTGGTTTTGATCTTTTAGATTTTACAATCTTGCCAATTGTATTATTTAGTACTTTCTTGTGGGATGTTTTGCCGATGCTTGAAAGTATTTGTTGAAACTATTTCCTTTGTCTTGTGTCTTCCACTAGTACCTTGTTTGTAGTCCGCAGTGGTTTTGGGTTTGTGTGTTTATTTTTCCCTGATAGGTTCTTTAATAACTTCCAGGCCCTCCTGTCATCAGAACAAAGGCTGAGCTTAGTACAAACGTGTGACCATTTTATGTTTGTTTTTACATTTTTGTGTGTTTCTAGTTGGATCAGTGCACTTTTGTTATATTCTGCTCAATTTGCATGTGTAGGCAACTTCTCTTCTCTGTTCTTCAAGTTTCATTGTCCGAATGGGCTATAGCACCATTTCCCAACGTGTACGATGTTGCTTTGTCTTGGATCTTCCCAGACTCCCATCTATGGGTAGTGGATCTGAGGCGCTCTTCATCACACTCCATTCTCCGCTACTACAGTCTGCCAGTACACAAGACTTGTGCCATGCCTGTCAAATTTAGAAAGGCATATAAGACCGCCACATTCTGAATCGGATGGTTTCACCTCAGATTTCCGCTTTCTTCAGTTTGTTTCTGGGTGTCAGTTCGACATACATCAAACCAATAAGAACTTGACAGTCCGGATCACGTGACCCAGGTTCTAAGACGGAGAGCAATGCCACAAGTTGAACAGTTCTCTACTAGGGGTGGGTGATCAAATCAACAAAAGGACTACAACATAAAAACATAACTGTAAAGATAGAATACTGGTAAGCTTTCACCCAGAAAAAGTCTTACTATACAGACTATCTAAAAATATAATTTTGCATGGTGGTTGGTCTGGTGGCTGCCACCCGACCTTTCATATGCTGGTAGAGGATCTGGTCAGTCATAGTTTCCAGCCTCTGGTGGTTAGAATAAGCCCCATTTCCACGACAAGGGGCTGACCTCGAATGTAGATTACAACCTCAGTTAGTGTGGCTCATTTAGTTTAACCACAGATGCTATTTATATCTGTTATATATTAGGTATAGTCATAAAAAAAAATGTGGTAGCCCATGCTATGACAAAAGTATTACCGTTAATGGTAAATAACCGACAAATAAAAATACAAATGGTTACATCCCTTGCTATATTAGTCTTGTCTGTGATAATGTATAATACACCTCTTAAGGTGAGATAAGTTTCTTTCAACAAATCATATAAATCTACACATAGATAACATAAATCTACACATAGATCACATAAAAGTACACATAAATCTACACATAAGAACTCAACAAAAGCTTTCTCAATCACAACATGAATATCAACACAGAAAAAAACCCGTCTAGAAGGCAGAAAACAATACAATTAACAAAGATAAAGATCAATTACTGAAATAACTGTAGGTATTTAAATATCTTGGGAGCATTTTTTACAGACGACGGAAGTTGGACAGAGAGCTCGTGACAAGAATTCAAAAGGCCAAATACGTAAATGATGAAATTATGCACCAATTTTGAAACAAACAAATCTATCCCCATGAAAACGAAAAGTCAAATCAAATTCAATATTCATCCCAACATTGTGTTATCAAAATCAAACATGGATAATAACTAAAGAACAAGAGAAAAAGCTTACGTGTGAAATGAGATGTGTGAGAAAAACATCAAACAAAAGAGACCATGTGAGAAATGAGTTTACAAGAATTTTTGGAACAAAATCTGTCGTTAAAAATATTGAAAAACAGATTTAAATGGTTCGGCAACCAAATGAGGATGAAACCTTATTGGCCAGCGGCAAGAGCATACAACCTAGAAAATAGAAATAGCAAGATACAGAGGAAGACCAAGAAAAAAGTGGATTGAAGGAGTTACCAACATTCTGACACGGAACATTATTACTGTATACCAACGACCAAACGTGCCATAGCCTGAAAACCGATCGTCATTTAATCCGGCTACACCTCAGAACATGGTTTATTTCAACCGTGGATGTTGTTAGTCCAATTTTTGTTATAGTTAAATTTTTGTTATATCAGCTTTAAGGCCATAAAAAATAGTGCAGATCGCGGTTCTGGTAATCCTTCCCTGCCTTTGCTTTTAAGGAGTCGTAGAATTGAATGACTATCGCGTTTTTTTGCACGTTTGATATGCATAAATATTGCGACGTCTCAGAATGTTGATAACTCCTAACATCCAAATTTTCCTTGGTCTTTCTCTTATTGTTGCCATTTTTGTCTTGTATGCTCTTGCTGCTGACCAGTATGAGTTCATTCTCATTATGGGCTAAAATGACACCAATCATCACTCAAATGACGTCCAAAAATGACACCAATCATCACTAAAATGACACAAATCATCACTCAAATGACACCAATCATCACTAAAATGACACCAATCATCACTAAAATGACACCAATCATCACTAAAATAAATAACGTCCAGAAATGACACCAATCATCACTAAAATAACGTCCAAAGATGACACCAATCATCACTAAAATAACGTTTCATATTCAGTAGTGGCTAACATCATCGTTTATATTTTTTTTTCTTTTCTCTCAACGTTAGATAAGATCTCTGATGTTAACACTGCTATAGAGCTGTTCATACATTACGTCAAAAATTAGGGGGAGAAGAGATATGAGAATGTTAGACACTTGTTGACAATGGAAGGGAGAAGAAATCTGAGAATGTTAGACACTTGTTGACAATGGAAGGGAATAGGGAATATAAAAAGTAACTTCAATAATACTGTTTTTATACGGCAATTAAATTGGTTGAATGTGAAATATATTTCGAAAAATATGAACCCAATTTTCTTTTTGTAATTGAACTTACTGCAAAATTATTTTTTTTTAGATGGTGTGGAATTCACAGGGATTCGTGAATTCTTGACAGTTTGTTAGCAATGGTGGGGGGGGGGGTGTAAACAATTATGGGCAGCTCCTAACCAACACGAATTTGAAAATGTGAACACAGACGAAAAGGGTATATTTCTAAAGAGAGAGGGGGGGGGCTGAGCACATTTAACATCCACCCCAATCTACGGTCCTGGTAGTAGCCAATCACATAACGGTCATTATTGAGAAGCGCTCCTATAATAATATATTTAATTATATTCATGAATCCAAACGTCGTTCCTGTTGTCAAGTGACGTTAGTGGTACTGTTGAATGGTGTCTGGATCTGCTACCGTCTTCCACATGGCGGATATAGCATCCAGAGATTTCGTTCCTGTTACATCAAGTATTTAATCACACACTGTAAAGTACGCCCCTGCATGAAGTCATGTGACCTAGGGAGTCCCCCCCCCCCCCACGTAGGGGGACTGACGCCTGATCAGCGAAGTTTTCTCACACATAATATAACATGCATAATATAATGATTATCTTCTTCTTCAGCGTTCATTCTCAAACTCCCGCTGAAACTTGTAGCAGGATTATTGTCCAACTAGATTTCCAGCAGGATGAGTCCAGAGAATGGAAATGCGTTGTGCCGCCGTTTTATTTGCGCCAATGGCCCGACTCATCCGTCTTTGGCGGCGATTATTATCAAGCTCGTAGATATGAAGGTTGGGGGATATTGGGGAAGAAAGCACCCCCAAAAAAAATACGCAGAAATACGAAATAAATAATAAACATGTAATTAGGAAATAAGAATATAGAAATAAATGAAAAGATAGCAGTTGGGATTTGAAACAGAAAGGTTCCGCTGAAACCGCTTCGCCTAGCAACTTGAGTCAATGTTAAACATGCTGACGAAAGTTGTGAGACAAATCAATATTTACTGAATGGATCTGGTTCAAACCTGTCTGCTACGTGCGAAGTAATGTAAAAATAAAAAATGTTAGATATACTAAAATCCATTACTTTATCCTGGTCGATCATCATGATGTGCCGTCTCCGGAACGAAATTTGTCTGCAGCGGTCTCCAACATTCTATCTCTTGCCTTGGCGGTGCGCTCTGCTAGACCGTATCCCATCCATTTCGTGATGTTTTTTTTCAACTGCGTACCTCTTGATCGCTTCCCCTTAACTCTACCAGTGTCTTCAACTGTTACGAGTTTTAACATCATTAATGGCATGACATTTGTGATCCAATACATTGACATGGCACGGTTGTCTCAATAATCTGACACGGCACGGTTGTCTTAACTGACATGGCATCTTGTGCGCATTTACATTGCCGTAGGTGTTGAAATGTACGTCCTAATAAAACCATTACAGGAGTACAGATCATTTGAGATAAATGTGAACAAGCTATGTACGTGAATATGACTCCCTTATATCTATTACACGAGGCGAATGAAGTTGTCTACACAAATAAGCCAAAACTATTAGATACATACAACAAACGTGTTAGAAGTATGTAAATACATGTTTACATACACTTTCTCCAAAACGCAATAGTACTTCAGGCTGAAATATGTGACCAACTTCAAACTGAAATATGTGACCAACTTCAAACTGAAATATGTGACCAACTTCAAACTGAAATATGTGACCAACTTCAAACTGAAATATGTGACCAACTTCAAACTGAAATATGTGAACAACTTCAGACTGAAATATGTGAACAACTTCAGACTGAAATATGTGAACAACTTCAGACTGAAATATGTGAACAACTTCAAACTGAAATATGTGAACAACTTCAGACTGAAATATGCTAATATTCTATTAATCTATATTATCTTTCATTTCTTGTTATATTTCTTCTTCAACCGCATTTTCGTGCCCTCTCTTTTAATTGGATAAGAACATAGTTGCAATTGAGAAAATAAAGACAAAAATAGATATAAAACTGGTTTCAGGTGAGAAATTAAGATAATGGAAAAGAAAATGGTTGCAGGTGAGAAATTAAGATAAAATGGAAAGGGAAATGGTTTCAGGTGAGAAATTAAGATGGAGTATAGGAAAATGGTTGCAGGTGAGAAATTAAAACTTTCAGAAGGTGGATAAGAAAATAATTGCAGACGCACGAAAGAAAATTAAATGTACAACTTGACCAAGCTTTAATTAACTAAATGTATAATGGATAATAAACGCAGATTTATGGAAACATAGAATTGTATGTTGTCAGTTTACAGGATTTGCTCAGGGTTACCACTGCATCGGGCCTCATGTTGATGGTGAAAACTATTTTTCGTGTTGTCAAATTCTAACGCTATTTTTGTACTGGTTTTCAATATTACTTGCATACAGAATTAAAAAAATAGAATTCGCAGCGTGAATAAAAGACATGTAAATACAGAGAGATGGAATTTAAAAAAAATATACGTCAAACATTGAGGACACAGTACAAATGTATAATTCACTGATTAATGTTGGCTACATGTTTTAACACTCCAATGGCATCGAAAAAGGAAAAGTTTGTTAAAATATATCAGTATCAGGGAAAAGTGTACAGTAAATCGATCCAGTAATTATTATAGGGAAAAGTGTACAGTAAATCGATCCAGTAATTATTATAGGGAAAAGTGTACAGTAAATCGATCCAGTAATTATTATAGGGAAAAGTGTACAGTAAATCGATCCAGTAATTATTATAGGGAAAAGTGTACAGTAAATCGATCCAGTAATTATTATAGGGAAAAGTGTACAGTAAATCGATCCAGTAATTATTATAGGGAAAAGTGTACAGTAAATCAATTCAATAATTATTATAGGGAAAAGTGTACAGTAAATCGATCCAACAATTATTGCCGTAATTCAACTTCCAAGTGCAATATGTTAAAACGTTAATTTGTTAAATTTAATTTATTATATATTATTATATACCTAATTTGACTTACCAGAATGAAGTTTTGTCCTGATACGCAACTAGTTGATGATAGATGAAATAATCCCACAGAGTGACAACTTCAAAACTATAAAATGAACTAGAATCTCCCAAACTGTAAATCTCACAAGTCCTTTTGGTGAAGAAACAATATAAGGTCAATCGCAATAAACACGATATGCAAGTCTGACCATCCAGAAGTCTGAATAAACTCGGAATGAATGTATCTGACCAGCTTCAAATTATCCAATTACTTATCTACCAAATATCAAATAGACAAATTTCAATGGTCAGCGAATTAAATCTAGTATTTAATATTTACTTTTTTTTAATAGTGTAGACAAACTTACTGGTCACTTGATTGACAGCCAGATATGTGATTTCATTGGTCAAACTACCCCAGATGGCGATTTATGATGACGGCAGTTAAACAATACATGAAACTGAAGTGAAATGTGGACGCGGGGGCGGGTCATCTCTCGTCATGCCTGCATAGTTTTACGTTAACAAGGTACACCGCAGATTATTAATACAGATTAACTCAAAGGTGTCCGAATCGCGTGACCTGCTTTTGTTATTTATTGACCAGTGATACCAACATTGCGTGTTTTTGACGAGAACAAAAGATGTTTAAAGATTTCACACTATCTTAGAAGGAGTCGCCTGATTTGACACCTAATAATAATAATAATAATTACGTTTCATATCTCAAACATGGAATGAAATTGTTTCCCTGGTCCGGATTAAGATAAACAAGTGACTTAGAAACAATGTCTTTGATACTTTTGAGGGGAGACACTGATTCAATGTATTCACTGATAATATTGACAATAAATCTATACAAGGATGGTCTGGCGACGGACTCCAACGATAAATGCAATATTTGGACAGATAATGATTCGTGTATGGCTGAGATTTGGCATAATCTTCACCAAATATTTTACATAATACGTGACGATAGTCCTACTTGAGAAATGATGTGGACAATAAAACATTTACTATTACGAAGGTAAACTGATAAAGTCGGAGATGGAGGCTTTTATGTTGAATAAACGTGTCTATTGTTCTGAGTATCGAGAAAACATTTTCCTATTTGACATTTTAACTCCCTGAAGACGACATCTCTACAACAAGTCCCCATCTTTTCCTGTATTTAGATATTATTTTGAGCAGGAGCGTAGATACGTTACCAGTAAGGAGGGGGTTATTTTTTTTTACCGTAACCCTATATTACAGGGTGTAACCCTATATCACAAACCATTTTCTAATCTTTGTGTTCAATTTTAAGTTATTTCCCTTTGAAACCAGATGTTTTTTAAAATGAATTCTTGTAATTTCCAAGATGATACAGGATTCGTATGATGTTCTGCATGCATTTAAACTTGTGAAACCCCTTCTTAAAAATAATGTCTCTATTTTTCTTAGTTTCACTTTAATTAGTTTACTAAATTGTTTTCTAAAATTCAACATCGGTACTGATACTTTAGTTTATTTCTGCATTCAATTTGTGTAAAAAAAAAACCTATATTTTCAGTAATCACACAGAGATAAGGGTACCACGACCATAGAAACATTAATATACAACTTTTCCAAGTTTTCTTTGATATATTATGTATACCTGAATCGTGCCCATTGACGGCATAGAAAATCGCTTTGCAGAATTAATTAGGCCTTGATTGTTACGTAAGCTATATGGTACACTGTATGAACTACAAAAGACAGTGAGTTTTATTCAGGAGACAGAATTACAGATATAGCCATGTTTCAAGTGAACGAAACAAGAAGATTGTTACGTTTATGATTATTCTCATGTTTTTCGTTGGTCACTATTTATATATTTGGTTATTTTTGGCAAAATACTCCAAGTATATAAATAATGTACAACGGAACTCACGGGAATAATTAAAAAAGTAACGAATGAAGGCCTAATCAATTCTGTGCAAAGGTCTTGTATTTCAGACGGTCATATATTAACCTAATGCACTTGAACATAATCAGTAAACATATTTTTCTCATGGGAAAACTTATATGGTGTAACAAAGTGTTTAACATGGAAAACAATGTGCAATAAAGGTTTTAACATGGGAAAACACATGGTGCAATAAAGTGTTTAACATGGAAAAAAATGATGCAATAAAGGATTTCTCATGGTAAAACGTATATGGTGTAATAAATTGTTTAACATGGGAAAACTTATGTGGTGTAATCATTACCGTATTTATACTCGAAGATACCCTAAGCTATTTGAGATATGGGAGCCCTTTATAAGTTCAGATATTATACATCAGTGCCATAAATAATTTTTTGGGGGTCCCCATAACAGTGGGGGTCGTAAGCTATAGCTTGTTTAGATTATACGTAAATCCGGTCTTGGGTGCAATAAAGGGTTTATCATGGGAAAACTTATATAGTGTAATAAAGGGTTTTAAAAAGTCTCCCTTCCTCATTTCTAAATCCATATTTTTAAATAATGTGACTTTTTTGAAGCGAAAGAAATCGCAAAGGAGGTGGGGATTTACCCACCTTTTGGCTACATTCCTAACACTAATAGTCATGTTCTGATTCGTTAAATAGGGAAGGTTTTGAGCCTCCATAACCTCACTCCCTTATCTGCTGTCTTTATTTTTTCATAATACCCCTCTCGTATTTATTTCCTCCAGCAGTATTCAGTTTTTCTCTTTACCACTTTCTCTGAAGACTAGGACAATTCTCGTACTACAATGTTTTCTGCAGATATTAATGGAAAATTCCATCATCCTTAAACCCGTGGAAAAAGGGCCGGTAACAGTTTTGTATAGCTAAAACTGCTCACACCCACTTTTGGAAAATAAATTCTATCACGGTTTAGTAGTAAAACGACATCCAACTATCAGCTATCCCCACACGGCACAAGGAAAGTATAACTTACTTCATCGGATAACTACCATCTAGTTATAAGACAAAAAACGCCATCATATTTCAAATCATAACTGGACAATAGTCCAGTTTCTAAGTCTTCTTCTGCGGTTTTGGCCCATTAACGCAAGTTACAACGGCGCAACAACACATTTCCACTCTCTGGACTACATCCTGCTGGAAACCTGGTAGGACTGTTGTCCTGCTACAAGAGATTTGAGTTTCTGTCCTGCTACAAGAGATTTGAGTTTCTATAATTACACCTTACATCAGTAATTACATGTGTTCAAAGTTTTGTTGGATAGTTTTGGTCAAGTACTTGATTCTATAATATAGCTGTCTTCGTCCACTTTCAGACTTCCACATTGTTGACTAACAAATATAACAGTCAACCGCACACTTCCACATTGTTGACTGGAAATGGTAACAGTCAACCCCACACTTCCACATTGTTGACTGGAAATAGTAACAGTCAACCGCACACTTCCACATTGTTGACTGGAAATGGTAACAGTCAACCCCACACTTCCACATTGTTGACTGGAAATGGTAGCAGTCAACCTCAGACTTCCACATTGTAGACTGGAAATGGTAACAGTCAACTCCAGACTTCCACATTGAGGACTCAACCCCAAGCTCTGACCAGTGCCGCAGAGTTTTTCATGAAAGGAGGCAAGAACGTGGTCAAGCTATTCACCTTTTTTCTTTGTATATTGGGCAGGTCAACAATAAATCTTCGGCTGTCAATGCGCTTATGTTTTAGGCGCCTTTGATTTGAGAGTGATCACGTTTTCACTTTGATTTTGAGAGTGGCTTTAATTGCTGTTTTGGCTGCCTCATAAATCGTTTATATGTCACTCTGGCAATGCACAACTTTCTTTGGCGAGTTTATCTGCGGCTGCGGCATCATTTCAGGGAATGTAGCTCTGTGCTGGTTTTCACTGGATTATGCTAGTGTGTAACTGAGCTATATTTCTTCTTCTTCTGCGTTCGTTCTCAAACTCCTGCAGATTAGCAGGATGTAGTCCGGAGAAAGAAATGCTTTGTGTCATGGTTTACATCATTGCTGCGATATCTGCGCCTTTCGGCCTGAAACATCCGACTTAAGCATATCTATATTTTATAGCTGTCTTACTCATTGCAATATTATTTTGTTGACAGTCCCTTAAATGTTATGTTTTAACGTTAACAATTATTTTCTTTCCCCGGTGGAGTAAAGTATTTGATTCATGTTTTTGACATGATTCATTTTGAATTGATTTTGTGACAAAGCTTGTCAGAACAATATTTTTACTATTTTCTGAATTTTTGCTTGAATCTCCAACTACCCTGTTTTAGTCTGCTGTGGTAGTGTAGTGACTGAGTCGTCGACCAGGTGTTTCGGGTTTCCACATTACTCCTCATTATTGTACAATGCTCTCAATTAATATTTCCACATTACTCATTATTGTACAATGGTCCCAGCTAATATTGCGAGATTACTGCTCATTATACAATGCCCCTACCTAATATCTAACAAGACGAACACCAAAACTTCAATGTACACGATATCGAAGACCTGACGCCCCTGTGTTGCCGGAGCCCGGAAGGGGAGCAAAAAATAGCAACACTGTTTACCTTTCACGCATGTCGTATGAGGCGACTAAGGAAGTTATGTGATGGAGTTGGCTGTCGCATATTTCCATTATATATATATATTTCCTATATAATACATATATGGTAAGTGACCCAAAGCCTTGCTGAAGTCGGATGTGTCAGGCCGAAAGGCGCAGTTATCGAAGCAATGCTGTAAACAATGACACAACGCATTCCGTTCTCCGGACTACATCCTGCTAATCTGCAGGAGTTTGAGAACGAACGCAGAAGAAGAAGACCTGAACATACTGGACATAACTGAGGGGCTTACAGAGTGGCAATGAGGACAAAGTTCTGTAAAGGACACGCCACACAGATAGCTCCAGATATTGGTCATTATTGTACAATACTCCCACCTAATATTTCCACATAGACATACGGCACAAGACAGAAGGATTCAGGGAGTTCATTGGAAAAATAACTTTCTGGAGAGAATACGTCACATGAAACACGGGTCATTATTGTAAAATCTCCCACCTAAAATTCTCACAGTATTGCTCATTATGCCAGTTTGTCACTAGATTGTACAAGTACAATTTCTCAACAATTCCTAATTCTCTAGTTATTTATTACTATTAGTTTTATGTGTAGTTTGTGTTTCATTTTTACATTTACTTCCAACAAAATCCGCCTACATTTGAGACGAATAATCATTGCCGATTCGTGACAATACATCTTTGATGAAGTTCAAAACACGGCTCCTAGAAGACAACAATACACAGATAATTAAGATAGCAAACTATGGCAGTAGATTGTCAGATTTCAATGCCTTAACGAAGACGGTGGGCGATCCTAGTCACTGACCGTGGCCAGGATAGATGTCTGAAGATAAAAGATGAATACAGATTTGAATAACTCACCAGGGACGATGTCCAGTTTCTTAATGAACAGGCTATAGACCCAGTTACTTAACAAACTGTCATTGTTGAAGTCTTTCAAACATTTATTTTAATTGTACTCACACTGTTGGAAGTCTTGCTGTCACAAATCACCAGGTGGATATGGTTTTTAAAATAGTTTCTAGGGCCACTGTCCAACACACAATTCGTATAATCGGAAATTGGCATCATATCTTATGTGTTTGAGTTAAGTTAGAAGGTTTGAAGAGTGTGAAGATTGACTTAATTGTATTCGGGTTACCCTATTTAAACTCTGTCTCTCTCATCCAATCAACACGACGCCCGCCGAGTGTACCACGCACAGCACGTAACTCTTAGCTTCAATCGATAAAATTCACAGGGGGTTCCGAAAATATACACTTGTAAACAAGATGTCGCGAGAGGGATTCGAACCCACGAACTCATGTACAATGGGGTGGCTTCTTCAAAGCTGTATGTTATACCAGGGGACTCTCAGAAATAACGTCTCTAAAGCTGTGTGTCATACCAGGAGACTCTCAGGGGTGTGCAGTGATGTGAAATACGGCTTTTCTCCTATTTATCTTTCCATCTATTTTTCCATCAATCTACCAATCTATATATCCATCCATCATCTATCAATCCATTCATATATTTTTTCCTCCATATATCTATCCACCCATCTATTTATCTTTCCATCCACATACCTATCTATCCATGCATATATCCATCTATCGATCCATCCATCATTCCATCCATCTTAAATCTTTCTATATATACTATCCATCTATATACTTTCTAACTATCCATCTTTCCATCTATCGGAAAGATCCATCTATCGTCCTGTCCATTCATCTATAGGGTCTACACATTGTAGCTCCCTTCAAGGAATATATGCTCAACAAACCAAAAGTCCTCTAGTCGTTTCGTGATGGTCCATTGGTTTCCAAATCTGTTATCCATTATTGTTGATGTCATAATCCAATCTACAGTTAGCAGAGGATCGTCTGAGATAATGATGAAGCCGTTCCATTTGATTTCATGCGGTATCAGGGGTTCGAACCCCTTCGTAACGTCTTGTTTATAAATGGATTTTATTTTGTGACCAGATTATCACTTCAAGCTACGTGCTATGAACGATACTCTCGGTAGACGGTGAATAGTGCATTATCGTTAATCTTCTACGCCTTCTGAGCCCTTTTTCGATCTATAGCAAAAAAGATGACAAGACATCCTTGTGTTTATCTCAAATGTGTCTTATCAAGCTTCTCATTGATAATGCTACATTTCATTCCTTGGTATAATTTTTCCTATGATGTTTGCACACTTGGTTAGAACTCGATGTTTGAATAACTTCCTCGGTGACTTTTCATAGTCAATATAATATATATATATGTAGTGATGAAGTTATCTGCTTCTTCATAATCAACAAAATCTATGAATTCTAAGTTATCTGCTTCTTCATAATCAACAAAATCTATGAATTCTAAGTTACCGGCTTCTTCATAATCAACAAAATCTATGAATTCTAAGTTACCGGCTTCTTCATAATCTACAAAATCTATGAATTCTAAGTTACCGGCTTCTTCATAATCAACAAAATCTATGAATTCTAAGTTATCTGCTTCTTCATAATCAACAAAATCTATGAATTCTAAGTTACCGGCTTCTTCATAATCTACAAAATCTATGAATTCTAAGTTACCGGCTTCTTCATAATCTACAAAATCTATGAATTCTAAGTTGTATGCTTCTTCATAATGACCAAAATCTATGAATTCTAAGTTGTATGCTACCATTAAGCGTAAAGCTGATGTATGTGCGTGATCTGTCATATCGAACCCCTATCTGTTATTTTGGCTGATTTGTCTATGACATCAGTTAATATATTTAGAATAATCCTGTTTGTCTATGACATCAGTTAATATATTTAGAATAATCCTGTTTGTCTATGACATCAGTTAATATATTTAGAATAATCCTGTTTGTCTATGACATCAGTTAATATATTTAGAATAATTCTGTTAAGTATTTAACCTAGAAAAGATAATAGAATTTTGACATTTTAGTCACCTATTAGTTTAACCACAAAAGGACAAAGGCTAACTGATAGAAGACAAAAGTAAAACATCAAGACGATTTGACAAATTTTCACAAGTGACAGATTGTCAGACTATTCCCAAACTTTCATTAGTCGCCTCCTACGACATACCTGAAAAGAAGACAAGTGACCCTATTCTTTCCACATTGAACTAAAAATCCAGGTCCCGGATGCGACACCGTTGCAATCTTTTAAATATCTTTTAAATATCTTTTAAATATCTTTTAAATATCTTTTAAATATCTTTTAAATATCTTTTAAATATCTTTTAAATAAATATCTTTTAAATAAATATCTTTTAAATAAATATCTTTTAAATAAATATCTTTTAAATAAATATCTTTTAAATAAATATCTTTTAAATAAATATCTTTTAAATAAATATCTTTTAAATAAATATCTTTTAAATAAATATCTTTTAAATAAATATCTTTTAAATAAATATCTTTTAAATAAATATCTTTTAAATAAATATCTTTTAAATAAATATCTTTTAAATAAATATCTTTTAAATAAATATCTTTTAAATAAATATCTTTTAAATAAATATCTTTTAAATAAATATCTTTTAAATAAATATCTTTTAAATAAATATCTTTTAAATAAATATCTTTTAAATAAATATCTTTTAAATAAATATCTTTTAAATAAATATCTTTTAAATAAATATCTTTTAAATAAATATCTTTTAAATAAATATCTTTTAAATAAATATCTTTTAAATAAATATCTTTTAAATAAATATCTTTTAAATAAATATCTTTTAAATAAATATCTTTTAAATAAATATCTTTTAAATAAATATCTTTTAAATAAATATCTTTTAAATAAATATCTTTTAAATAAATATCTTTTAAATAAATATCTTTTAAATAAATATCTTTTAAATAAATATCTTTTAAATAAATATCTTTTAAATAAATATCTTTTAAATAAATATCTTTTAAATAAATATCTTTTAAATAAATATCTTTTAAATAAATATCTTTTAAATAAATATCTTTTAAATAAATATCTTTTAAATAAATATCTTTTAAATAAATATCTTTTAAATAAATATCTTTTAAATAAATATCTTTTAAATAAATATCTTTTAAATAAATATCTTTTAAATAAATATCTTTTAAATAAATATCTTTTAAATAAATATCTTTTAAATCAATATCTTTTAAATCAATATCTTTTAAATCAATATCTTTTAAATCAATATCTTTTAAATCAATATCTTTTAAATCAATATCTTTTAAATCAATATCTTTTAAATCAATATCTTTTAAATCAATATCTTTTAAATCAATATCTTTTAAATCAATATCTTTTAAATAAATATCTTTTAAATAAATATCTTTTAAATAAATATCTTTTAAATAAATATCTTTTAAATAAATATCTTTTAAATAAATATCTTTTAAATAAATATCTTTTAAATAAATATCTTTTAAATAAATATCTTTTAAATAAATATCTTTTAAATAAATATCTTTTAAATAAATATCTTTTAAATAAATATCTTTTAAATAAATATCTTTTAAATAAATATCTTTTAAATAAATATCTTTTAAATAAATATCTTTTAAATAAATATCTTTTAAATAAATATCTTTTAAATATCTTTTAAATAAATATCTTTTAAATAAATATCTTTTAAATAAATATCTTTTAAATAAATATCTTTTAAATATCTTTTAAATATCTTTTAAATATCTTTTAAATATCTTTTAAATATCTTTTAAATATCTTTTAAATATCTTTTAAATATCTTTTAAATATCTTTTAAATATCTTTTAAATATCTTTTAAATATCTTTTAAATATCTTTTAAATATCTTTTAAATATCTTTTAAATATCTTTTAAATATCTTTTAAATAAATATCTTTTAAATAAATATCTTTTAAATATCTTTTAAATAAATATCTTTTAAATATCTTTTAAATAAATATCTTTTAAATAAATATCTTTTAAATAAATATCTTTTAAATAAATATCTTTTAAATAAATATCTTTTAAATAAATATCTTTTAAATAAATATCTTTTAAATAAATATCTTTTAAATAAATATCTTTTAAATAAATATCTTTTAAATAAATATCTTTTAAATATCTTTTAAATAAATATCTTTTAAATAAATATCTTTTAAATAAATATCTTTTAAATAAATATCTTTTAAATATCTTTTAAATATCTTTTAAATATCTTTTAAATATCTTTTAAATATCTTTTAAATATCTTTTAAATATCTTTTAAATATCTTTTAAATATCTTTTAAATATCTTTTAAATATCTTTTAAATATCTTTTAAATATCTTTTAAATATCTTTTAAATATCTTTTAAATATCTTTTAAATATCTTTTAAATATCTTTTAAATATCTTTTAAATATCTTTTAAATATCTTTTAAATATCTTTTAAATATCTTTTAAATATCTTTTAAATATCTTTTAAATATCTTTTAAATATCTTTTAAATATCTTTTAAATATCTTTTAAATATCTTTTAAATATCTTTTAAATATCTTTTAAATATCTTTTAAATATCTTTTAAATATCTTTTAAATATCTTTTAAATATCTTTTAAATATCTTTTAAATATCTTTTAAATATCTTTTAAATATCTTTTAATATCTTTTAGGTAACTTGACAAGATATTCTTTCGTCTCTTGGTATTTCTTGCTACCATATTTTACCAATCAGTTTGTACATTCAGTATATTGATATATCTGTATTTGCTGTGATGCCCTTTGATAAGATACTGTCTTGGCCGGATGCCTGTCCAACTTTTAGAAATTTTAATGGTCTTCCTACATATTCTTTAAAAGGTTTCCCCCTGGTTAACATACAATTCCTTGCCTATGGACATTATATCTAATGGGACTAGATGGCTGACGGAACGGCACGCAGAGCATATATGGAATGTCCCCAGTGCTGTAACACTTGTTCCTAATCAAGAAGGACCTGTGGTTTTATTATGTTTAAAAGTTTTTCGAAAGTTTAAAAGTTTTATTATGTTTAAAAGTTTTTCGAAAGGCTCTCCATCTCGTCATCTGTTTCTTGGTGTCACTAATCACCTTACTTTTCTTATCTTTGATGAGACCACTTGATTGTTTATATTTCCCCTCCGTTAAAGTTGCACAGGTCTCTCATACACAAGTGTATCCCCCCCCCCCCAGCAGCGGCTTCTGCCTGTCTCGCTAACACATCTATACATTTCTTCTTGTACTTTATGACATTTATTTAGACTTCCTTGTTTTCGTTGATCTTATCTGCTTTAGCCCTTGCACCTCTGGTTTATTTCGTTTGTCTTATCTGCTTTAGCCCTTGCACCTCTGGTTTATTTCGTTTGTCTTATCTGCTTTAGCCCTTGCACCTCTGGTTTATTTCGTTTGTCTTATCTGCTTTAGTCCTTGCACCTCTGGTTTATTTCGTTTGTCTTATCTGCTTTAACTCTTGCACCTCTGGTTTATTTCGTTTAACTTATCTGCTTTAGCACTTGCACCTCTACTTTATTTCGTTTGTCTTATCTGCTTCGTCTTATCTGCTTTAACCATTGTACCTATGGTTTTGCATCTCTTTACTTCCATCTTTTTTGTCTTTTATCTTAAGTAGCTGTCGTTAACCTTTTCCCACCGTTCGTTCTGAAACTCCGATAGGATCATCATATTTCTACATTGTTAACCATTCTTTGTGTTTAAGTATTTTATTTCCTATAACTGCTGTACAGATTTCCTATCCATATGTTTATTTAAACAAATCTGTTATCAATGTTTTATGTTTTATCTCTCTTATAAATACTTGAGTCGTTCAAATTTATTTGACACTGATTGTAAACTTGTGCTTTTGTTCCATGGTTTCTAAGTTTCACTACATTGAACGACAACGAAAGCACAAGACAAGGGTAAATTATGACAGCTGAAATGGCATACTTACGTAGAATCCTAGGAATATCGCTAAGAGACAAAGTGAGGAATGGAGACATTAGACACAAAAAATTGGCACCGCTCTAATCTTGGAATATTAAGAAACAACAGATCAAATGGTCTGCTCACATCAGCAGACTACCATTGGACAGTATATCAAAAGCTATGCTACACAGATACAGTGAAGACAAGACAGAGGCCGACAACGAAAACGATGGACCTCCGAAATAAAAGAGGCGGCAAATTCCAGAATATACTCAGCACACAAGAGGGCAGTCTCCAGAAAACCCTTCTACCCCTGACGCTGAAACACAACGACGGGTTTAGCGAATAGAAAGATGACTACATTGAACTGGTTTAGGACATTTTGATTTGCTGAATACCTTTTACATTTAATCTTTAATTTACTTAGCAGAAAGTGATCTAATGTCACATCTGCTCCCCACCGTACTACTTTAATAAAATGTTGCCGCAATTAAGTCTATCTGTCAAAGCTGATAACACTGCATTTTTCCCGTTAAGGAATTGGAGGGAGGGGATTGAATAGTTGTGATAAAGACAGCATGCACTTGCTGTCGCCACGTCATGTGCAGGGTGAGTTTCTTAATTTCCCCTCCGGCAGAAAAATATCCAGTTCTTACCGGGGATCGAACTCTAGACCTTACTAGTGTGAGACCAACGCTCTAACCTTTCGGCCATGCGCCACACATTACGTCTATCGCCGCCGCAACAAAGACAGCCGCATGTGCAGCAAATACTGTTGCCGCCGTAATAAAGACAGTCATCGCAAAACAAAGACTGTCGCCGGCACAAGAGACTCGTCGGCACAACAGAGACAAAGACTGTCACCGGAACAACAAAGACTGTCGCCGGCACAACAAAGACTGTCGCCGGCACAACAACTAAGACTGTCGCCGGCACAACAACTAAGACTGTCGCCGGCACAACAACTAAGACTTTCACCGGCCCAACAATGACTGTCGCCGGCCCAACAACCAATACTGTCGCCAACACAACAACAAAGACAGTCGCCAGCACAACAACAAAAACAGTCGCCAGCGCAACAACAAAGACAGTCGCCAGCGCAACAACAAAGACAGTCGCCAGCACAGCAACTAAGGCTGTCGCCGGCACAACAACTAAGACTGTCGCCGGCACAACAACTAAGACTGTCGCCGGCACAACAACTAAGACTTTCACCGGCCCAACAATGACTGTCGCCGGCCCAACAACCAATACTGTCGCCAACACAACAACAAAGACAGTCGCCAGCACAACAACAAAAACAGTCGCCAGCGCAACAACAAAGACAGTCGCCAGCGCAACAACAAAGACAGTCGCCAGCACAGCAACTAAGGCTGTCGCCACAACAACTACTGTCGCCAGAACTGCCAGCACTACTACTAATGTCGCCTCGATTATCACAACTACCACCACAACTACAACTATCAACACTATTACTACTATCACTAAAACTGCAGCCACTACTACTACCACTACTGTCGCCAGCACTACTACTATTGTTGTCACTACTACCACTAATTTCGCTACAACTACCACAACTGTTGCCATTACTACCACCGCCACAACTACCGCACAAAATAAATCCAACTTTAGCTGACCTCTTAATGTTTGTTTATCTCACAAAATTACCCCCTCGCTTTGAATTTACAACTTAACACCTTCTAACCCCACCCTCAGGATCATCCCTCAGCCCCTTATCTCACCAGACATGCCCACCATCTCCAACTGCTAGAACCCGGCAATAACTTAATTAATGACACCCATCAAACCGACCCGGAACTGAAGTGCCAATATCAAAAAGTCTTTAGACATCCACTACAAAGTTCTCAGAATTGATAGATCGCCGCGCAGGGATTTCTGATTGCACTATCTGTAAACCAGACTCTCATTCACAAACACATTGAATCCACTGACAGCGAACCGCTCACACTTCAATTAACAGTTCAGTGATTAGTCTATCTGCCACGCTTTTGTTTATTTTCGCGTCTGTGTGCATCCTCATTTGTTCTTTACAGAATCCAAAACCGAAATCGGATGTGTCAGTTTATTGAGGCAAATAAATCGATGATACGACGCATCCCCGTTCTCTGGACTATATCCATCTGGGAATCTAGTAGGACCATTGTCCTGTTGCAAGAGAGAACCAGTGGGAGTTTGAGAGCGACCGTTAACACATATACAGAATCAGAGCCGTTAATACATCTGCAGTAGATTGGGGGGGGGGGGGGGGTACCTAATAAAAAAAAGTTCATTGGAATTTTTCACAGCTCCCTCTTCATTTGATTTTAATTGTTTTTTTTTCCTCCAGAAAATCGTTGGGAGAGGAGGGGTTTACCCACCTTATGGTTGCTCATTGTATTATAATTTATATTCTGATTTCCTAAGGAGAAGGGGGGTGTCACCCCCCCCCACTCCTTCCCAATCTATATGATTGTACAGAATCATCAACTTGTCTTATCAAAATTACCACGACAGTTGACCTATATTGTGCGCTTCTTAATTCTGTCTCTTGATGAGTTGTCTTAATTCTCCATAGACGTGTGTCTTCATTGTCTCCTGACTGTCTCTTGAGTGGGTGCCGTAATTGTCTCTTCACTGTCTCTTGTCTAAATGTCTTCATCTCTTGACGATCTTAACGGAGTGTCTTCATTTTCTCTTCTTGCCTCTTGTCTTATGAAGGGTGTTTCGTCTCTTGACTGAGTGTATTTTAACTTAGTGTCTCTTGACTGAGTGTATTTTAACTTAGTGTCTCTTGACTGGGTGTATTTTAACTTAGTGTCTCTTGACTGGGTGTATTTTAACTTAGTGTCTCTTGACTGGGTGTATTTTAACAGTGTCTCTTGACTGGGTGTATTTTAACTTAGTGTCTCTTGACTGGGTGTATTTTAACTTAGTGTCTCTTGACTGGGTGTATTTTAACTTAGTGTCTCTTGACTGGGTGTATTTTAACTTAGTGTCTCTTGACTGGGTGTATTTTAACTTAGTGTCTCTTGACTGGGTGTATTTTAACTTAGTGTCTCTTGACTGAGTGTATTTTAACTTAGTGTCTCTTGACTGAGTGTATTTTAACTTAGTGTCTCTTGACTGAGTGTATTTTAACTTAGTGTCTCTTGACTGAGTGTATTTTAACTTAGTGTCTCTTGACTGAGTGTATTTTAACTTAGTGTCTCTTGACTGAGTGTATTTTAACTTAGTGTCTCTTGACTGAGTGTATTTTAACTTAGTGTCTCTTGACTGAGTGTATTTTAACTTAGTGTCTCTTGACTGAGTGTATTTTAACTTAGTGTCTCTTGACTGAGTGTATTTTAACTTAGTGTCTCTTGACTGAGTGTATTTTAACTTAGTGTCTCTTGACTGAGTGTATTTTAACTTAGTGTCTCTTGACTGAGTGTATTTTAACTTAGTGTCTCTTGACTGAGTGTATTTTAACTTAGTGTCTCTTGACTGAGTGTATTTTAACTTAGTGTCTCTTGACTGAGTGTATTTTAACTTAGTGTCTCTTGACTGAGTGTATTTTAACTTAGTGTCTCTTGACTGAGTGTATTTTAACTTAGTGTCTCTTGACTGAGTGTATTTTAACTTAGTGTCTCTTGACTGAGTGTATTTTAACTTAGTGTCTCTTGACTGAGTGTATTTTAACTTAGTGTCCCTTGACTGTGCCTTTTAACATAGTGTCTCCTTGAGCAATCTCATGAAATGAAGCAACAGGGGAACAATGATGGCGATAAGGTGGTACATCATGTTTTAGAGAAGGGGGAATTCATTAAAAATGTTCGAGGTTACGGGATTTTTCAAATACATTTTTTAATGTGAGATACCAGGCGTTGTTCTTCATTCTTAATACTAAATCTGTTTTATTTTCCCCGGGGATGGGGAGTGCTGAATACACACCCAACAATTCCCTCGTAGCTACCGGTGTGGATGATGATGCTGTTTATTTGTGTCGATCGGGTGTTGCCGAAGCCCGAGAGTGGAGTAAAGAATAGCAACGCTGTAGGCATCTGAACTTGGTTCCATAATCCCCACTTACACATCCTTAGTCCTCACACATTCCATAGTCCTCTTTTGCACACTACATAATCATCACTTACATACACCATAATCCTCACACTCCAGAATCCTCACTTCATCATGTGACATATTGTTACCAGAACGTCTCCTCCTTATGGATTCTGTGAACATAGGTTCTAGATGCATGTTCTAGGTTCTAGATGCATGTTCTAGATGGATGTTCTAGGTTCTAGATGCATGTTTTAGGTTCTAGATGCATGTTCTAGGAGGCGACTAAGGAGCTTTTGAGGTGGCGTTGACTTTTCCATTCTAAGAAGGGTCAAAGTGACAAATAGGTCATGCTAAAGTTGGATGTGTCAAGCCAAAGGAGATAGATTTTCAATCTAAGCTGTAATAGCGACAAATCGCATTATATTATCTCAACTACAGCCTGCTAATCGTAGGAGTGTGAGAACTCACGCAAAAGAAGAACATTTGTAATTGTACACAAAACGTACAATAAAAGTTGAGTAACGAAACCACCAGACAAAGATAACAAACACGTCTCCATAGTGATCTAGTACACATTAAATTTGGTAGTGCGCATGTGTGGCGAACTATTTATAAAATTCAGACTCGGAACTGAACTATTAAATTTCCTGAAACGAATATATTTGTCCTCTTTCTAATCACACACACACAATCACAAGCACACAATCACAATCACAAGAACACAATCACAAGCACACGATTGTCATGTCTTTCCCTGATTTCTTCACTGGTCATCAATTCCCCCACAGTTGGACAAGTTCGAGTGCGCGAAACGAAAGACAATACGGTCTTTATTCTGAACAGAATCAATTTCCAGGTCTCAGCCCTCTCTGTGGTCCCAACACCTGCTAACTCCAAATCTGTCAGTACCGCCTTATCATGGAATCGGTTAGTTGTTCTCTCTTGGAACGATATGTTTACTCTAGAGGAATGACCACCGCATAATCACTCTGACCATGTAGCCGAGTCCATTATCAATTATACAGTCTTAGGGACGCGTCGGTTTCACTATTCTAAAGTGAGATATGTGATTCTTTCATGTTATTTTCATTCTCTATCGATACAACGTATTACCCGCGACCAATGAAGATGAGGAAATTCTCAAATAGCTTCGATTTTGAAGAATGACCCGATGAGTCAATAAGACTACATAACTGACAAGGAATTCAATAGAAGCATAAATGCTGATTTGAGAAAATGTGAATTTATCTCAGAAGTGAGTGCACATTTCGAGCAGATATGGTTACAAATGAATCTCTGTGATGGGCACTTCGAGAAGATTTAATAGTTACAAAGTTATATGTGGAGGGCACTTCGAGAAGATGTAAGAGTTACAAAGTTATATGTGAGGTAACTTCGAGCAGATATGGTTATTACATAGGCGTATTTAATGGGCACTTCGAGTAAATATTATAGTTACAAAGGCATCGGTGGTGGTCACTTCGAGTAGATATGATGGTTACAAAGACATCTGTGGTGGACACATCGAGTAGATATGATGGTTACAAAGACATCTGTGGTGGACACGTCGAGTAGATATGATGGTTACAAAGACATCTGTGGTGGACACGTCGAGTAGATATGATGGTTACAAAGACATCTGTGGTGGACACGTCGAGTAGATATGATGGTTACAAAGACATCTGTGGTGGACATGTCGAGTAGATATGATGGTTACAAAGACATCTGTGGTGGACACGAGTAGATATGATGGTTACAAAGACATATGTGGTGGACACGTCGAGTAGATATGATGGTTACAAAGACATTTGTAGAGATTACTTCATATATGGAGAAAGAGGAGATAGAAATGATTCATTTTTCGTTAAATTCTATGTTTTTAGTTTCCTTGGTATATATCTATATATGTGCATTTTTTAGTTTCCTTGGTATATATCTATAAATGTGCGTGTTCAAAGTAGGCGATGATGACAGTTTCAGACTTGTGTTGGTGCATCTCTCTGGTGCGTGCAAGCACCTATGCTGATATTGCTACACAGCACTGGGCGATTCTCAGCGACAGACTCCCAGTATGTAACGTCTTTAGAAACACATTGAAAGTCCTCCTGTCCACCGGTCAGTGATTTTCCCCTGAGGAGCTCACCATACATCAACTGTTGTGGAATGCGTTTTCAGGCATGCGGAAAACATGTCCGGCCAATCACAGTTGGACCTTCTTTAGTATTGTATGTATGCTTGGGATTTTGAGAGAAAGAACCACAATGCACACATCTAGAGAAAAAACCTCAATGCACACATCTAGAGAAAGAACTCCCAATTCACAAATCTAGAAAAAGCACTCCAATGCACACATTTAGAGAAAGAACCTCAACGCTCACGTATAGAGAAAGCACTTGTTTAATTTTTGATAACTAACTTTGAGAAGAAACAGATGTAAACAGAGAGGTTGTAAACAGAGATGTTGTAAACAGAGAGGTTGTAAACAGAGAGGTTGTAAACAGAGATGTTGTAAACAGAGATGTTGTAAACAGAGATGTTGTAAACAGAGATGTTGTAAACAGAGATGTTGTAAACAGAGATGTTGTAAACAGAGATGTTGTAAACAGAGATGTAAACAGAGATGGTGTAAACAGAGATGGTGTAAACAGAGATGGTGTAAACAGAGATGGTGTAAACAGAGATGGTGTAAACAGAGATGGTGTAAACAGAGGTGATCTATGTATATTGAAAGTATCACGTCTGCATATAAGATTATATCATTTAATATCATGTGCATTCTCTCCCCCCTTCCATTGTTTGAACATGACACTAAGTACTATGAACCAGGACAAAGCATTAGATAAACACCCCAACCAGCCCCCCCCCCTTCCTTTTTAAAATTATAGAAAAAGGTCCCCACGAAAAAGAAGAAACATTTAGTTATCGGTAAACATTTTCAGTTCCTATCGAAATGACGAATTGACGAAATGACGAATTGACGAAATGACGAATTGACATTCTAGAAAGGAAAGTTCAACTATTGTGTACACCGACATTTGTTCATGTGGACGCCAAGTATACATCTAATGGCATGAGGTTAATCTATCTAGTATCTTGCCTTTATTGACATCTAATCTTGATGTGATTTAGTAACTCTGTGCATTGTTCTCGGCTTGATCATTGTATTGCATTGATGTGTCTGTAATTAACCTTTTATAGTCTGGACTAAATACATAATCAATGCATGACTCCCATCCCAATTAATTGCTTAACGAACGTTTATTGCTGGAAGTTGAGAGGGAAGGGAAGAATAATGACAGTGACCTGTCATGTATACCGTCAGATGCGACTAAGTTTGTTTATTGGTTGGTGTTGGTTTCACATGAAACATAAGAGGTAAGATAGAGACAGATAGTTAGATGGTACAGATAGAGGTAAGATAGAGACAGTTGGACTTTCCTTTCTAGGTTGTCGATTGGTCTTCGATAGGAACTGAGAAGGTTTACCTATAATAAAATATTTCTTGTTATTGATTAGAGGACCAATTATTTTTTTAAATTAAAATATGAAAGTTTGGGGTGGGGCGTGGTATATCCAATGCTTTGTCTTGCTTCCTAGCGCTAAATGTTATGTACCAACTTGGGGGAGGGGTGTACAAGATATTCAATGATATAATCTTATATGTAGGCGTGATACTTTCAATATACATAGATTACCACTGTTTAGATCGCCTCTGTATAGATCGCCTCTGTATAGATCGCCTCTGTATAGATCGCCTCTGTATAGATCGCCTCTGTATAGATCGCCTCTGTATAGATCGCCTCTGTATAGATCGCCTCTGTATAGATCGCCTCTGTATAGATCGCCTCTGTATAGATCGCCTCTGTATAGATCGCCTCTGTATAAATCGCCTCTGTATAAATCGCCTGTGTTTAGATCGCCTGTGTTTAGATCGCCTCTGTATAGATCACCTCTGTATAGATCGCCTCTGTATAGATCGCCTCTGTATAGATCGCCTCTGTATAGATCGCCTCTGTATAGATCGCCTCTGTATAGATCGCCTCTGTATAGATCGCCTCTGTATAGATCGCCTCTGTATAGATCGCCTCTGTATAGATCGCCTCTGTATAGATCGCCTCTGTATAGATCGCCTCTGTATAGATCGCCTGTGTTTAGATCGCCTGTGTTTAGATCGCCTGTGTTTAGATCGCCTGTGTTTAGATCACCTCTGTATAGATCACCTCTGTATAGATCACCTCTGTATAGATCACCTCTGTATAGATCACCTCTGTATAGATCACCTCTGTATAGATCACCTCTGTATAGATCGCCTGTGTTTAGATCGCCTGTGTTTAGATCACCGGTTTCTTCTCAAAGTTAGTTATCAAATGTTACACAAGTGTTTAAAGATAGAGGCACGATAGAGGTATATATATATATATATATATATATATATATATATATATATATATATATATATATATATATATATATATATATATATATATATATATATATATATATATATATATATATATATATATATACACACAGTGGTATATGTATACAGTGGTATATGTATACAGTGGTATATGTATATAGTGGTATATGTATACAGTGGTATAGTATGTGGTCTTGCTGGATTATAAGAAATCATAGCCAATTTTAGATATCAGTCTGGGCTGAAGTAAACAATCTCTAATGTAGGAAGCTGACCTCGACTTCGGGGCACGATGTTTGATGTCCTTTCTTCATGGCCTCGATTGGGTGGAGGGGGACAAGAACGATATGTGTCCTTTCTTTGGAATAATCATTATGATGGAGATAGGGGATAGGGGATATACCCACTCTTTGCCTTGCTCCCTCTCACTAGATGTTATTTTCTGATTGTTTAAGGGGTAGAGGAACTTGTGAAACCACTAAAGATCCCGTATATACGTGCTTAGTTACAACTAGAACTATTTGGATTGTGAAGAGAATTGTGATTTATTACATGTCCATTCAAATACAAGCCTTCCCCTCCCCAGCCAATTTAGAAAAAAATTTAACATAGATCTCACCGCCGAAGATGAATTTGTTGGGCCATTAGCGAAAGTAAAACAGCTACACAACGCATTAAAATTTTCTGGACTACATCCTGCTGGAAATCTAGTAGGACCATGGTCCTGCAACAAGAAAGATTAAGCGGGAGTTTGAGAATGAATCCTGAAGATTCAGGACATGATTCCGTAGTTCTGTAGAGAGAGAGAGAGAGAGAGAGAGAGAGAAATAAACTACAAACACCTCCCCCTCCTTCCATATAGTGGTACCATGAATAAAAGAAAATACCAAAAAAAAAAAAAACAACAACAACCTTTGCCATAAAGAAATTGATACAGTATCCCCCATACACTTTAACGAAGTTGCATCTATGAACATAATTTATCAAGGGTCTGAAGTCAACGTTCTAATATTACTGCCATTCGCTTCATCGAAAGGTTATATTTTGTGTTGCTAACGTACAGTAGATACCGATTTTTATATTAACCCGTTTCTATGACATTTTTCTCAGAATTTATCTGTGGAGATGTGGATTATAAAAATAAAGTTAACTGAAGATATTAACATCTTCACATTTATTAACTTCTTGTTTGAAACAAACTGTGCACATTGTTTGATATGACCTACAAACATCTGATGCTGGTCTGTGACCAAGTTGACGGTGAGCGGGACTGATAACAGACGAGTAAGCGTCATAAAGGAGAAACCACAGTTCATCTTTGAAACGCGCGAAATTTAAACTCATTATTTTAGAAAGCGCTTGACACGCCACCTGCTTCCTCTCTTGTAGTTTTGAAGAGGGAGGGGGGGGGAGTGGGAGGGGAGAGCCGCACGCTTCATAATGAATAACCTATTCTGGGTGAGCGTTGCAGATCTTCCCCACCCCCGTCCCAACCAGAAACTCACCGTCTTACATGCCATTGTTTTTTTGTTTGTTTCATTCCATTTGGAGTCAAACTTTTGTATTTTCTGTTAGTTCAATACCTTTACTGATCTTTGACAGATACTTTATTTTTAAATAATTAATTACTTTATTTTAAAATAATTAATTAAAAAACATTTGACTATATATTAAAAAAACTTTTTAAAACTGTTTTAATTATTATTGCATTACCGTCGATATGCTCTCACGAGGGGGGGGGGGTTATTAAGTTCATTCGCGTGTTTTCGTGTGGCATGTCTTGTTAATGAAAAACTAAATGTTCCGATTTACTAAAAGAAAGAAGAAAAAAAGGGGGGGGGGTGTGGATACATAGATCTGGGAAATGTATTTGTAATGGTCGGGCGTCCATTGCTGAAAGAAAGAAGGCGATGGATTACCAAAAACAACAAACTATTTGACATATCTTTATAGAGTATTTCTCGAACAGGAGAGACGGGAAATACGAAGGCAACAAGTTTTCAAACAAGTTAGAAACAATGACAGAGTTGCTTTGTTTGTTTGTTTGAGAACTCCAGAAATTGCGAACGATTAGCTCTTGCTTCCTATGTGCAGTAGGGAGGGTTTCTCTGAGCGTTCATACCCAGGAGACTTCAGTTTGTGGCTTAGTGCAATGCCTATTGAAGGAGCCTTTAACTCAGAGGGAGTCTATGACAGAGTAAAATATGGAGTTTGCTTCATGCCTCGGGAGGTGGTTATACTTTGAGAAGTGGTTATACTTTGGGAGGTGGTTATACTTCGGGAGGTGGTTATACTTCGGGAGGTGGTTATACTTCGGGGGGGGGGTGGTTAGACCCCAAACTCTCTTAATCATCACAAGGCTAATATAAAGAAATTGAACTACCTAACCCCGCCGAAGACGGATGTGTTGGGCCATTGGCGCAAATAAAACGGCAACACAACGCATTTCCATTCTCTGAACTACATCCAACTGGAAATCTTGTAGGACCATTGTCCTGTTACAAGAGAAATCCAGGGGGAATTTGAGAATGAACGTTGAAGAAGAAGAAGAACTACCTAACAGGATCGTAGTTATGATGTACCTTAAGGAGGTTTTTATCTAAACAGAAAAGTCTTTCCGACGTAAATTGAATTATTTGGAGGGGGAATTTGAAGGCCTTTTCCTGTTAAATGGCTACGGGAGAGGTTTTCACCGACCTTGATTCAATTCCTAGTACTAAGCTATGTTCAGATTTTCTAAAGATTTGAAAACTCCAATCGATCATTTATCTACGCGCCGGCTAACTTGATTTCTGGATTCTTAATTAAGAACCTGCATCAATGTACTAGAATTTTCCATAAATTCTCTGCCGACGATTCCCTTAGCAATGTAGCTTAAGTGTCCCAGTAATCTGTTGGATCTACCATTCCGTCAGAGATCCAAATGTATATAAGCTCAAGTGTCCCAGTCTCATTGAGTAGTAAAACATGTGATCTCACCGGGCAGTAAAACACGTGATCTCACCGGGCAGTAAACATGTGATCTCACCGGGCAGTAAAACATGTGTTCTCACCGGGCAGTAAAACATGATCTCACCGGGCAGTAAAACATGTGATCTCACCGGGCAATAAAACATGTGATCTCACATGTTAGTAAAATATGTGATCTCACCGAGCAGTAAAACATGTGATCTCACCGGGCAGTAAAACATGTGATCTCACCGGGCAGTAAAACATATGATCTCACCGGGCAGTAAAACATGTGATCTCACCGGGCAGTAAAACATGATCTCACCGGGCAGTAAAACATGATCTCACCGGGCAGTAAAACATGTGATCTCACATGTTAGTAAAATATGTGATCTCACCGGGCAGTAAAACATGTGATCTCACCGGGCAGTAAAACATGTGATCTCACCGGGCAGTAAAACATGTGATCTCACATGTTAGTAAAATATGTGATCTCACCGGGTAGTAAAACATCCAGGTAGTAAAATATATGAAAGAATTATCAACAGAGACGCTTGCAAACAGAAATAGTGAACACTCTTTCGGTCAATTAACGCCTATGAAAAATGTATACTGGTCATTTAACACATATACCGCAAAACTAGTCACAGTTAAAGACGTCTTCAAGTGATCTATTTCGTAACCCCGACATTTACAAGTGATCTATTTCGTAACCCCGACATTTACAAGTGATCTATTTCGTAACCCCGACATTTACAAGTGATCTATTTCGTAAGCCCGACATTTACAAGTGATCTATTTCGTAAGCCCGACATTTACAAGTGATCTATTTCGTAACCCCGACATTTACAAGTGATCTATTTCGTAACCCCGACATTTTACAAGTGATCTATTTCGTAACCCCGACATTTTACAAGTGATCTATTTCGTAACCCCGACATTTGCAAGAGCGAAGTTATAAACACCATGTAGGATGAAAGGAAAATCCCGATATAACTGATCAGGTACTAGAAGCCTACATTTGTCATAATGTATTTAATATATATAGCTACACCTTTGATCACATTCTGTCAACAGGAAGCATAAGAACTAAGGAGTCACGGTTGAACATTTTCACGGACTAATAACGGTTGATAGAGACATCGAGAAACATTTCCCTCTCACATAAATGTGCAGGATTTGTTACGTAAAGACAAATAAGTGAACTTAAATGAGCTCTATCTTGCCATTTGTCGTTTTTATTATATTTTAAGGATCAATTAAAACATTCAATGCGAACAAGTAGTAGTAGTGGTAGTGGTGATGGTAGTAGCCAGTATCCGCAGCAGAAGGGGGAAGAATACGGCTCACAAACGCATATATCATACTTTAACATACTAACATAGTAATATACATTTTTATAAGGGTTAAAAAATATTTTTTCCCACCAATAGTTTCAGACAGAATTAATACAGAATTTTAAAAAATAGTGTCTTGCAAAAATTCTGTAAATTTCCTCAAATATGTTACGTATGAAATTGATAACCTATTGCAAAAGTCTCAAGGCAGAACCATAACCCACTGTCAAGTCTCAAGACAGGACCATAACCCATGATCAAGTCTCAAGACAGAACAATAGCACAGGGCCAAGTCTCAAGACAGAATAATAGCCCAGGATCAAGTCTCAGGACAGAACAATAGCTCAAGGCCAAGTCTCAAGACATAACAATAGCTCAAGGCCAAGTCTCAAGACAGAACAATAGCCCACGGTCAAGTCTCAAGACAGAACAATAGCTCAAGGCCAAGTCTCAAGACATAACAATAGCTCAAGGCCAAGTCTCAAGACAGAACAATAGCCCACGGTCAAGTCTCAAGACAGAACAATATAAGATGAAAATGTACGCCATGATTTGCTTTATATATACTAATGTATATTTAAAGAAATATAAATTGAATTCTATACATTGGAATATTGTTGACGTCGACTAATCATAACCCCCCCCCCCCAACTTGTAATATTTTAGACATCTCCCAATTAGTTGATAATTTCTATACAGCTCCAAAAGAAACAGCCGCCACACAGCCCATCAACAATAAATATGGCTGACTTCGAACCACGCCAGACATTAGACAATTGCTCTGTTCTTCGGAAAGTAAAAATATGTACATCAAAGAAAATAAAGAAACAAACTTCACAAAGAAAACAAATAATTTGGTATCCACGGAATTTCTCGGAGTAAATATTTGTATTCCTTTTCAACACTGACAAATGGTAAGGTAAAACATTGATGGCTGACCCTTGACAGCTTCTCTGCATGATGGCTGACCTTTGACCTCCTCTCTATAACAACATTTTAAAGATTTTCTTATGGAATATGATTTCAGATATAATTTTGTATACAATATTGCCAGTCACTCAACCACGGCCGAAGTCGGATATGTCGCGCTATTGGCGCAAATAAAACGGTGATACAACGCATTTGTATTCTCTGGACTACATGTTGGAAATCTAATAGAATCATTGTCCTGCTACAGTGGGAGCTTGAGAATTAAATCTAGTAGGGACATTGAAGTAAATTTTAAACACACGTGTTTTCTGGTAACGTAACTTTTAAACACATTTACGTGTTTTCTTGTGTCGTAACTTTTAAACACATTTACGTGTTTCCTGGTGACGTAACTTTTAAACACACTTACGTGTTTCCTGGTGACGTAACTTTTAAACACACTTACGTGTTTCCTGGTGACGTAACTTTTAAACACACTTACGTGTTTCCTGGTGACGTAACTTTTAAACACACTTACGTGTTTCCTGGTGACGTAACTTTTAAACACACTTACGTGTTTGCTGGTGACGTAACTTGTAAACACACTTACGTGTTTCCTGGTGACGTAACTTTTAAACACACTTACGTGTTTCCTGGTGACGTAACTTTTAAACACAGTTACGTGTTTTTTGTTTTCTGGTGACGTAACTTTTAAACACAGTTACGTGTTTTCTGGTGACGTAACTTTTAAACACATTTACGTGTTTTCTGGTGACGTAACTTTTAAACCCATTTACGTGTTTTCTGGTGACGTAACTTTTAAACACACTGACGTGTTCTCTGGTGGAGCAGTAAATTTTGCACGAGTAAGTTTATTTCCGATGTATGAAGAGCAGTAGCAGAAAACCATTTCCAATGCCATTGATGTGTATGGGGCCTATGTTTTCATATAATTTTTTTGTCTAGTTCTTTATCAAACTCCCACCGGAATTCTTGTAGCAGGACCAGGATGTGGTCTAGAGAACGAAAATTCGCCGTGCCACCGTTTTATTTGCGTAAATGGCCCAATACATCGGCACAGCATATATTCAACACATCGGCACAGTATATGTTCAACACATCGGCACAGTATATGTTCAAATATTTTAGAGTTTGTTTGAATATTTACAATTACATAGATCTTCTAGCCGATTTTGTGTGACACCGAGCAATATTACATAGATCTTCTAGTAGTTTTTGTGTGGTACCGTGTCATAATGATATAGATCTAGTAGTTTTTGTGTAGTACCGTGTCATAATTACATAGATCTTCTAGTAGTTTTTGTGTGGTACCGTGTCATAATGACATAGATCTTCTAGTAGTTTTTGTGCTGTACTGTGTCATAATTACATAGATCTTCTAGAAGTTTTTCTGTAGTACCGTGTCATAATTACATACATCTTCTAACCGATTTTGTGTGGCACCGTGTCATAATTACACCAATCTAGCAGTTTTTGTGTGGCACCGTGTCATAATTACAACAATCTATCAGTTTTTATGTGGCACCGTGTCATAATTACACCAATCTAGCAGTTTTTGTGTGACACCGTGTCATACTTACATAGATCTAGTAGTTTTTGTGTGATAGCGTGTCATAATGACATAGATCTTCTAGTAGTTTTTGTGTGGTACCGTGTCATAATTACATAGATCTTCTAGCCGATTTTGTGTGGCACCGTGTCATAATTACATAGATCTTCTAGTAGTTTTTGTGTGGTACCGTGTCGTAATTACATAGATCTAGTAGTTGTGTGGTACCGTGTCATAATGACATAGATCTTCTAGTAGTTTTTGTGTGGTACGGTCTCTTCTGTGTGTGTGTTCCTATATTGATAAAAATAGTATTTGTGCATGTGTTCAACGTAATAATTAGTATTGACCAAACTGTTCTGTTAGAATTTTTTTTGGATGTCATTTGATAATTTTTATCCATTTTTTGTCAAGCGCGACTACAGGCATAAAGGTTGAATACATAGCAGCGATATTGTTACCTGCCATGCATATTGTAAGAGGCGAGTAAGGAGATCTTTGGGATGGAGTATGATGTCCCATCTCATGTAGAGGTAAAGTGGCCAAGAGGCCACACTAAAGTCGAATGTGTCCGGTCGAAAGACGCAGCTAATTGTAAACCACGACAACGCTTTCCGTTCTCCGGATTATATCCTGCTGCTCTGCAGGAGTTTGAGAATGAACACAGACGAAGAGTAAGAGCCATTTTGTGCTTATATTTATTTACACTATGGAACGAGATTTATGCAGTTTCACGAACTTCCTAAGAAGTCTAACTCTGACTTATACTAGAAAATCAAAGGGATTTGGCACCTAATTGGAAGCCCTTTGAACAGAAACGTTAATTGCATGTTTCAGTATGATGTACCTTTAACCCCATGATTTCCCCCGCACAGTCATCTTCCTATGTTGGCAATTTCCCGACTAGCATCTGTTATTACTCTCCGTGGTTATTCACACGATCAACTAAACCCCACCCCCCCAGACACTGAATCCTTTGTTTCTGTTGTAACGTCTTCATTTCAGAACAGTGCCCATTTTCCGCCACTTCTCAACCATTCTGAGATCAACTCCCGCGGTTTCATTACGTTTTCGAACCTAGTCACTAGAGAATAGCAGGTATTGAATTTAACTGCTGCCAGTAAGTTAAACTGACCACCCTGTGTCTTAACTACCGTATCACAGACCGTCTGTGTCTCGCGATGTTCTGACACTGATTGACATCCTCAGAGACTACGGAGCATCATTTCAGTGTAATTCTCCTGCAGATTTTTGATGTTCTAAGATCTGAGTCTGAAATCTGAAAATGCTACACGTATGTCTAGTAATTTCTTCTTCTGCGATCGTAAATGTCAAGTAAACATCTAGATCAGAAGTCGAGGAACCGGGGTAAATTACACCAAAATAGAAAATAATTAACATACAAATTTTGAAGATAATGGAGACAAAAATATATATATATATATGTGTTGTATTATATAATATATATAATTCACACATTATTCTATAACATTTCTTCTTCAGAGTTCATTCTAAAACTCCCACTGATCTCTTGTAGCAAGGCCATAGTCAGACTAGATCTCCAGCAGGATGTAGTCCAGAGAATGGAAATGCGTTGTGCTGTTTTATTTGTGTCAATGGCCCGACACATCCGTCTTCAGTGGGATACAGCATTTGAGACTGCTAGACTACCTCTCTATCTCGTGATGTTTCTCGCCCACCTGTATCCCTGCCTACCTCTTGTTCTCAACCCTCGAATTTACTGAAGTAAGGTACAACGCTCCCTTGTTTAACAAGAGTATATAGCCCTTTAGTATCCTTAGCATCAACAATGCTAGTCATTCTCCAACACATGTCTTGCTCGCCGATCTCAAATATCTTCACTTATATCGGCGAACGCGATATATCATTAGTCACTGCGTATACTTTGTGTTGATATGCAATACAATTCACGAAAAAGTTGAATCAGCCAAGATAAGTGATACTTATTAATGATCAGCACGCAGGACGCAGTGGTGATGGGCGTGCTAAAATATCCACTAAACGTTTCTACTTCTCTCATTTACATATGTCTACAATCTTGACTTGTGAAAGCTGAAAAATCAGAACAAATAGGTCTCCCCACGAAGATTGGACTGTGCACCTACCAGCTGATGGACTATAATCTAATTTATTACCGTTATTTCGTGTTCTGATATTGACACGCAGTTTATCTACCTGTACAATTTTACCTGCATATCAGATGTATATCTACTGAGCCTGTTCCGCTTCGCACTTCTGAGCTCGACATTTCAATAATTTCAGCAGGCAACAAATGAAATATAACGGATTTGATTACAACTGCTCGATCGAGAATTGAATAACAATTCCGGATAATCAGCGTGTCCGGAACACCCAACTTTCAGTTCTCGTAGCACTAATCCCTGCCGTACCGATAACGGTTTTCAAATCAACAACAGATGTCCTAATTGATAAAATGATAGACATAACTGGTAACTGGTTTCGTTTGTAGATAGAGTCTGCTAACAGCTCCGATTGAACATTGGATTTCTTATCGTCCAAAGGTAGAAACACAGCGTTGAGATTATAAATACGATTGATCCATTGAGAACACAAGACTTCCTAACAGGAAACAGTGTTACAATCAACAGTTTATAATTTTGCTTTCTTTATTGTTCGGTTGGAGTGTTGCCTATATCTGCACGTTTGTCTCTTTCATAACTTGACTATTTTGTGGTTGATACATAGGTAATATATCGATCTATATATTGTTATTTCCACTTTTGTTATTTATGCTGTGAAGCGTCGTGGGTGGAAGTTGGAATTCTTTGGCCATTTGAGTAGCATTGACCATTGTCAGCCTGTGTCCTTGTAAAGGTTTCTTTGATCGTCTCCACCCATCTATGTCTTATTCTTTCTTGTGCTTTGTAGCCCGATCTTCTGTTGTATGCACAAAGGGGTGGTTTCATTTCCACGATGTGGCAAACCAAATTGCTTAGTGTTTCTCGATGTTAACCATCTTGACTTGAGATGGTCTGTATTACTTTCCTGATATCTTCATTTCTCCGTTGGTCACTTCTGGCATTTGACACCAGAGATATTTTTTGCTAGCGCTTTTGTCTAGGGCCATGTTTGACATTAGTAACACAGAGTTGATATTAAGAAAATGTTGTTTATCAATTGTTTTGTAGCCAGTGAGATTGATGGGTGCTTGAGTATTGGAGGTAGCTGGTAAATCACAGCACACACATTTCCTAATACATAACACCCCCACAATTTCACTCACGCACACACATTTCCTAATACATAACACCCTCACAATTTCACTCACGCACACACATTTCCTAATACATAACGCCCTCACAATTTCACTCACGCACACACATTTCCTAATACATAACACCCTCACAATTTCACTCACGCACACACATTTCCTAATACATAACACCCTCACAATTTCACTCACGCACACACATTTCCTAATACATAACACCCTCAGAATTTAACTTAACTCGCGCACACACATTTCCTAATACATAGCACCCTCACAATTTAACTCACATTTCCTATAATATAACACTCACAATTTCACTCGCGCACACACATTTCCTAATACATAACGCCCTCACAATTTCACTCACGCACACACATTTCCTAATACATAACACCCTCACAATTTAACTCACATTTCCTATACTATAACACAATTTCACTCGCGCACACACATTTTCTAATACATAACACCCTCACAATTTCACCATAACACCCTCACAATTTCACTCACATTTCCTAATACATAACACACTCACAATTTCACACACACATTACCCAGTACATCCGCTTATCCATCTTCTGTGCTCCTCCTCAAACTCTTGCAGGTAAGCGTGAGTGCAATAAGGGATGAGAAATGCATTGTTATATGGTATATAGCTTAACTGCGACATTTCGGCCTTATACATCCGACTTCAGCATGACTTCTAGATCATTTAAATCCTATTTGGGATTGAACAGCTACCACCACCCCATAACCTCTTAAGTCGGCTCTTACGACATTCATGGAAGGTAAACAATTGCTATTCTTTGCTCTCCACCCAGGACCGTCAAACTATAGAAGATATTCGTACATAACATACTGACAATTTCACTTACACGCATTTCCTAATACAACACGTATTTCCTAATACAACACGTATTTCCTAATACAACACGTATTTCCTAATACAACACGCATTTCCTAATACAACACGCATTTCCTAATACAAAACAAGTTTTTCCTCACACGTGACCATTCTTTCTAAATTCACAATATTTCCTCTATTTTCCCCTTCTCAGAAATCTTTCCAAACTGTTCTTGTTTGTGAACATTGAACTCTGGTTCGTTGACGTTATTATCTTAAGACAGCTAGCTTTTAAGTAGTCTCGTAACAGGCGACCTTGTCTCACTTAAGCGTGACCTATATTTGTCTGCGGTTTGTGGTGCCCTTAGATACATAGCTCAGCCTTGATCAACACACCTGTCTTCAACAACTAACCTATTCTTTGAAGTAATTCAATCGGAATCCGGCGTGTTGAATCCTCACATCTTAGTTCTTGTGTATGTGTATACACGACGTGTGTGTGTGCGTGTGCATGTGTACGTGCGTGCGTATACGCGCGTGTGCATTCCCGCGCTAGTGGTTGGGCGTTTCTATCGGTTAACAAGAAATCCCAGAATATATTATCTCATATCATACCCAATTTTCGCCGAAACGGATGTGTCGGGCCTTTGGTGCAAATAAAACGGTAATACAACGCATTTACATTCTCTGGACTACATCCCGCTGGAATTCTAATAGGACCATGGTTCTTCTACAAAAAGAGATCCAGCGGGATTTTGAGAATGAACGATGAAGAAGAAGATATCATATTCGCCTATGTTATTGCCAAATCCTGAAAAAGGAGCACAGAACAGCGATACTGTTATCTTTCATGCATGTTTTAAAAAGCAACTAAGGATTCTTCATAGAGTTTGCTGTCCCATCCCATATAAAATCGGTGTGATCCAAGGCCATGCTGGTCAAATATGACAGGCTGATAAGTTTCAGATATCGCAGCTAAGCTATAAACCATGGCATACCACATTCCTGTCTCCGGACTACATCTTGCTAGAAGGAGTTTGAGGGTTAATACAAAAGCGCGAAGTTTTCTTTTAAAATGCGTTTTCTTCTTTTCCCTAAATCCATCACATGTCCTAATATCCGAGCTTCACTCAGTCCCTTCCTCGCTTGCCTTTCTACTCCTCCTTCTAACATCGTCATTCCAAATATGCGTTCAACGTAATGTCTGCCGTTCCTCTGGTGTCATTCATTCTGATTAGTCGTATTGCCGTATTGCTAATATATTCTATATATAAATATTGTTAACACGTATAGTAATTTCTGTTTAAATCCATAAAAAAAGGAGGGAGAAGCTTATCAGCCGTTCATATGAAAACAGTCAGCTACATTGCTGAAAACGGTTATATAGGTGGCATATTTCCGTCTTTACAGGTGATAGTATTAGTGTTGTTCTATAAGAAATATATACCATACATGTTGATGACGTAAAACGCACATCTTACGTGGTATGCAGCTTTCTGTCTTCCCAGATGATAGTGTTATTGTTGTGCTACAAGAAATATAATCTACAAACCATGGTGGTGATGGATGTGACTTACAAGACTCATCTGAGCCACAAGGAATCTCACATTATGTACAAGGAATCACAAGCCCACTTGTATCATCCTACGATGTCGTGTTTTCTTAGAACTGAATTCCTGGAACTGTGTGCTATCAATTTTATCTCCATTGTTTATATACAACTCCTGATGTTTCTTTCCAAGAAACACGATCCATGTCATCCCGTTCCCATGATTCCGTATACATTTATGTATCATGCATGTCACGTTTGTATATGAGACATATAAGCCAGTTTTTAATTCATATAAGTATAGTTCTCACTGTTCACGCCATGAAGGCTCCCTGTTCACGCCATGAAGGCTCCCTGTTCACGCCATGAAGGCTCCCTGTTCACGCCATGAAGGCTCCCTGTTCACGCCATGAAGGCTCCCTGTTCACGCCATGAAGGCTCCCTGTTCACGCCATGAAGGCTCCCTGTTCACGCCATGAAGGCTCCCTGTTCACGCCATGAAGGCTCCCTGTTCACGCCATGAAGGCTCCCTGTTCACGCCATGAAGGCTCCCTGTTCACGCCATGAAGGCTCCCTGTTCACGCCATGAAGGCTCCCTGTTCACGCCATGAAGGCTCCCTGTTCACGCCATGAAGGCTCCCTGTTCACGCCATGAAGGCTCCCTGTTCACGCCATGAAGGCTCCCTGTTCACGCCATGAAGGCTCCCTGTTCACGCCATGAAGGCTCCCTGTTCACGCCATGAAGGCTCCCTGTTCACGACATGAAGGCTCCCTGTTCACGACATGAAGGCTCCCTGTTCACGACATGAAGGCTCCCTGTTCACGCCATGAAGGCTCCCTGTTCACGCCATGAAGGCTCTCTGTTCACGCCATGAAGGCTCTCTGTTCACGCCATGAAGGCTCTCTGTTCACGCCATGAAGGCTCTCTGTTCACGCCATGAAGGCTCTCTGTTCACGCCATGAAGGCTCTCTGTTCACGCCATGTAGGCGCTATTTCTGAATACGTGTTAGACCCTTGTATTCATAACCAAGAGTGTTTCAGGTTGTCAGCATTAAACCTGCCGCCTTTACTTTCACAGACGATCTGGTACCAATTTCCATATTGTGGCCCGAAATGCCGTATTTACTTTCTCAGACGATCTGGCACTAGATGATTTGTCCGGTGTGCAAAGTGGGTAATCAACATACCTAACTTAGCATAACCTAATCTGTCACCCAACCTTGCAGCTAACT
This sequence comes from Meghimatium bilineatum, assembly GCA_034231615.1. NCBI lineage: Eukaryota > Metazoa > Mollusca > Gastropoda > Stylommatophora > Philomycidae > Meghimatium > Meghimatium bilineatum. The sequence continues at coordinate 7,576,518 of CM067312.1, forward strand.
GTCTTTGCGGAGACGACACTTAATGAATTAGTGTATTTGGCACTCATTTTCCTATTACTCAAAAAGTTGAGAATTTCGTGTTTTAAAATATTTCCGGTTCAACTGGAAATTGAACCTCCGCTCATCAGTACAGGAGGCCAGTTCTCTAACAGTCGAGCTACCGTAGTCTCTTCGTTTGACGTGCCTCCATGAAAACATTGACAATGATATCACTAATTATATTCCTAAATACGGTATTCTTTGGCTATCAATCTATATACGCTACTCTGGCCGTCTATAGTGTTCCCACTTTAGAAGTCGCGTCTATACGAGGCACGTTCTGTCCCTCCTTGAACTCCCCCTATGATTCCTACCCAGCAGGGCCCCAATTCGTGTCTTTGTTCGCGTGCCGGTTGGGTGTAACGGCTCGCGCCACCGACAGCTGTCGCCCATGTATTTGTCGCTACCGCTATATTTTAGTTCCGGGGGTATTTTGAAAAACTGCTACAATTATACTAAGGTAATACAGGTGCAACAAATTGTGTCGTACTTTCTATATTAGTCAAGCCCGTACATATGGCAGGGTTTGTATGGTTCAAACCTGCAGATACGACAGGGTTCATGTGGCTCGACCCCACATGTATGAAAATGGAACATAACATTTAGTAATGAGAAAAATGTCTAACAATCGCGACACCCACCACTTATTACGGATCTCCCAAAAGCTGTTATTATGGAGGGGGGTTTAAACACCCCACCCCCTTTAGACCATCAGAACATGACAGCGAACTGGATATTAGCCAAAGGTGGGTCACCCGCTCCCTCCTTAAGGATTTCCCCCGAACAGCTCAACAAATTACCAAAGAAAGAGGTAATTGCTCAGTAAAATGCCCACCTCTCCTTTACCGAAGGCGTATCTACGTGTCTGACCACATGAAAAGAGGTTCAAAACTATTTCACTCCCATTATATTTACCTGTCACATGCTTATATTATCTGTCACATGCTTATATTATCTATCTGTCACTTATAATCATTACAGGCGCAATGAGATCCACACCAATCATAGAAATGCAGAATATCGAAGGGATGCAGTCATTGAAAGAGCGTAGAGATACTAAAATTATAATTCATGGAGAAAAGTTTCTTTCCCACCATAGTCACCCAATGAAGGAAAGATCCCAGAATCTGTCACAAGGACGGCTTAAAAGAAGCAGCTTCATACACCAGGCCAAGCGTCTACGTAGACAGGTATCGGATCTACCAGAGGTAACAATACCACTGACATCTCAACCAGAACACACCCCATGGGAAAAACGGACATGCCTACCAGTGACCATCCAAACAACAGTAGCAGGTGTGCATGGGGATGAACATCAGAATAATCTGCAGAAAAGAGTATCAGCTCTCAGTTTCCTTGATGACATTTACCCAAGTGATCTATGGACAAGAGTATATACAGATGGATCAGCACAGAATGCAGTAAAAAAAATGGAGGAAGTGGTGTATATGTATAATACCCAGATGGCACCACTGATACCACTTGTATACCAACAGGGAATTACTGCAACAACTATTACTCTGAAGTCACAGCTAGAAGTTACAGCTACAGAGAAACTGTTAACATTGGACAGGACCTCACACCCTATTGTAATATTTACAGATGCAAGGTCAGTACTAGAGGTATTACAATCCAATAAACTTCCAGAGTTAGAGGTATTGTCCATAGTACAAAATAGGTGTAGAGTTATACTGCAATGGATTCCATCACACTGTGGAATAGCAGGAAATGAGAGAGCTGATCAACTCGCCAAGGAAGGTGCTAACATGCAGCAACCGGATGTACCAATCAGCTATCACCAAAAGAAATCCATGATAAAGGCACAACGAAAGCCTAACTTACCTCCACGGGACGACTACCACCTACTTAACAGACAAGAACAGGTCATCATATTTCGACTGAGAACTGGACACAATAGACTAAACAGCCATATGTATACAAAATTTAAAATTGGCACAACAGCAAAGTGTAATTGTGGACAAGTCAACCAGACTTCAGAACATATCCTTCAAGAATGTGCAAACTATGACACATTAAGATGCACATACTGGCCTTCTGATACACCAATGAATGTTAAACTTTATGGTACAAAACAAGAAATGGAAAACAATGTCCAATTTAACAAGAAACAACACTGCAGATATAGACAATATTAGCGAACGAAAGAAGAAGAACTGTCTACATGCTTATATTTTCTTTATATTACCTATCTACCTGCCTATATTACCTATCTACCTGCCTATATTACCTATCTACCTGCCTATATTACCTATCTACCTGCCTATATTACCTATCTACCTGCCTACTTGATTATCTTATATGTTTAACAGCTTATATTATCTACCTGTCTATCAGCTTATATTATGTACCTGTATACCAACTTATATTATCTACCTGTCTACATATTTATATTATCTACCTGTTTATATTATCTACCAGTCTACCTGCTTATATTATCTACCTGCTAATATTATCTACCTGTCTAACTGCTTATATTATCTACCTGTCTTCATGCGTTATTATATATCTACATGTCTACCTGCTTTATTATCTACCTGCTTATATTGTCTACCTATCTACCTGCCTACTTGCTTATATTATGTACTTGTCTAACTACTTATATTATCTACCTGTCTACATGGGTTATTATATATCTACATGTCTACCTGCTTTATTATCTATCTACGTGTCTACCTAGTTATATTGGTCTATCTATATCTCCATCTACCTGTACACCTGCTTATCTACCTGTGCATATTGTCTACCTGTCTATATGCTGGCCTATGTACAAATACAAAACATCACATGATGAATCTAAGCAGGAAAAATCGTGTGCTCAAAGTGCCATGAATACCCCCCCCCCCCCCCACCCATGATAGCTTACAAGTTCGGCTCCCGCACCTGGTTTCCGCTACGCCCTTTCATCGTGTCATCGTGCAGTCAGACCAGATCGATGAGTAAACGGGACCCCACGACATGTGCCGGTTAATTTCAAATTTGAACCAAAAAATTGGGTCTTCATTGTTCAGACCGTTGCAACATCAAGCGACAGCGCAAGGCGCAAATTGTGAGCTCATTTAAATTCTGTTTCATAAATTCCAGAATTCATGTACGCAAGCAGTGCTGTTGATACAATATCCTCGGGGGGGGGGGGGGGGGGGGGGTCTAGGAGGAGAAGGGAATGATGATGGTATTTTACCTAAAATAAATTGTCAATTGTGTGATTTAGTATCACAGATCGGCATTTGGTGAAAATTGGAGGACATTTTTGTGAAAAGCGCTAAGTACGAGGATGATTTATGTCATTTTATCCGTCTTTTGGGCAAGTTCCTTTTGACTGCTGCTTTCAAAATCACGTTCCGATTAGCAAATTTAAACACTTCCCCAACCTTTTCCCTAATCTATGTGCTTGTACGCGAGAGTCAAGTTAGACTGTTATCCTTTCCCGCCGAAGAGGGATGTGTCGGGCTTTTGGCGTAAATAAAACGGCGACACAACGCATTTCCATTATCTGGATTACATCCTGCTGGAAATCTAGTAGGGCAATGATCCTGCTACAAGGGAGATGCAGCGGGAGTTGGAGAATGAACGATGAAGAAGAAGAAGAAGACTTATCCTTTCAAATGTTGTAAAACGATGAAATTGTACACATTGATAATATTGTGAAACAAGAATATGGCATTGGTCGTCCTGGTTGAAATATAGAATAAAACTCACAACAATTTAAGTCCTGGTTGAAATATAGAATAAAACTCACAACAATTTAAGTCCTGGTTGAAATCTCGTAGAATAAAACTCACAACAATTTAAGTCCTGGTTGAAATATAGAATAAAACTCACAACAATTTAAGTCCTGGTTGAAATCTCGTAGAATAAAACTCACAACAATTTAAGTCCTGGTTGAAACCTCGTAGAATAAAACTCACAACAATTTAAGTCCTGGTTGAAATCTCGTAGAATAAAACTCACAACAATTTAAGTCCTGGTTGAAATCTCGTAGAATAAAACTCACAACAATTTTTAAGTCCTGGTTGAAATATAGAATAAAACTCACAACAATTTGATTTAACACAGAACAAAAAATTACATTCACTGGCAAAATCACTATCTTCTTTTCCCCTTCATCTATCATTCTCAAACTCCCACTGAATCTCTCTTGTAGCTGGACGATGGTCCAACTAAATTTCCAGTGTGATGTAGTTCAATTAATCAAGTGCCATGCCGATTGGCGTAGGCAATCATGCTTCTCCACAGTTCTGCCTTTTGTGTTTTTAATAAGTTCAGTTGGTGGCTTATTTTTGTGGCACAGTGACATGACATAACTCATAGTCAAGAACACAGTCAAGGACATAACTCATGACACAGTCAAGGATATAACTCGGACATAGTCAAGGACACAGTCAAAGACATAACTCGGACATAGTCAAGGATATAACAGACATAGTCAAAGACATAACTGAGATATAGTCAAGGATATAACAGACATATAACAGTCAAAGACAATTAGCTGAATTTCAAAAGTGGGTATAATACATGGTCATCATCATTATGTAATGGGCAAACAACAACAACAACAACAGGTGATAGAATTTGATGTGTTAAAGGGGCCAGAAAATACATCAACAATAATTGAATAGTAATATCCGGTACAAGATTATCTATTGTCTAGAGTCTAGACAATAAACAAAAGACAATCTTGTACAGGATAAGCTTCCATTTTTGAGTATTTATTTTCTGTACACATCTAGACCACTTCTTACACGAGGCATGACCATGTAATTAGGTTTGTATTAATAGAAGGGTAACAATTGACAGTCGCCATAAAAAAATTCGCCATCAACAAAGTCGCCATCAAAAAAGTCGCCATCAACAAAGGATGTCTAGAACAAGTACTGAACAGGAAGCAATATATGAAGATAGGACAAAATGGAAATTAATGGAGAACATATGCTCTAAAGGGAGTGAACGATGAATAGGTAGATGTCCGCTGAAGATATAAAACAACTCATTTCCATACTCTGGACTGCATCCTACTGGAAATCTTAAACCATTACCCTGCTATAGGAGAGATCCAACGGGAGTTTGAGAATGAACGGTGAAGAAAAGGAAAAGAAGAATAGGTATATATATATTACATTAATGGAAACCTCACCTTTTCTAATCTTATCTTCACAGACATCATCATGCCAGATTTGGAGATTTGGGCAGTTTTCCTTCAAGATTTCAATACCATCCGGACGTAATCGATTCGGAGAAATCGTGATTTGCATTAATATGTCATCAGCAACTTCTTCCAATGAAAATTTCTTATTTGGTTCTTGGTATCGCACCTGATATCGTTCTTCTGAATCCAAACATGGCGGAACATTTTCTTTGTTTTTTTGACATAAATCAGTTCTGGAATTTTTTACCTTCCTTCTTTTGAATATATTTAAGCAAGTGTCTGATGGATGATTGAATGTTTTTCTGTAAGAATCTTCGCATGACACTGATTTATGTCCTAACATGTCATTCGTTGTAATGGTCTTCTGCTGTGTAATACCGAAAACGGAAGTGCTTCCAGTGTTAGCAGTTTCGTCAGAGCTAGTTATTAGATTCAAAGATAAAACTGAATGATTTTCTGTATCCGAATTAGCGATCTCATTTGATTTCATGTTATTGATACTGACACACATTTTCTGTGGTGTTTTTGTAGACGTGGATGAGGTCACATCATCTAATGAGGATTGTGCTACGTGTTCTAATGACTTGGCTAAAATAGTTCTCTTTTCATCGTAGACCGTAGAGTGCTGAGAAACTGGATTTAATTTAGAGTACCCATGTTTACTGTTATATACTGATGAGCTATTTAATTTAGAGTACCCATGAGGGTTATGTTTACTGTTATATACTGATGAAGTATTTAATTGCACATGTTCATTCTTGATAGGAGTCAGGGCTAATTGTGTCTGGGGACTCTTGATCGGAGTCTGAGATGATTGTGTCTGGTGACTCTTGATAAGAGTCAGAGATGATTGCAGGAGTTGATTCTCACTAGACGTCGGAGATGACTGTCGAGGTTTATTTTGTATATGCGTCAGACGTGACTGTGTGCAATTACTTGTCATGGCAGTCAGAGCTGACTGCACGTGGCTACTATTGATAGGAGTCAAAGCTGACTGCACGTGGTTACTATTGATTGGAGTCAGAACTGACTGCACGTTGGAACTTTTTATAGGTGACATAACAGAATGTATCGATCGATTTTTGCCAGGAGAAAGCTTGTGTAGCCGTGAGTAACCGAAACTCCCAGATCTCTTTAAAAAGTTTTTCTTCACCCCTAGAAGGCGATATAGATCGGTTTCCTCCGAGTTACGTCTCCTTACACCATGGTCTGCAAGTGTCAGTGAATGGCTATCTTCTTCTGTCTGTGAAATAACGTCCATGTTGGAGTGCGTAATTACGGCTGAATTTTGAGCATTCTCTGGAGAACATCTGAAGCTTGTTTTAGAAAGTTCTGCACCGTTTAAGAATTGAGCCTCCAGATGGTCATCAAATGTGCCACCTAGGAGACCTGTATCGTTTTCACGAACAGTTCCAATTGAATGATCATATACTGGGTCATCGTTAAGACAATTTGCAGACAAGTCTAACGCTTCCCATGTCATATCCTCGGCAGAGTTGTGACTACTAGAAGAACCGTAGAGAGAATTCACAAACGTTTTAACTGAAGCATATCTGTTTATTAAATAGTCGACATTTTCATCAGACTCCGCTAAATGTGGTCTATGCCGATTGTTTGATAATGTATTTGATCTTCTGTCAAATTCATTTGTCCTGCGTACCATTAAATGGCGCGGCATGATGCCGACTCTGAAAATAAGAATAAATATTTGAATAAACATGCTATATGATTAATTAAACTGACATGATGGCATAGAATTCTCAATGAAACAAGAGGTAAACACAAATGAAAAATTAAGAGACTAATACGATAGTATAATTATAGTTCTGGATACACATCAAAAGGCACACGGTTAAATGGTTGGCAAATGGTTGGCAATGGTTGGCAAACACAACCAGATTGTCGACGGGATAAGACAGATACCGCGTCAGAGCAGCAGGGGTACTACTCTGGAGACAGCACGAAAATCTTCAGCCAGTCCGAGAAGTGTACAAAAAGAATCACGGCCAGACAATTCCTTGGTGTTATCCAGGATTTTCTCTATCACCCTCTTCTCCTTCCACCCTTAACTGTTCCTTGTAAAATAATTTTAGAAAGTGAGCCGTGTTTCATTACTTGTTAAAATCAAGTAATTTTACTCCGTTTCACCGCCGCCAAAACTTGTTCTTGATAACCTGTGAATTTTGTTTATTTGCTGCCGGATAAAAATATTTGTCTTGTGTTCTATATAACTAATTCTTAAACGTCTTTAGCACTTAACGATATCATTGCCCGGAACCTGGGACTATGCAGATACAATGTATACTGAACCAGTCACACCATGCAGGAGATGGATTACATAAATAAATGAAGCCACGGAATAAGCGTACATGAGGCACTTGAAGCGGACATCACCAGGGATCGACTACCAGAGAAGGTGCAAAGTCCTTGAAGCTGACTTCGCCAGGGATCGACTACCAGAGAAGGTGCAAAGTACTTGGAAGCTGACATCACCAGGGATCGACTACCAGAGATGGTACAACGTACTTGAAGCTGACATCACCAGGGAGTGACTACCAGAGAAGGTACAAAGTACTTGAAGCGGACATCACCAGGGATCGACTACCAGAGATGGTACAAAGTACTTGAAGCTGACATCACCAGGGAGCGACTACCAGAGAAGGTACAAAGTACTTGGAAGCTGACATCACCAGGGAGCGACTACCAGAGAGGGTACAAAGTACAAAGGATAAGCGAAAAGAAGAAATTATTTAAAATCACCAGATACAAGGAATGTAAACGAAATCTACTTGTCTACAGAGAACATCAAACAAATGGGACCATAAGAAATAAAATACGAAGAGATTTTTGCTATTTCGCAAGATTCACAACAGAAAAATGATAAAAACTTGCATGGTTTGCTATTTCGCAAGATTCACAACAGAAAAATGATAAAAACTTGCATGGTTTGCTATTTCGCAAGATTCACAACAGAAAAATGATAACTTGTATGGTTTGGACATGCAAGCAATATAATTTCCTGTTAAAAAAAATACTTTGCGGAACAGTCGAAGGTGAAGGAGAAGAGGAGGAGAATGACATTCATGGACAGGCATAAAAGATTGGACATGTCACACATGTTCTTTCATTCCAATCGCGGAATCGTTAGAGGAATGTTGCAAGACCTTCGGTATATTCTACAGAAGGGCTTGGTTGATGCGCCTAAAGATAATTTCTTCTTCTTCTTTCATTCTCAAACTCCTGTAGATTAGCAGGATGTAGTCCGGAGAACGGAATGCGTTGTGTCATGGTTTACAGAATTACAGCGATATCTGCGCCTTTCGGCATGACACATCCGACTTCAGCATGGCTTTGGGTAACTGACCCTATATGGAATGGGACAGCCATCTCCATCCCATAACCTCCTTAGTCGCCTTTTACGATATGCGTGGAAGGTAAACAGTGTTGCTATTCTTTGCTCCCCTTTCGGGCCACGGCAACACATGGGCGGAGATCATTTTAATCTCACAAAATCTTTCAAACTAGAAGCGCACGTGTTTATTTCTCTTCATAAAAGAAACAGCAACATATTTCCATTTTTATTCATGGAACACACAAAAATCTTATTGGGAAATAACTTATTTGTGTGGTGAGCACTTTCCTATCTATGAGTGTCCCATCTGACGTGAGAGCACTGTTTCCTTATGTAGGACCTCATCTGTTCCAATATTGATGTTCGTCCGTCGTAAACGACGATGACCAAAAACGCAATCATAATAATAACAATAAGTAATACAAAATAATAAAGTTAATAATGCGTAAAGTTAATAGTGCGTTTTTAAATGACTAACACAATGATGTTATACAGAATTGACAACTGTAGAGGGTGTCCTATTGGCCAATATTACATCTGACGTAACAACACTATTTCCTTATGTAGGACCTCTCTGTTCCAATATTACATCTGACGTGACAACACTATTTCCTTATGTAGGACCTCTCTGTTCCAATATTACAATTGACGTGACAACACTATTTCCTTATGTAGGCCCTATGTGTTGCCACTGAGGTCTTCATGGCTTATTGGATAAACCATTCGCTTCGCGTACAAGAGGTCGCGAGTTTGAATTGTGCTCACGATGTCTTGTTTGCAAAGCTGATTTTTCCGAGATGCCGGGAATTATCGTTTGAAGCTACGAAATTATGTGTGTTATGAGTGGTACTCTCGGGTGGCAGCAAACCACTTCGCTAAGAGGGATGGACTACATCTGTGGTAACCCGAATACAATGATATCAATCATCGGAGATTGAAACAAAAACAGAGGTAAATATGTGTAGAAGAGGATTGACATAGTACTCGGGTGTGTACCGTTTCAACGAAACTGTAAACTGTCTGCCTGAGTACCCCTCCGTGCACTAACTCCGTAGCTCCAAGCTATAATCCACAGAGATCTCCGAAAAAAATGCACTCGTAAACAAGCCAAAGCATAAAATTTCTGGAGTGCAAGGCAAAAGTCTTAACCACTATGCTAGTATCCTCATTTTCATTTGTATTATGTTAAAAACGACACTGTTTTATCTTCCATGCATGTCATTAGAGGCAACTAAGGAGGTTATAGAGGAGTTGGCTGTCTCATTTTAGAGGGCCAAAGTAACACAGAATCTACGCTTTAGTCTGCTATGTCAGACCGATATACAAACTTTTCACAGTGAACGCCAGGAAGAAAGATGCGCCTAAATATATCATCGTCATCATTATTAAGTGGTGTCTCATCCTCTAAGATTGGGCTGCAACGAACCTCCAATATCTTGCATTGGTATTGCACTCTGCAAGACCGTATCCTATCCATCTCCTGAAGTACACACAAATTATATATCTTTAAATAATAAAATAACACAAAAAATTTATTTGCTTACGGTTGTGCAATAAGCATCTCCAAATAAAATATGTAAAAATCCGCAGAATAAGACAAATTTAAAAGACACTAAATCACAAATGAAAAATTAAAATCATGTCCACATAACTTTCACGAATCAATTCCTGTAAAAAAACTGATATTTAAATATGTTTTTACAGAACAAACACTCACGTCGATTTCTAATTACATCTCGTGAATTTTGTGTGCGTCGTTTAGCACAGTTCAATGTTCTGTTTTCCACGTTCCCTGTAGCTTAAACTTTTTAACTAAACATATAAACACAGTTTTTTGTCAACAGAAATTTGTCTTGCAACTATAACTTGTCAATTTGTGTAGATATTTAACCAAATATGAGTTTTTCGAAAGTTAATGTTACTTTGTTTTGTTTACAAGAGTTGAAATGAGTATAGCTGTAAACAAACTTACTTTCTGAGTGACTTCAGTTACTAACAGTTCTCGGTACTGCTACTTCTACACGATTCAAATTTACTGAAATAAACACTTTACATAATGGCTTGTATTACATTGTAGAACTTTTGACAATTCTATCCCCCATTTAGGAACCACGGGAACTGGATTAAAATTCGGGACCATCTGCCTCGACCACGCGAATCAGAACCCACATAAACACCAACAAATTGGGGTGGGGGTGGGCGGTAGAACTAAACTAGAGGCAGTATAGAAAATCTGAATATCAAGCACCGGAACTCAAGCCCGCAACAAAAGCGTTCGCGAACTGCGTCTATCGGATTCTCTGACTGCGAACAGCACGCGCTGTTGGCTCCGTAGGCCAATCGGCACGTGCATGTTCGATCCCTAAGCAGATGCGTGTCTTTTATTTAGGTCACTATCTTAACTGTCACATTCCCTCACCTTGCTGTGGCCCCCCTGTTAAAAGTTTGAAATCTGTTGTTAGAGCTAAGTTATGGTTCCTTCCTGTGCTCTCTCGTGCGGAACGGAACGACTAACAGCTTTCAAATAATATTTGTATACTATTGGCATAGACATAAGTCACAACAAGTAGGGGGGAAGAGATTGTAAAACAAGTCAAAACAAGTAGGGGGAAGAGATTGTAAAAAAAAAATTAAAACAAGTAGGGGGAAGAGATTGTAAAACAAGTTAAAACAAGTAGGGGGAAGATCTATCTATCTATCTATCTATCTATCTATCTATCTATCTATCTATCTATCTATCTATCTATCTATCTATCTATCTATCTATCTATCTATCTATCTATCTATCTATCTATCTATCTATCTATCTATCTATCTATCTATCTATCTATCTATCTATCTATCTATCTATCTATCTATCTATCTATCTATCTATCTATCTATCTATCTATCTATCTATCTATCTATCTATCTATCTATCTATCTATCTATCTATCTATCTATCTATCTATCTATCTATCTATCTATCTATCTATCTATCTATCTATCTATCTATCTATCTATCTATCTATCTATCTATCTATCTATCTATCTATCTATCTATCTATCTATCTATCTTTCTATCTATCTACTACCTACCTGTCTGTCTGTCTGTCTAATCTACCTGCCTTCCTGTCTATCTGTCTATATGTCTGTCTGTCTGTCCACTTACCTACCCACCCACCTACTTACATACCTGTCTGTCTGTATCTCTGTCTCTCTGCCTATCTGTATGTCTATCTGTCTGTCGATCCTTTCATCCATCCGTCCGTTTGTTTGTCTGTCTGTCTGTTTATTGCATTTTCCAAAAATGCTGTAAGCGTCGTGGGGAGTTAAAGTTTCTGTCTTTGGACATCTTTGTTTCTCTTGCCATGGTTAGGCTGTGTGTTTAACAATCTCTCTAGTCTAATCTTTTCATCTTGTTCCTGGTCTTCCTCTTGCTTTCTAACTTTTCTTTCTGCTGTTGTATACCTGGATGGCTGGTTCCATTTGCATAAGGTGGCCTACCCATCTGATCTGTTGTCTCTCTTTGTTTCATTTGAACCTTTTTCGGACATTTAACCTCACATGTTGTATTCTTTCTCGGGCATTTAACCTTACATGCTGTATTCTTTCTCGGACATTTAATCGCACATGCTGTAATCCTTTCTCATGAGTATTTTTGGTCAGGGGGGCCATGTCAAGAACTTGTAACATAACGTTGTAATAAAGATGATGTTTATTATCTGTCGTTTGGTCGCCATGTTGATCTCTGGGTTTTTTAACTGCGGTGACAGTTTGTATATTACAGCGTTTGCTTTTTGGCACCTTATCTCAATATCAAGGGAACAACCAAAACGCAATAAAGATGTGAGGGCTGTTGCAACACTGAGCAATAAATTGGAAAACATAATAAGTAGGAGTGGTGCAATAAAATACATAACATACTAACAACATCAACAGAAACGAAAACAGACGACTTTTCGATAAGAAGACTTTATTATAACAAAAACAGACTACACAACATGAATATTACAGAAAGAAGATCATAATATAAGAGAGGAACAAAGATAAAGTAGATAAAGAAGGAGAGAAGATGAGAAAAAGAAAAAGAAGAAAGAAGACAAATACAGCAAGAATAAAATAGAGAACGTTAAGTGAAAGCAAACGAACAATTATAATAGAAGACAAATAAAAGAAAGAAGACAAATCTATGAGAAATCAAAGAAAAAAAACACAATTCAGAATATTTAAGTGATACAAAAATCAGGAAGTATTGAAGATCGATCACTGCTAAAGTGTACTCTCAAACTAACAAGTATGTCCTAATAAGTATGTTATGATAGGAATGTCCTGATAGGAATGTCCTGATAAGAATATCCGGATACGAATGTCCGGATAAGAATGTCTTATTTTCCAAAACCAGTGTTTGAGATGAAACTACACAAACAGAAAATAGCGAGAATACAAGTTACTCGCCTAGCACAGTACATGTCTATTTAATGGAATTCTGGGAAAGCTTCACATATCTTTATCTGTACGAATATTATCTTTTAAAAAATAAATCCCTCTGAGAAAGAGGTTTCATTTTAAAACATTACAAGCCGCTGATAATTAGATTATATTTAAAGAAGAAAATATCTTTTAAAAATATAGAATAAATGCCAGGACTCAAGATCAATGGTAAAATAATAAACTACATGAGATATGCGGATGACACTGTTCTTTTAGCAGAAAGTGAACATGAACTACAAAGATTAATAGATCAAGTCAATAAATCAAGTAAAGAATATGGAGATGATATAAATATCCAAAAAACAAAAACCATGATAATCAGCAAAGACACAGAAGAACAAGAGCTAAACATAATCATACATGGAGAGAAACTACAACAAGTAAAACATTATCAATATCTTGGACACATAGTCACAAATGACGGCAGATGTGAAACAGAAGTTAAAAGGAGAATAACAATGACTAAAAGTACTTTCAATGACATGAGGAAAATAGTAACATCTAAACAAGTTACAAACAAGTTAAAAATGAGAACTATAAAACGCTACATCTATTCTACATTAATGTATGGCTCAGAAACATGGACACTAAATAAACAATTAGAATACAGAATTGATGCCTATGGGATGTGGGTATATAGAAGAATAGGGAGAACATCGTGGAAAGAGAAGAAAACAAATAAAGAGGTGGTAAAAACACTTAATATAACGAAAGAATTATTAAGAGAAATAAAGATCAGGCAAATAAAATATTTTGGACACATTAAAAGACATGACACCTTATTGAAGACCTTACTTGAGGGTAAAGTCAAAGGGAGGCGATCAAAACGTAGACAGAGATACACGTGGGGAAAAAAACAACATATGATGGACATGTTTCAGTCTAGCAGAGTGCAGAAAAAAAAAAAAAAGAAAAAAAAACATAAGAGACAGGGGATGTTAGAGATCTGTTGCGGCCAACCTTCGTTGCGGATACAGCACTTGATGATGATGAGACAAGCTGATGCAAAAGTTACATTACAAGCCGCTGATAATTAGATTATAAGTATAACTGATGTAAAAGTTACATTACAAGCCGCTGATAATTAGATTATAAGTATAACTGATGTAAAAGTTACATTACAAGCCGCTGATAATTAGATTATAAGTATAACTGATGTAAAAGTTACATTACAAGATGCTGATAATTAGATTATAAGTATAATTGATGCAAAAGTTACATTACAAGCCGCTGATAATTAGATTATAAATATAATTGATACCAAAAGTTACATTAAAAGCCACTGATAATTATATTATAAGTATAATTGATACAAAAAGTTACATTACAAGCCGCTGATAATTAGATTATAAGTATAATTGATGCAAAAGTTACATTACAAGCCGCTGATAATTAGATTATAAGTATAATTGATACCAAAAGTTACATTACAAGATGCTGATAATTAGATTATAAGTATAACTGATGTAAAAGTTACATTACAAGCCGCTGATAATTAGATTATAAGTATAACTGATGTAAAAGTTACATTACAAGCCGCTGATAATTAGATTATAAGTATAACTGATGTAAAAGTTACATTACAAGATGCTGATAATTAGATTATAAGTATAACTGATGTAAAAGTTACATTACAAGCCGCTGATAATTAGATTATAAGTATAACTGATGTAAAAGTTACATTACAAGATGCTGATAATTAGATTATAAGTATAACTGATGTAAAAGTTACATTACAAGCCGCTGATAATTAGATTATAAGTATAACTGATGTAAAAGTTACATTAAAAGCCGCTGATAATTAGATTATAAGTATAACTGATGTAAAAGTTACATTACAAGCCGCTGATAATTAGATTATAAGTATAATTGATACCAAAAGTTACATTAAAAGCCGCTGATAATTAGATTATAAATATAATTGATACCAAAAGTTACATTAAAAGCCACTGATAATTAGATTATAAGTATAATTGATACAAAAAGTTACATTACAAGCCGCTGATAATTAGATTATAAGTATAATTGATGCAAAAGTTACATTACAAGCCGCTGATAATTAGATTATAAGTATAATTGATACCAAAAGTTACATTACAAGATGCTGATAATTAGATTATAAGTATAACTGATGTAAAAGTTACATTACAAGCCGCTGATAATTAGATTATAAGTATAATTGATGCAAAAGTTACATTACAAGCCGCTGATAATTAGATTATTAGTATAACTGATGTAAAAGTTACATTACAAGATGCTGATAATTAGATTATAAGTATAACTGATGTAAAAGTTACATTACAAGATGCTGATAATTAGATTATAAGTATAATTGATGCAAAAGTTACATTACAAGCCGCTGATAATTAGATTATAAGTATAATTGATACCAAAAGTTACATTACAAGCCGCTGATAATTAGATTATAAGTATAACTGATGTAAAAGTTACATTACAAGCTGCTGATAATTAGATTATAAGTATAACTGATGTAAAAGTTACATTACAAGCCGCTGATAATTAGATTATAAGTATAACTGATGTAAAAGTTACATTACAAGCCGCTGATAATTAGATTATAAGTATAACTGATGTAAAAGTTACATTACAAGCCGCTGATAATTAGATTATAAGTATAACTGATGTAAAAGTTACATTACAAGCCGCTGATAATTAGATTATAAGTATAACTGATGAAAAAGTTACATTACAAGCCGCTGATAATTAGATTATAAGTATAACTGATGCAAAGTCATGCTAGAAAATTTGAACATTGACAGCAAGGATTTAAGAATAATAAAGAACATGTACTGGCAATAAACAGCAGCAATAAGAGTTGGAAATTAATTTGGCCCTTTTCAACAAATAGAACAAGGAGTCAGACAGGGATGCGTACATTCACCAGACCTGTTCTCTTTATACAGTGAAAACATATTGCGTGCAATAGTAGATATACCAGGAATATCAGTGGGAGGACATAACATAAATAATTTGAGATATGCTGATGACACTGTTCTATTTGCAAAAAGACCTTCAAGATTTAATTAATGTAGTAGTCACAGAAAGTAAAGAGAAAGACCTCTTCTTAAATATCAAGAAAACAGAAGTAATGGTTATTTCAAAGAAAAAAATAACACACCTTTCAAGATCAAAGTGAATGATATTGTATTAAAACAGGCCCACCAATTCAAATATCTAGGTACAATGATTACAGCAGATGGAAGATGTTCAACAGAAATAAGATGCAGAATAGGACAGGCAAAAACAGCATTCAGAAAAATGAAAAGTGTACTGTGTAATATGACCTTGTCATTAGAGGTGAGAAAGAGAGTTCTGCAGTGCTATATAACCCCTATACTAACATATGGGTGCGAGTCTTGGACAATAAACAAACTGGAAAGTGGGAGATTAGAGGCAACAAAGATGTGGTTCTACAGAAGAATGCTGAGAATACCACGGACTGCCAGAAAAACTAATGTAGAGGTGTTGAGGGAGGCAAATGCGAAGCGGACCTTGATCAACAATATAAGAAAAAGGCAATCTTCTTTTTTTTGGCCACTTCATGAGACCGGCAGGTTTAGAGAACATAGTCACAACAGGCAAAATTGAAGGCAGCAGAGACAGAGGGCGACAACGTGGGAAAATATTAGACAGTTTGACAAACTGGCACAACAGGTAAACAACAACGACTGTGATACATAATACTGTGGACAGAGTGCTGTGGAGAGCCATGACTGCCTACGCCAGCTGGCATGGCACCTGATGATGATGATGATGATGATGGTAAAGACACATTACAAGCCGCTGATAAATAGATTATAAGTATAACTGATGCACAAACTATATTTCTGGTAATGACTTGGCCTTGAAATACACAATAAACAATGGAAGGTTAGATAAGACTGACATTGTAAGATTCAGTTCATTGTTGGAAAATACGAGTAAACATCTAAGTAAAATACCAGTAAACATCTAAGGAAAATACGAGTAAACATCTAAGGAAAATACGAGTAAACATCTAAGGAAAATACGAGTAAACATCTAAGGAAAATACGAGTAAACATCTAAGGAAAATACGAGTAAACATCTAAGGAAAATACCAGTAAACATCTAAGTAAAATACGAGTAAACATCTAAGGAAAATACCAGTAAACATCTAAGGACATATGTTTTTTGGGTGAGAGAAAGTAGGGGGCGGGCTGTAGACAGATCAAGGTAAGGTACTAGAAAAATAGGATAAACAGGCCCGTAGAGACAACTTTTTGGAGGGTGGGGTGGGGGAGGAAAGTTTCATCAAGCAAAAAAAAGTTTATCACTCCCTTTTAGTAATTTTCAATGTATTAGAAAAGTGGGAGGGGTCGAACCACAAGGAGAAAAAATAAAGGAGGAAATGTGGGAGGGAGTGATACACATACTTTAAGTAGTTTGCTATTGTTTTCTGAATGGTTCGGACTCACAATTGCCTGTGACCGGTTTCGAACCCGGTACCTTTGCCGTTACAGACACTCTTTTTACCACTCTGCTACAGAGCTGCTAAAAACAAGAAAAGATATAGGTTTGATAAGGAATTTGCATTGAATTTAGTTCAACTACGAAACCGTTATAGAATTTCCTAAAAATATAGTTGTGCAATACCCTCTATGGTACCCACCCTAATCCCTACCCCATTTTTCTACGGGCTTGAGGATGATGGAATTTTTCATTAAGAATTGCAGAAAACATTTTAGGATGAGAATTGTTCTAGTTTTGATAGAAAGTGCTAAAGAGAAAAACTGAAAAAATACCTGGTAGAAATAAATACGAGAGGGTATGATGAAAACATCTCTCAAGACAGTAGATAAGGAGGTGGATGTGGTTTGAGAGGCTCATACCCTGCTCTATTCTAGAAAATCAGAACATCACAATTAGTGCTAGAAATATAGACAAAAGGTAGTTAAGTCCTCACCACCGTAGCGATTTTTCGCAGGAAAAAATTATTCACATTTTTCATCAAAAAAATAGAGATTTTGGGACAGAGTAGAGCACAAGATATTTTACCCCCAACCGCCTTATGAAAAAGTATTTACGGCCCTGCTAAAATAATACGACAACAAATCCTGTTTAGGACGTAGCCATCAACGCCGCATTTTTTTGGCTGTAATTGTTTTCTAGGTAATACACATACTTTCAGTAGTTTGCTATTGTTTTCTGAATGGTTCGGACTCACAATTGCCTGTGACGGGTTTCGAACCCGGTACCTTTGCCGTTACAGACACTCTTTTTACCACTCTGCTACAGAGCTGCCAAAAACAAGAAAAGATATAGGTTTGATAAGGAATTTGCATTAATATTTGGAGGTCGTGGTGACTGGATTACCAGATATGCAATATTCACTATGTTTTGATGATTGTAAAGCTTTGATATAACCAAATTGGACACACATCCGCGGTTGAAGAGAGGCGGCCATCATGCGAGATACATTTTACTTAATCAAACCACAGATTTCTTGTTGTGTCATCTTCAGGGAGTTGAAGTGTCAAAAAGGAAAATGTTTTCTCGATACTCAGAACAATAGACACGTTTATTCAACATAAAAGCCTCCATCTCCGACTTTATCAGTTTACCTTCGTAATAGTCAATGTTTTATTGTCCATATCATTTCTCAAGTGGGACTATCGTCACGTATTATGTAAAATATTTGGTGAAGATTATGCCAAATCGCATCCATACACGAATCATTATCTGTCCAAATATTGCATTTATCGTTGGAGTCCGTCGCCAGACCATCCTTGTATAGAATTATTGTCAATATTATCAGTGTATATATTGAATCAGTGTCTCCCCCCAAGAGTATCAAAGCAATGTTTTCGTTTATCTTAATCCAGTCAAGCCAAACAATTTAATTATGTTTGAGATATGAAACGTAATTATTATTATTATTACTAGGTGTCAAATCAGGCGACTCCTTCTAAGATAGTGTGAAATCTTTAAACAACTTTTGTTCTCGTCAAAAACACGCAATGTTGGTATCACTGGTCAATAAATAACAAAAGCAGGTCACGCGATTCGGACACCTTTGAGTAAATCTGTATTAATAATCTGCGGTGTACCTTGTTAACGTAAAACTATGCAGGCATGACGAGAGTTGACCCGCCCCCGCGTCCACAATTCACTTCAGTTTCATGTATTGTTTAACTGTCGTCATCATAAATCGCCATCTGGGGTAGTTTGACCAATGAAATCACATATCTGGCTGTCAATCAAGTGACCAGTAAGTTTGTCTATACTATTTAAAAAAAGTAAATATTAAATACTAGATTTAATTCGCTGACCATTGAAATTTGTCTATTTGATATTTGGTAGATAAGTAATTGGATAATTTGAAGCTGGTCAGATACATTCATTCCGAGTTTATTCAGACTTCTGGATGGTCAGACTTGCATATCGTGTTTATTGCGATTGACCTTATATTGTTTCTTCACCAAAAGGACTTGTGAGATTTACAGTTTGGGAGATTCTAGTTCATTTTATAGTTTTGAAGTTGTCTCTCTGTGGGATTATTTCATCTATCATCAACTAGTTGCGTATCAGGACAAAACTTCATTCTGGTAAGTCAAATTAGGTATATAATAATATAGAATAAATTAAATTTAACAAATTAACGTTTTAACATATTGCACGTGGAAGTTGAATTACGGCAATAATTGTTGGATCGATTTACTGTACATTTTCCCTGATATTGATATATATAAACATAATATTTTCCATGTCATTGCGGCGCTAAAACATGTAACAATATAACAAGCAATGCAAGATAAGATAGAATGTTGGTCACACATTTCAGTCTGAAGTTGGTTACATATTTCAGATTGAAGTTAGTCAAATATTTCAGATTGAAGTTGGTCACATATTTCAGTCTAAAGGTGGTCCCATTTTTCAATCTGAAGTTGGTCACATATTTCAGTCGAAAGGTGGTCACATTTTTCAATCTGAAGTTGGTCACATATTTCAGTCTGAAGTTCAATTTTTTTAGAAAGAAGCATGTATTTACAAACGTCTAACACGTGTATTGTATGAATCTATGAATATTAGCTTATTTGTGCAGAAAACTTCATTCGTGTCTTGTAGTAGATATGAGGGAGTCACATTTATAGTAATAATCAAATAGTTTGTCCACATTTATAGCGTGTCCATATTTATAGAATGTCCATATTTATAGCTTGTCCATATTTATCCAAATAATATGTACTTCTGTAATGGTTTTATTAGAACGACCATGTCGACACCTTTGTCACTTTATTAGAACACAAAATGTCATGCAAATTTATTGGAACACAAAATGTCATGCAAATTTATTGGAACACAAAATACCATGACAATTTATTGGAACACAAAATACCATGACAATTAATTGGAACACAAAATGCAACTTCAATTTATTGGAACACAAAATGTCATGCAAATTTATTGGAACACAAAATACCATGCCAATTTATTGGAACACAAAATCTCAGTAAAATTTATTGGAACACAAAATACCATGCCAATTTATTGGAACACAAAATGTCATGCAAATTTATTGGAACACAAAATACCATGCCAATTTATTGGAACACAAAATGTCATTGTGCTAACAAGAGTAGAATTACTCACTGTTATTGGATATCTACAAGAACAATAAATGTATTAAAACATACCATCTTCTTCTGTGTTTGTTCTCATTTTCCTGCTGTTGGATACAGTAACAAAAAAGTGCATCATCTTGTGAAAAGAGGAAAAGATGCAGCATTTCAACAGCGGAGAGTAGCTAGAAAGTCACGGGTACACCAAAACCTATCTACGGTGGATATCTCATGTCGAACTGTCCAAGGAATTCAGATAACTTTCAAAAGTGGATGTAACAGAAGATCATCATCATTTCTGATGGACGAACAACATAATTATTTCAAAGTGACCCAGAAGTCGGATGGAAGAAGGCTGAAACGATATCGCAGTAAAGCTGTAAACCATGATGTACCGCATCCCGTTCTCCGAGCAACAATCTGCTAATCTGCGTAAGTTTCAGAACGAATGCAGGCAGAAAGTAAACCATATATAAACACTAAAAGAAAAACCAAAATAATCAACAAAACAGCAGAAAAAAATTACTAAAAATACACGGATAAAATAGAACATTATACAAACTATCTCTCGGTCTCTTGATCTTATAGGCGGTCTCTCACAAATAATCACAAATGATGGTAGATATACAACAGACGTTCAAAGGTGAATAGTAATGACGAAAAGTAGTTATCAATGACATGAGAAAATATATTGATATCTAAACAAATTACAAACTAAATATGATAACAATAACATTCTTGATCTCATCTATATTATTGTATGGCTCAGAAACATGGACACTGAACAAACAACTGGAAGACAGAATTGATGCCTTTGAGATGTGGATATATAAAATCTTCATGAAAATAGACAAAAATAAAGAGTTCGGACAAACACTTCGTATGAAAAAAAACTATTAAAAAGAAATATAAATAAGATAAGCAGTTTGGACATATTAAAATACATGACACCTTGTTAAAGACCTTACTTGAGGGTAGGGTTGAGAGGAGGCGAGCAAGAGATAGGCAGTGATATATCGTGGGAAGGAATAATAACGAGATTATATTGATCTAGCAGACATGATTCGATCTAGCAGAGTGCACCACCAAGACAAGAAACAAAATGTTGGAGGTCCGTTGCAGCGAACCTTCGTTCTGGGGACATCGCATAATGATGATCAATCTATATATAGTGTATTGTGTTTAGTGATGGTTTCGCCTCATTTAGTAGAGACCAGCCTCTTTCAACCTAGGACTGGTGTCCATATTGGTTATATCAGGGCGTAGTGTATTGTGTATTAGCTATCTTTAAAAAAAAACAAAAAAACTTTCTTCGCAGGTAGAACACAGGATTTGAACCAGATCCATTAAACTGACATCGATTCGCCTCATAACTTTTGTCAGCGCATTTAACATTGATTCATATTTCTAGACAAATCGGTTTTTTCTGAACAGTTCTGGTTCAGATCTCAACTGCTAACTTCTGATTTTTTTTTCTACATTCTTAAATATTTCCTAATTACTTGCATATTATTCAATTAGTATTTCTGAGTGTTTTGTTTTTTCTCCCCTCCCGCCTCGTCGCATGTACGAGCATACATAATCATTATGCATATATTCTGTGTGAGAAAACTCAGATGATTATGCGTGCAGTAAAACTTGAGTCCCACTCAATAGGAGAACGGGGGAAGTCGACGATAAGATATTTGAAATGAACATCACTGCAAGGCACACTTAATAAATTTGTGGAGTCCTTGTGGTCAATCGTATATTTCACAGTATGCTAATTATCAGGAATGATAGCCTATTGCCCGGTCACATGACTTCATGCAGGGGAGCACTTTACAGGGTGTGATTAAATACTTGATGTAACAGGAACGAGAACTCTGGAAGCGATGTCCGCCGTGTGGAAGTCGGTAGCAGATCCAGACACCATTCAACAGTCCCACTTAAGATTCATGAATATATTTAAATATATTATTATTGGAGTGCGTCTCAATAATTACCGTTATATATATCATGGCTGCTGTCAGGGCCGTAATTCTGGGGGCGTTTGAAGATTGCTGCGTTCGTTCTCACTCATGCTGGTTAGGGGATGTCCTTAAATCACCTAAAAAATTGATCAATTCGTTACTCCTTCTCCCATGTCAACGACTGTCAAGAATTCAGGGCCGCCTCTGTTTAATTATGTCAAAATAATTCCCAACCATCTAAACAATTTCTTTGCAGTAGAAGTAAAAAAAAAAAACAACAACAAACGTTCTTGTTCTTATCTGTAGAAAAGTATTTAAAATTCATACAATTTAATTGGCATATAAAAGCATTATTGTGGACATTGTTTTCAAATCCCATGCTCGTTTCAATAAGTGACAAGCATTTTCATACCCCCTTCTCCCTTCACTAATTGTGGACATAATGTATGACGAGATGCCCAGCAGGGCTGGCACCAGAAATCTGACCTAACGCTGAGAGAAACAACGACAACAAGATCATGAGACTACTGTATGCCAATAATGGATGTAAACTGAAGAAAAGACAAGATCATGAGACTACTGGATGTAAACTCAAAACAAGATCATGAGACTACTGGATGTAAACTCAAAACAAGATCATGAGACTACTGGATGTAAACTCAAAACAAGATCATGAGACTACTGTATGCCACTACTGGATGTAAACTCAAAACAAGATCATGAGACTACTGGATGTAAACTCAAAACAAGATCATGAGACTACTGGATGTAAACTCATAACAAGATCATGAGACTACTGTATGCCACTACTGGATGTAAACTGCAGACAAGACAAAACAGTGATGATTGGTGTCATTTTTGTAAATGCTACATACGGAGTAGCGCTTAATGAAAATGAATCCATACTGGTCAGCAGCAAGGACATACAACATGAGAATGGCAACAGCAAAAGGAGGAAGTAGGTGGATGAAAGAGTTACAGATATTCAGATATGTCACAATATTGGTGCATATCAAGCGACTAAACATCCATGGTCTGAAAACCGATAGTCATTAAATCTTGCAGCTCCTTACAGCAAAGACAGAGAAATGACAATAGAGAGATTAACATCAATCAATCACGTACCATGCCGAGTGGCGTAGGCCATCATGATTCTACAAAACTATGTCTCTTGTGTTTGTTAATAATTTCACTTGGTGACTTTCTGTACCACAGTGACATCCCATCCAAAAATGTCTCTCTTTGTCTTCCTCTATCTCTTCAGTTACCCCTTGATATTTGCAGTGGTTGCTAAATGATCAAGTTGGGCTATTCTCATCACATGCCAAAACAATCTTGACTGTCTGCTTCTAATATTTTTTATAATTTGTCTTTTTACTCTTTTCCTATTAATTTTCCTAGCTGTGAATGGAATTTTCATCATTCTTCTTTACCGTCCATGATTTGCATCCATAACCAAGAATTGGTTCAATATAAACATCAAGGAACTTGAAATGTGGGAATGTGAAAATAGTATACGTTAAAATTATTATATTTTTAACTCATACAATTTTAAGTGAAGATAATTAATTAGATAAAATAAACCACGGATTAATAATTTAAACATTATTCCAATTAGATCAGATGTGGTCTCAGCAAAGAAACAGAGACTGCACAAATCTCTTCACATTGTGTGCTCCTTTCTATTAAGATCTTGAAAAAGGCATATCTTTCTTTATACCTAAAATATATCTTTTGTTTAAAATTTCCACAATCAGTTCCATTTACTAAACATTGAATTTTTTTCCCTAAAAGGGAGCAAAGAGAATTTAAAAAACTAAAACTTGCCATGTATATCATTAGAGCCAACTAAGACCCATCCCATAGTGGGTCAAAGTAACCCAGAGAGCATCTTGAAGTCAGATTTGAAGACCGAAAGATGCAAATATCGTAACGAGCTGTAAATAACTATTGTAGCAGGACAATGATCCGTAATTTCCACAGGATGTAGTCCAGAAAGCGGAACAACGTTGTGTCGCCATTCCATTTGCGTGAAAATCCTGACTTCGGAGTTTCCTTGCCTATTAAAATATGCAGACTATTTTCTTTCACACAAATAAGATTAAATGTATTCCATTCATGTTAAGGATTACATCATTACATTAACGCTACAGAAGAAATGTTTCCCATTCGTGCTAAACACCAACCGTTTCATTGTCGAGCTAAACACCAAACGTTTTATTGTCGAGCTAAACACTAAACGTTTTATTGTCGAGGTAAACACCAAACGTTTTATTGTCGAGCTAAACACTAAACGTTTTATTGTCGAGGTAAACACCAAACGTTTTATTGTCGAGCTAAACACCAAACGTTTTATTGTCGAACGAACACCAAACTTTTCCCATTCGTGATGAAGACCAAACTTTTCCCATTCGTGATGAAGACCAAACTTTTCCCATTCGTGATGAAGACCAAACTTTTCCCATTCGTGATGAAGACCAAACGTTTCCAATTCGTGATCACACAATCAATACCTGACCGGGACTCTGAGTCTACATACACTGGGATGGCTGCTGGAACGGAGGACTGAACACTTATGGGAATGCCCCGCGTGCTGTGAAGCCAGTTTCTAATTAAGAATCAAGAATTCGTTATAAAAACCAAACGTTTCCCCAATTCGTGCTAATTTACTAAATGTTTCCCCAATTCGTGCTAATGACTAAATGTTTCCCCAATTCGTGCTAATTTACTAAATGTTTCCCCAATTCGTGCTAATGACTAAATGTTTCCCCAATTCGTGCTAATGACTAAATGTTTCCTCAATTCGTGCTAATGACTAAATATTTCCCCAATTCTTGTTAACGACTAAATATATTCCCAATTCTTGTTAACGACTAAATATTTTCCCAATTCCTGTTAACGACTAAATATTTCCCCAATTCGTGCTAATGACTAAATAATTCCCCAATTCTTGTTAATGACTAATGGTTTTCTCTGCTGTGTCTGTTTATATTTTAACACATTTTATTGCATGCTACTTGATATTTCACAGGATGAAACAATGATAATGGAAGAAGAACAGCGTTCTCCATCTCCTTCATCATCGCTAGAACTTGAAACGATGGCGCCATCAAAAGCTTCTTCTCGTACATTGTCCCTATCATCGATGGATACATCATCACATCCTGTCAGTGAAAGTATTAATGGTCGTATCACTCCTATTGATCAGGATGTGGAAATCGACATTGTTGGAGATTCGTCACCGACTCGTGCCTTCTACCTGTCTGCTGACAGTGGTGTCATTTCTGACATATCTTCTAGTGTCAACGATACAGTACACAAACAAAATGTTCATGACATCAACGGTGATGTCACAGTTGACCGCTCAACCCATGGGGCTAGTTTGCCCACGACTTTGGCGTCTCCAAATTCCAGTTCTGCTAGAGTTACAAGTCTACATTCCACACCAGATCGCATTATCCCGAACAAACCACAATTTTCCAGCACGCCAGTTTCCCAAATATGGCATCCAGTGTTCAATCCTCGGCCTCAGACGAATGTAGTGAACATTCCTCAACCACCCATCTACCCTTACATGAACCTGGCAGCACCTACTACATACCCACTACTGCACCCATCAATCTTAAATTCGCCTCATACCACAGGCAGTGCTAGCACAGCACCTCATGGCTTTGATTTATTTCCATTCCCTAAATATACTAATATACTACCCCACGCTGACATGAGTCTTCTTAGAAACCCTTATGACCTGGGACTTCTTAGAAATTCACATGATTTTGGAATGTTGAGAAACTTACAACATCCCGGTACAAGCATCGGATCGCCTCTTCAGTTAGACACGCCCTTAAATTTAACAAATCATCGCTCCTCTAACCTCCCTACAACAAATTTATCTCCCCTCGGTTCAGTCTACTCCAGTTTTTTGACACCTACTCGAGGCGTCTTTTCTACAAACCAATCTCAGATGGTGCCCACATTCAGCAGCAATTTCGGACATCATCATTCTTTAGGCATGTTTGATGCTAATACCTTACAAGCCGCAGGATCAAGTTATCCTCTACCTATGTTATCATTGCCTCAAGAATATCCCCTGAACATGTCCACAAGACCTAGCTCACAAGACGCCATCACTACTGCTTGTAGCAACAATGAAGGACCAAGTGAATCCAAAAGAAGGCGTATATCTCGCAGGCCTAAGAAAAACGACGACGTGCATCTAAAATTAATGGAAAACTCAACCATTCAAAATCTAACAAACGTGAAAGTAGAAATACATCCAGAATGTTCTACAATATTTCAATCTCCTAAAGAACAATTTGTGAAAGGCATCGTTATGGGAGTACCTCCAAATGGAGCACGGCCGATCTCGTTTTTAGTAAAAGGCAAGGGTAAGATGGAGGGACCAGACAAAAAGTCTAGATCTGTTAAAAAATTTAAAGAGAATGCATGTGATAGCGAAAGTGACAGCGCAAAACAACGAAACAAACCGGAGCTGTTTGGAGACAATGATATGAACGAGCTGCTGGTGGAGTTTTACGAGTGCCCGGAGAGGGAGAGATTCTGTGACCGCAACTTGAAATTTCAGGTAAGCATCACACATACATTCTAAGTTTTACCGTATCGTTGTTAATTGTAGTTATCTAGTGGCTTGAATCTAAGTCATGTATATTTGGGGAGGGGAGTGTGTTAAGCGATTTTACAACAAAAAGTCATCAAATTTCGTAGGAAAAAGGAACGTATTAAATCGAACGAATGATCTTTGTTGTAGATACCCCCCCCCCTAGTGAAAACGTATCTACGGTCCTGTTTAAATCTGATCTAATATATTTTCTGCTACCACAATAAGCGTTTTTAATGGAGCCAACTTTATTTTGTGTTCATGTCCTTGCGCAAGTCTACGCTGTATAATCTTCGTATCCACGTGGTTTGAACTTTTCTATTTAGTATTCCATTTCAAATTCTATTTTCTGTTTAATTGTCGTATTCGTATATGCATAAATCACATTAGGAAAATGTAGCTTTGTAACTTTATTTTCATGTCTGCTGATGTTTCACCTGTAAGGTTTTTTTTTGGTGTATGGCCATTGCTAATCTCTTTCTTATTTCAACTGAACATCTCCAGTATGTTGAATTGTTGCAGATTATCAAAAGCCTCTTTTCTTGGCGGTAGTGAAACTGCTTAAACTTTGGACATGCGCAAGACACGACTCACTTTTGAAAACTATTTTGCAAGGAACAGTTGAAGGTTGGAAAGAAAATCTTGTATTTATAACTTCAAAGAATGGTCTGTCCACGCTCATAGCTGATAACAGAAAGGAATGATCCGGGCATGATTTGGCTAAACTCATGGCTGAGAACAGAAAGGAATGATCCCGGCATGATTTGGCTAAACTCATGGCTGAGAACAGAAAGGAATGATTTGGCTAAACTCATGGCTGAGAACAGAAAGGAATGATTTGGCTAAACTCATGGCTGAGAACAGAAAGGAATGATCCGGGCATGATTTGGCTAAACTCATGGCTGAGAACAGAAAGGAATGATTTGGCTAAACTCATGGCTGAGAACAGAAAGGAATGATTTGGCTAAACTCATGGCTGAGAACAGAAAGGAATGATTTGGCTAAACTCATGGCTGAGAACAGAAAGGAATGATTTGGCTAAACTCATGGCTGAGAACAGAAAGGAATGATCCCGGCATGATTTGGCTAAACTCATGGCTGAGAACAGAAAGGAATGATCCCGGCATGATTTGGCTAAACTCATGGCTGAGAACAGATGTTTGTAGACCTTTTTTCTGTTTCCAAATGTGGTTAAAGAAAACATATTTAGGGAACAACAAAACCTGTTCCTAAATGTGAAAAAGACAAAAGTAATGACAGCCAAAAAAGTAAAAATAAGATAAAATAAGTAAAATAAAAATTACTATTGACAACAATGTTTCAGAAGTGACAAATTTTGAATATCTAGGAGCTAACATAAACAGTGCAGGAGACTGCGTAGTCGAGATCAGGAGGAGAGCCGTAATAGCGCTGTTCAAATTAAAGCAACTGAAATAAACGATGACATGTGCATATAAGGGGACACAATATTCCCGTCTCCTTACTATAACAGTTGTATTCACAGCCCTCATCAAATATGGATGAAGAATGATGTTTAGGCTTATATTCTCAGCTCTTGTTCTAAAAATAGAATTAGCAAGATCAATGTTTGAGTCTGCCGAAGACGATAGTGTCGGGCCATTGGCGCAAATAAAACGGCGACACAATGCATTACCATTCTCTGGACGACATCCTGCTTGAAATCTAGCTGAAGAAGAAGAAGAAGAATGTTTGAGTCAATATGTTCAATTATTAAAATAAATACATTTTGTGAAAGTTGTAAAATTGTTACTAAAGTAGATAAAATAAATATAATTGTAACTGTAACGTTGATTTACTAATGGAACAGCTAAATATGATACGCAGTGTAAACTATGAAAGTGAAAGTTGAGGAAAATATGAAACTCAACCAATAAATCTGATAAATGGTAGTAACTGCAATGTTCGAGAGCTCTCTGGCTAATCCGGTTATCAATTTGAATCCCATTTACATCTTGTAATCATATGGATTGTTCCAGAAATTTTTGAGGATTTTTGCTTAAAGCACAAGTGTACGTACTATGAGTGGTATTCTTGGCACACGCCCTGCCGTTTCGTTGAGGTACGGAGTCTATATGGGGTAAGCCAAGCACAATGAAGTCAATCCTCTACACCTTTTGAGCACTTTGAAATACAATATTCACTTGCTGAATTCAACAAATAAATAATGTGAACTACAATATTCACTTGATGGAATCATCAAATAAATATGAACACCATAGTTTGTAAGATTGTGTGACGAAAATTAATTGTTTATTTCAGGTACCCAAGATACCAGACACCATTGAAAGTCAGTCAGAACTCAAACTTGCCTTATTACGCCTGTTCAGCAACAGTAATCTTCCGCCAGTGCCCAGTGCTTTGCAGCACAGTATCCACGCTCTCTCGCAGTATCCATACATGCAGCACATATTCAGCGTAAGAATTTCTCTTGTTTGCTTATCTTTGTTAATCTATATTTTAGTTTGAAGTTATAAACTGGGGGTTAAAATTAATGTCTTTTTTAATGCCAGAAATTGATGTGCTGGGTAGGAATACAAAATAATGCAGCTATGTTGTGAAACCAGCAGTATAGTGTATTTCAAGCTTCCCGGCAGACATTGTACAAAGCCTTGTGTTGGTTATCCTAGAGTGAACGCATGTCTTATACTCAAAAGCTCACCAATAATTACATAAAATATTGTTAAAATGAGATAATTTCTTCCTGTACACATCCTGACATTGCTGCGGCAAGCAGACTTTATTTGCATAGCCTCTAAAAAACCCCTTGTAGTTCTGAACAAGAAAACATGCAGTAAACAGCAAAGTTCTTTTAAAATAGTACATTCCAAAATTCGTGCCCAACTTTAGAAAATTCTAACATTGCATCATCTTCACAAATTGAATAACATCGCATCAACTTCACAAATTGAATAACATCGCATCAACTTCACAAATTGAATAACATTGCATCATCTTCACAAATTGAATAACATCGCATCAACTTCACAAATTGAATAACATCGCATCAACTTCACAAATTGAATAACATCGCATCAACTTCACAAATTGAATAACATCGCATCAACTTCACAAACTGAATAAGAATTTTGTATTTGTACTATCATACTTTTTGTTTGAAAAAATGGTTAAAGTGAGGTACCAAATTTAGCATGAAATAAAACTATAGTTAGAACAATAGTAGTTGAATATGTTTAGAATTTTTCACACCAATGATTTAATATCCTTGATTGTTCTGTTAATGTTGATTGATCTGTTCGTGTCGATTGTTCTGTTCATATTGATTGTTCTGTTCATGTTGATTGTTCTGTATCAATTAATTAATCAATTTCTCTTTAACAGCTGCATGCGCAAGGGATCAACCTGGACATACTCAAGTTTGGAGCATATGGCATGGGATTTGAGAACATCCATCTTGTTGAGCTGGGAGAAGGAAAGTTTAATTCCATCTTGGATCAAATGAGTTACCTGGGAGGTTAGTTTCTTATCAGATTTGTACTGGATGTAGTTTATTATTTGTGAAGGTCATTCGTAGCAACGACTATCTTGGTGGTGATGATGATAAAAGTGTGGATGATAATCATGTGGATGATGAAGTTTCAGATTTTTGATTATCAACCAACATCAGAGCTCTGAGAAGATTCCTATACAATCTCGTTAGCTTTTCTATCAGCCATCTAAGGGTATACAAGCTCATTGTACCAATCAGTTGTTGGTTGGGCATTCTTTGAATCTTTACAGAGAGTAACTTTCTTTCCTCTCCGTGGTCACTCTATTTCTAGTATTCTGTGAACATGAACATTTTCTTGTTCGACTTCCTCTTTATCACTTTGCAGTGCGGCTGCAACCGCTCCACATAACTCAGCTTTTTCTCTTATCATTCACCCATCAATTATAGCATTTCGCAACAATACATCAGATTACCTTCGACTCCATTTGCCCTGGACAAATATACAGTGTGATATATTAGATGTGTATCCCGTTCCTTTCTTGTAATGAAGTTTTTAATTATGTGTATCATGCTATGACAGTCTGATAGAATCACTGTGCGTGTTGGTGTGTGCGTGT
Organism: Meghimatium bilineatum; assembly: GCA_034231615.1. Classification (NCBI taxonomy): domain Eukaryota; kingdom Metazoa; phylum Mollusca; class Gastropoda; order Stylommatophora; family Philomycidae; genus Meghimatium; species Meghimatium bilineatum. Next base: position 7,607,803 of record CM067312.1, read on the forward strand.
TGCTGTATGTGTGTGTTGGTGTTTGTGTTGCTGTATGTGTGTGTTAGTCTTGTAGTGATACATTTATGTGGATGTATATGTGGCTTATCTGCATCCATTCTCTCAAACTCCTGCAGGTCAGCGGGATATACTCCATAGAACAGAATACCAGGTTTTACAAATTGGCAGGGATATCTGTGCCTTTCAGCCTGACACATCCAATTTCAGCACAGCTTCTGAATGTCTTTAATCCTCATGTGATCAGTCAGCTAATTCAAGCCTTGAAACCTCCTTAGTTGCCTCTTACAATATGCATTAACTGTCACTATTCTTTGACAAATAACTCACTATTCCTTGCTCCCTTTTAGAACCTGGGAAGATACTAGGTATTGAAGGTGATAATGATATAGGTAGTATTAATGGTGTGTGTGGGGATGTGATGGTGTGTGTGGGGATGTGATGGTGTGTGTGGGGATGTGATAGTGTGTGTGAGGATGAGATTGTGTGTATGGGTATGTGATGGTGTATGTGGGGATGTGATGGTGTGTGTGGGGATGTGATGGTGTGTGTATGGGGATGTGATGGTGTGTGTATGAGGATGTGATGGTGTGTGTATGAGGATGTGATGGTGTGTGTGAGGATCTGATGGTGTGTGTGAGGATGTGATGGTGTGATGGTGTGTGTATGAGGATGTGATGGTGTGTGTGGGGATGTGATGGTGTGTGTGGGGATGTGATGGTGTGTGTGGGGATGTGATGGTGTGTGTATGAGGATGTGATGGTGTGTGTGAGGATGTGATGGTGTGTGTGAGGATGTGATGGTGTGTGTGGGGATGTGATGGTGTGTGTGAGGATGTGATGGTGTGTGTATGAGGATGTGATGGTGTGTGTGGGCATGTGATGGTGTGTGTGGGCATGTGATGGTGTGTGTGGGCATGTGATGGTGTGTGTGGGGATGTGATGGTGTGTGTGGGGATGTGATGGTGTGTGTGAGGATGTGATGGTGTGTGTGGGGATGTGATAGTGTGTGTGGGCATGTGATGGTGTGTGTGGGCATGTGATGGTGTATGTGATGGTGTGTGTCCATGGTCTGACGATAAGATGACAGTGGTAAATGTGAGGATGATGATGATATTGATGGTGCCGATGATAAGTTGATTGTTGATAATATAGGTAATGTTGTGTTTCAACAAATACAAAAACTTATCGTTACAGAGGATGATCTCCTGCATTGCTTGGTCAAGAATGAGAAAACTGGTGCCATATGTGGCCATGTTGCTCAAGAGATCGGAAAAATTCGTCGACATTCTAAAAACCACTACCCGGACAAGAAGTGGGTTTGTGTGTTTTGTCGTGTCCAGATGTGTGACATGACAGACTTGGAGAGACACACTGCCACACATACAGGTAACACCGATATGTTTAGATAGTGGGAATCTAATGTTTCTCTTTTCCTTGGTGTCTATTATCTATTGTGATAGATCCAAAATTATTACTTCTTTCTTGTGAATTTATCTGTTTGATGTCTCTTTTTGATAGATCTGTCTTTGTGATGTCTCTGATAGATCTGTCTTTGTGATGTCTCTGATAGATCTGTCTTTGTGATGTCTCTCTTTGATAGATCTGTCTTTGTGATGTCTCTGATAGATCTGTCTTTGTGATGTCTCTGATAGATCTGTCTTTGTCATGTCTCTGATAGATCTGTCTTTGTCATGTCTCTGATAGATCTGTCTTTGTCATGTCTCTGATAGATCTGTCTTTGTGATGTCTCTGATAGATCTGTCTTTGTGATGTCTCTGATAGATCTGTCTTTGTGATGTCTCTGATAGATCTGTCTTTGTGATGTCTCTGATAGATCTGTCTTTGTGATGTCTCTCTTTGATAGATCTGTCTTTGTGATGTCTCTCTTTGATAGATCTGTCTTTGTGATGTCTCTCTTTGATAGATCTGTCTTTGTGATGTCTCTGATAGATCTGTCTTTGTGATATCTCTCATTGATATATTTGTCTTAGTGATGTATCTCTTTGATAGATCTGTCTTTGTGATGTCTCTGATAGATCTGTCTTTGTGATGTCTCTGATAGATCTGTCTTTGTGATATCTCTCATTGATATATTTGTCTTAGTGATGTCTCTCTTTGATACATCTATCTTTGTGATGTCTCTCTTTGATAGATCTGTCTTTGTGATGTATCTCTTTGATAGATCTGTCTTTGTGATGTCTCTCTTTGATACATGTCTTAGTGATGTCTGTTCTGCTTCTTCTGCCCATGTTCTCAAACTCCTGCAGATTAGCAGAATGTTGTCCAGAATGTGGTGATTTAGTTTTTCTGCTATATGTAAATCTTTGTCTGAAACATCTGACTTCAGCATGGCTTCTAGGTCACTTTGACACTATATGGAACGGGACAACCAACCCCATCCCCCCATATCCTCTTGTTTTGTCTCTTGCGACATGCAAGGAAGGTAAATAGTGTTGCTATTCTTTGCTTCCCTTTTTTGCCCACACAACACACAAGTGAAAGCCTGTTCTATAACTCATTGCTACAACTGTCTTTGTTCTGTTTTGTTTAGATTAATTAGAGGGTTTAGTTTAATACCGCTTAAGAAAACATAACAATGTGCTGTTATTGTTTAGATAAATTAGAGGGTTTAGTTTAATACCGCTTAAGAAAACATAACAATGTGCTGTTATTGTTTAGATAAATTAGAGGGTTTAGTTTAATACCGCTTAAGAAAACATAACAATCTGCTGTTATTGTTTAGATAAATTAGAGGGTTTAGTTTAATACCGTTTAAGAAAACATAACAATCTGCTGTTATTGTTTAGATAAATTAGAGGGTTTAGTTTAATACCGTTTAAGAAAACATAACAATGTGCTGTTATTGTTTAGATAAATTAGAGGGTTTAGTTTAATACCGTTTAAGAAAACATAACAATCTGCTGTTATTGTTTAGATAAATTAGAGGGTTTAGTTTAATACCGTTTAAGAAAACATAACAATGTGCTGTTATTGTTTAGATAAATTAGAGGGTTTAGTTTAATACCGTTTAAGAAAACATAACAATCTGCTGTTATTGTTTAGATAAATTAGAGGGTTTAGTTTAATACCGTTTAAGAAAACATAACAATGTGCTGTTATTGTTTAGATAAATTAGAGGGTTTAGTTTAATACCGTTTAAGAAAACATAACAATCTGCTGTTATTGTTTAGATAAATTAGAGGGTTTAGTTTAATACCGTTTAAGAAAACATAACAATGTGCTGTTATTGTTTAGATAAATTAGAGGGTTTAGTTTAATACCGTTTAAGAAAACATAACAATCTGCTGTTATTGTTTAGATAAATTAGAGGGTTTAGTTTAATACCGTTTAAGAAAACATAACAATCTGCTGTTATTGTTTAGATAAATTAGAGGGTTTAGTTTAATACCGTTTAAGAAAACATAACAATCTGCTGTTATTGTTTAGATAAATTAGAGGGTTTAGTTCAATACCGTTTAAGAAAACATAACAATCTGCTGTTATTGTTTAGATAAATTAGAGGGTTTAGTTCAATACCGTTTAAGAAAACATAACAATCTGCTGTTATTGTTTAGATAAATTAGAGGGTTTAGTTTAATACCGCTTAAGAAAACATAACAATCTGCTGTTATTGTTTAGATAAATTAGAGGGTTTAGTTCAATACCGTTTAAGAAAACATAACAATCTGCTGTTATTGTTTAGATAAATTAGAGGGTTTAGTTCAATACCGTTTAAGAAAACATAACAATCTGCTGTTATTGTTTAGATAAATTAGAGGGTTTAGTTCAATACCGTTTAAGAAAACATAACAATCTGCTGTTATTGTTTAGATAAATTAGAGGGTTTAGTTCAATACCGTTTAAGAAAACATAACAATCTGCTGTTATTGTTTAGATAAATTAGAGGGTTTAGTTCAATACCGTTTAAGAAAACATAACAATGTGCTGTTATTGTCTTCCAGAACTGAAACGATTTGAATGCCCACGATGTTCAAAGAAGTTCTGCCAGAAAGTCACTCTGAAACAGCATATGCACAAAAGTCATGGACAAGATTTAACCAAATGGGATGCTAAATCTGTAAGGAAAATATCTGTTGTTACTTTTTTTTGTTAAAGAAAAATCATAATGCAGTAAATGGAATTTGACTGCCCGCCGCACAACTTGAGGCGACATGTTTTTGACCACGCTACATCTTGAAATCCAGAAAATGTGTCGACTTAAGTTGCGAGGCAAGTATGTGCCATATGAGCAGAGTTGGTTAAAATCCCATTTGCTGCATTGATTTTTAAAATTTAATAATAAATGCTTGATGCTTGTATTTTTGTGTGTGAGAAAGTTGAATGTTTAAAAAAAAATATTGTTTATTATTTAGTTTTGTGCATCACCGAGAGTTACCAGAGGCCGGCAGCCCCATATGGTCTGTGAGCTGGTTGCACAAATACACAGATGGTCGTAGGCTGAATGAAAAAAAAGATAACCTGTAAACTTAATTGCCCATGTTATCTGTTATATTTTTGTGACGATAATATTGAACTGAGAATGTGTACTGGATTATGGAAAGGACCAGTAATAAAAATTGTCAATATTGAACGCAATAAGTGAGTTCTACTCCTTATCCTCAAGGTGGGAGTTGTGCCTCTTAACCTCAAAGTGGGAGTTCTGCCTCTTAACCCCAAGGTGTTAGTTCTGCTACTTAACCACAAGGTGCAAGCTCTGCTCCTTAACTACAAGGTGCAAGCTCTGCTCCTTAACTCCAAGGTGCAAGCTCTGCTCCTTAACCTCAAGGTGTAAGCTCTGCTCCTTAACTCCAAGGTACAAGCTCTGCTCCTTAACCCCAAGGTACAAGCTCTGCTCCTTAACTCCAAGGTTCGAGTTCTACTAATTTCCAGAGCCATATTATTACAAAATTTTCATTACAATATTGTTTTGAGACTTCTCCACATTGATATATATAACCTATTTTATTTAGGTTCAGACCAATTGATACAATTTATTGGTCATGTGATCCTAGACCTGGCTCATAATAAGCACTTGGATTATTGGTTTTAGGAGCACTGTGTTTTAGTCAGCAGTTACCTATTGTGTTTTAGGACTGGTGGTCCATGAAATTTGGGCAGACCCGGTCCGGCCTGCAGGCCGCAAATTTCCTACCCCGGGTTGGAGCATTACTTGGCATAACCATGGCATCCGGAGTTTGACTCCTAGTAATGGCTGTTTTAAAAAAAATTTACCTTGTATGTGGCGTGACAATGATTAGGTTATGTGGCCTTTATCGCACAGTCACAAGTACCAACTTCCTAATGGGAAACATACAGTATTGGCAACTTTTGTTTCCTCTATTTAGTGGGTTAAGTGAACCATGTTGAATATTGTTCTCATTTCTGTATAAGAAAGTTGATTCATGTAATTGTCATTTCTGTCACATCCAATATAGGGCAAAAATGAAATCTGACGAGACGAAGGCATTCAGGCAATGGAGCATTTGGACAAGGGTGCATTCAGGCAATGGAGCATTTGGACAAGGGTGCATTCAGGCAATGGGGCATTTGGACAAGGGTGCATTCAGACAGGGTGCATTCAAATGTGGTGAATTCAGTATTGAATAATGATTTGGGAGGGGGGGGCACAAAGTGTTTTGCAGTATTTGGTCACTATTCATTTTCAAATTTTAAATGAGTGTATAGGGGGCTTTTGATGGGTTTGCAAGTAAAGACCAGGAAAGCCTCAAATAGAAAACTTTACGATAGCATCTCATTGCAGTGCAGTAGGCCCCCTATCACAGATGTCTTTCATGTGTATCACATTTCTGATTATAAACATTTAAAATAAATTATAAGTTTATGTGAGTGTGTAGAAAGTAATAGTAGTATAAGTAAAGCTACCAATAGCATTTATTAATGCCGTAGGGGTGTCAGATGTTAGCGTACTCACATTTCAGTGACGTTACTATATGAGAGGGCATCTCCTTTCCCTCGTAGACTTTACTTCCTGAGTTAATCCGGCACCCAATTAAGACCGGGTCAACCCGGGAGCCGTTGCGATCTGAAAAACACTTTCGCCTCAACTGGGAAATGAACACAGGACCACTCAGTGTGCTAACCACTGCCCTACGTGACCCCCTACTCCAAGTATTAATATATTTGACAGTAAATGTGCAGCAGCGTGCATAAAATTATTGAATTAAGGAAAATTATACAATAATTTGAAGTAGTAGAGAGCTGCGGCAACAACTTAGAATTAGCTATATCGAATAGAAGAGAAATATATTTGTCCGGCAGAAAATAAATACATTTCCAGGTTATCAAGAACCACTTTTGGTAGTGGTGAAACGGCGCAACAGGAAATAAACAAATTTGTAGGTTATCAAGAACCACTTTTGGTAGTGGTGAAATGGAATAAATTTGTTTAGTCTGGACATGAAATGTGACATGACTCGCTTTCTAAAATTATTTCGCAGGAACAGTTGAGGGTGGAAGGATGGGGGAGTAGGGAAGAGACAATCCTGCATTAACATCACGAGATGGTCTGGGAGTGATTTTTCTACACTCCTGCGAATGGCTGAGGATAGAGGAATTTGGAGAGCTCCAGTGTGACGCCACTACAGCCATAACGGGTTATTGGTCTTATTATTATTAGAGAAGTTACCGACACTATCATGATTTTCATTCACTGATGTCTGATTGTCTGCAGCCTATCTTATACAATATGTTAACTTTTGTGTCGTGGACTATGTATTAAAGTGGTAGATTACTGGTACATTCAACTCCTCTGCTAACAGACAAATAGGTTAAGAATGAATCAATGTAACAGACAAGCTATTGAATAATGGTTAAAATCAATGTATCAGGTAAGTTGATTGAGAACGGCCAGATAATAGACTAGTCTCAATGTGTCAGGAAAGAAGATATCTGTACACATTTGTTATGTCATAAATGACATGTTTAATTTTGTGATGTAATGTTGTTTTATTTAAACACAGTAAATCAGTTTGTGATGATCTTTATGATGTGTGGTTAAAGTGTTGAAGTAGATAAATGGGTTAAAGTGTTGAAGTAGATAAATGGGTTAAAGTTCTAAAGTAGATAAATGGGTTAAAGTTCTAAAGTAGATAAATGGGTTAAAGTTCTAAAGTAGATAAATGGGTTAAAGTGATGAAGTAGATAAATTGGTTAAAGTGCTGTAATAGATAAATGGGTTAAAGTGCTGTAATAGATAAATGGGTTAAAGTGCTGTAATAGATAAATGGGTTAAAGTGCTGTAATAGATAAATGGGTTAAAGTGTTGTAATAGATAAATGGGTTAAAGTGCTGTAATAGATAAATGGGCTAAAGTGCTGAAGTAGATAAATGGGTTAAAGTGCTGAAGTAGATAAATGGGTTAAAGTGCTGAAGTAGGCACCTGGGCTAAATGCTGAAATTAGCACACAGTTTAAAGTGCTTTAATCGGCACATAGGTTAAGTTCTGAAGTCATAACATTGGTTAAAGTGCTGAAGTCAGACCTATGAAACTTCGACTGGACCTATGAAATATGAATGTAATAACATAAATTCGCTATATACAGTACAAATAATATAAAATATACATAATTGGGGCTTTTTAAACATGTAACGGAAATTTAGGGAAATTTGTTATAAAAAGAATGAGCTGTAGAGGGAATTTAGTGTACAATCACTGATTTTGTAGAGGGAATTTAGTGTACAATCACTGATTTTATAGAGGGAATTTAGTGTACAATCACTGATTTTATAGAGGGAATTTAGTGTACAATCACTGATTTTGTAGAGGGAATTTAGTGTATAATCATTGATTTTATTGCTGTAATAAGTGTAAACAAATATTTGTGTGTACAGTAAAATGTTTGAGAATGAATAAATCTTATTTTTATTCTTAAATTATTTGTTGTGAAAACTTTTTTGTAAATGGGATACTAATGTTGTGTTGTCTTTAAGACAATAGATTCCTATTAGATTTCTGAAATCAAACCTTTGTTATGAATAGATGTTTTGATCAAAGCATATCGGGCAAATCCGAAGGTGCATTGATTCCTATCTTTATCTATAGAAGCCTATCTGTTTCTTTATCTATAGAAGCCTATCTATTTCTTTATCTATAGAAGCCTATCTGTTTCTTTATCTATAGAAGATAATTATTTCTCTGGTCAGTGTATTAGCCTCAGCATTTCATAATGCGGACAGTCCCGAAGAATATGCTCTGCTGTCTGAGCTGCCTGTTCACATGTATAAATATCCATTATACCTCGATAAAAGTTGTCATGCTTTTTACAAAAATCTCAAGGCATCGAAGAGGATTTATCTAGAAAGGAGGCCATTAGTGTGAAAAAGGTGAGAACTACAAATGCAGCGGCCATCTCCCACACCAACCCTTCTCTCAAAATACTGTTTTTTAAAATGGGAGACAACATGGTGACATTGGTCGTGTCCATTTTTATAATGATTTACGTCCCTTACATCAATGATTTTTGTAACTATCCATATGAGTATGTAAAACAGTTCTAGTATTCTCGGGGTCTGAAAGGGAATCATAGAATAGCAACACGGTGATCTGCCATGGATGTCGTACACGAGAGCTGAGGTTTAAGGAATTGAGCTGCCTGTCCCAACTCATCCATCAGTGATCCAAAAGCTATTATGCAAGTCAGATGTGTCAGACCAAAAGGCGCAATAATTTGTAATCAAATCATTGCAATAAAACTGAAATCCAACAGGCAAAACTTGGAAAATTGTGTCATTGTAAACACACATAAGACACACACATCGACATTTCGGTCAAAAGTCAATTATTAATTAGTGAAATGTTCACAACACATAATGTAAGAACGGCACTATTGACGTTCTCGATTATGTGACAGCTAAATATAGATATACATTGGAAGATTACAAACTAGAAAGGTAGTGGTGAAACAACACGAACAGAAAATAGACAAAACACACCAAAATATCGATGAAACAAAACAAACAGAAGAATGATGGAACAACATGATATAATTCATAGGACTGACAGGCATTGATCCCAAAAGGCAAATCGTGCCAAATTGATAACGGTTCTCAAGGGCGTGTTGTGTTCGGTAATCTGCAAACGACGATAATCTGTTACAAGTTTAACATGACAGATAAACACCACCGCAAGATGGCTATCTCATTATGAACAGATCAGAACAAGTTGTACTTCTACGCCTCAGAACGGGGCACAACCAACTTCGCCGTCACATGTACACACATTTCAAGATTGGCAACACGGCTATGTGTACATGTGGACAGGCAGCACATAGTGTCAAACATATACTTCAAGATTGTTCTGAGTATAAAATACTGAGGCAAACATATTGGCCAGAGGGAAAAACATTGGAATAAAAGCTCTAGGGACCACTGTATGAACTACAAAAGATAGTAAGTTTTATTAAGGAGACAGAATTACAGATATAGACATGTTTCAAGTGAACGAAAGAAGAAAAACATAACAGATATTGCAGTTAGGCTTAAGGAGAAACATAAAATCTGGATTCTGTTATCTGGTATCCAGCTAGGCAGGAGTATAAGATCAAAATAAGAGAATAAATGTAACCATTAATCACCATCTATTGGTTGGTTGGTTGCTGATCCAGCGGTCCGTGGGCTCATGACCTTTGACCTAACCTAATGCCATGAAATGGCATATTGCTGGGAAGTCTGTGCATTTTCGGCCCACCCCGAGACAGAGCCAGAGAATAACTATCACACCTCCAGGAAGGTAGGTTTCAATCTATGCACTGCTCCTAGCCACAGTAGCCAAGATAGGGTTCACTGTGCTCATTCCCCGCCACCAATTGACTACTGGTTATGCCAAACTTCTCTTATGCTCCAGGCATAAAACCAAATGTTCACGTCAAAAGGATTGTCACGTCCTGAGTTACTGTGCCTCTATGATGGGTTTCAGCCATAGACAGTGAGGTCTGTTTCCTCCTCCCCAGTGCTGCACAGTACATCTCTGGCTCCCTCCCATCCACAGAAGGTGCATATATATACATATATATTCAGGTAAACATGAAACACATTTAAACAACAAAATAAACGCACAATTGTATAAATGACGTTGCATGAAGCTTCTCTAAGAAGATAACCTCAATATAACGGCATGTCATCCACTAAGGTTTTCTGTTGCATGGGTGTTTGTCTAGTGGGCCATTGGTGAGACCCACAGACGCAAACACATGCGTACCATCTATTGGTAGTAAAGTGTTTATTCGTACTCAGAGATAACTCTAGAGAAATACTTTCATTTTTGAAAACATTATACGAATAGTGTCCCTTTCGAAACAAATGGTTAAAAGCATCTTTATACCAACAACATGCTACCAATGCCAGACTTGGCATCTGAAATCTAGACATAGAGAAAGATCAAAATCGCGAAATGAAATGTCTAAGGAAAGCTATTGGAGTCACCAGACTCGACAAAATTCACAGTGAGAACATCAGAAAGATAAAAGGTATAACATCATGCATTGAATATATATAGAAACAACATATAAAATAGTTTGAGCATCTTATGAAGATGAACTATCAACTTCCCATAGGAGATTATATAGTGCATAATTATATAACAGAAACGAAACTATTTATGCTACCAACTTTTATTTTTCCGGTTGCAAAATACGGCTGTGAAACATGGATCCTAAGTAAAACAGCGGTAAAAACAGATCAACGACATTGAGACCATTGAGCTGAAATGCTACATGATACTTAGAATATCATGGAAGGAAAAAAAAGAGACTCAGATATTATAAACACTTTGAAGATTCCAGAATGTTGGTTACTAAACACAATAGCAAAAAGAAAACTACACCCATCATTGATTAAGCCAAGGTTTAACTTATGCTACCTATCATTGATTAAGCCAAGGTGTAACTTATGCTACCCATCATTGATTAAGCCAATGTGTAACTTATGCTACCCATCATTGATTAAGCCAAGGTTTAACTTATGCTACCCATCATTGATTAAGCCAAGGTTTAACTTATGCTACCCATCATTGATTAAGCCAAGGTTTAACTTATGCTACCCATCATTGATTAAGCCAAGGTTTAACTTATGCTACCCATCATTGATTAAGCCAAGGTTTAACTTATGCTACCCATCAATGATTAAGCCAAGATGTAACTTATGCTACCCATCATTGATTAAGCCAAGGTGTAACTTATGCTACCCATCATTGATTAAGCCAAGGTTTAACTTATGCTACCCATCATTGATTAAGCCAAGGTGTAACTTATGCTACCCATCATTGATTAAGCCAAGGTTTAACTTATGCTACCCATCATTGATTAAGCCAAGGTTTAACTTATGCTACCCATCATTGATTAAGCCAATGTTTAACTTATGCTACCCATCATTGATTAAGCCAAAGTTTAACTTATGCTACCCATCATTGATTAAGCCAAGGTTTAACTTATGTTACCCATCAATGATTAAGCCAAGGTGTAACTTATGCTACCCATCATTGATTAAGCCAAAGTTTAACTTATGCTACCCATCATTGATTAAGCCAAGGTTTAACTTATGCTACCCATCATTGATTAAGCCATATACACACCTATAGTGTGTAACCGTGTAATTTTTCTTTTAAACAACAAACACAATTTATTGAAATATCTCGCTCATGTTTGTACTCACAATTTTAACGATTATTTCCCTTTAAAGCCAGACGGGTTTTTTTCAATGGGTGCTCGAAAACTTCAAGAAGATAACATGATTTATGTGCTACTGTGCCTGTATTTAATTTGGTAAAAAACATTTTCTTTAAAAAAAAATTAAAAATTGCTATTTTACAAGTAATATTTGTTTTATTCAGTTGAACTTTAGTTAGTTTTCTCAATGAAATATTCAACATTGATATCAATTCAGTTTATTTCTACATTAAATTTTTGAGAAAAAATAAACACCATTCTCAAAAAAAAAACACACACATTATAGAGAAAAGGATACAGCGCCAATAGAAATATCAACTTACAGGTTTTCCGAATTATTATTTTATTTTAACTTATGAATATTTGAACGTAACACATTTGAAATATTCAGTAATCATATTTGTATCATGAAAAACCGTAAATGGTGTAATATAAGTTGAAACTACAAATTTAGTGGATTATTGCTCCACTTTCAAAACCTTCACACAATTTACCGTCTTTATGTGAGTCTAGAAATATTTCATATTGTGATGTTTCCTTGATTGGGAATAAACGCCTGGTCAGATGACCAACAAATCAAGTATACAACTATGACAGAATATTTATATTTTAATTTTATGTTCTCATCAGTGAACAAATAGTTGTACTCTTATTTCCCTGGACATTGTGTTCTCCAGAGAGAACAAGAACGTACGGAAAATAGGAAAAAAAGACGGGGGGGGGGGCAGGACGTGTTGGCCGGATGTTGTCATAAACAGGAATGAGAGAGAACGATTTTAATGCTTTAAATTTTGCGACATTATTAGGGAGTAATACCGTTTTACGACTTGACGTGGACACCGTTGTGTATGATACATATCTCAAAGTTGGTAACCAGCGTATAAAATAAACTTCTACACTGAGATTTCTCAAAGTTTGTAGTGACCGTGGTTAGATTGAAATATTTCGACATTGGTAATGAGTGTAGTTAGGCTGAGGTATCTCGACATTGGTAATGAGCGTTGTTAGGCTGAGCGTGGTTAGGTTAACGTATTTTGAAATTGGTAATGAGCGTGGTTAGGTTAACGTATCTTGAAATTGGAAATAGCGTGGTTAGGTTAACGGCTCTTGAAATTGGAAATAGCGTGGCTAGGTTAACGTATCTTGAAATTGGTAATGAGCGTGGTTAGGTTAACGCATCTTGAAATTGGTAATGAGCGTGGTTAGGTTAACGTATCTTGAAATTGGAAATAGCGTGGTTAGGTTAACGTATCTTGAAATTGGAAATAGCGTGGTTAGGTTAACATATCTTGAAATTGGAAATAGCGTGGTTAGGTTAACGTATCTTGAAATTGGTAATGAGCGTGGTTAGGTTAACGTATCTTGAAATTGGTAATGAGCGTGGTTAGGCTGAAGATGGTGATTGTGAGAAATATTTGGAGGAAACATTCTATGCGTAAATTCTCAAATATAGATATACGTATTCTATAAGAACTGAAGCTCGCGGTAACGGAGGTTTCGGTCTTCAAGTTAGGGTGCAAAGAATTGGAACATTATCTTTTTTCCATGTAAACCATAGGAATCGACTAAGGGAAGTCGGTAGATAGGCTGACAAACTGTCACATAGTAAAAAGAAAAATCATTTTTTAGAAGCATCTTGTCTCGATTTCTCACGTGTAGGTTCTATCAAAGGGTCCTCATTGAAGACGAAGTGATGCAGGTCGGTGGACTGTGTCCCTTTGTTCTTATTTGGTAGACTCATAGTTGAGGGTATGCTAGATGTGTCATCGTGCAGATGGGTTAACAGAGCTGATAGAAGAGAGGGTTAACAGAGCTGATAGAAGAGAAGGTTAACAGAGCTGATAGAAGAGAAGGTTAACAGAGCTGATAGAAGAGAGGGTTAACAGAGCTGATAGAAGAGAGGGTTAACAGAGCTGATAGAAGAGAGGGTTAACAGAGCTGATAGAAGAGAGGGTTAACAGAGCTGATAGAAGAGAGGGTTAACAGAGCTGATAGAAGAGAGAGTTAACAGAGCTGATAGAAGAGAGGGTTAACAGAGCTGATAGAAGAGAAGGTTAACAGAGCTGATAGAAGAGAGGGTTAACAGAGCTGATAGAAGAGAGGGTTAACAGAGCTGATAGAAGAGAGGGTGAACAGAGCTGATAGAAGAGAGGGTTAACAGAGCTGATAGAAGAGAGGGTGAACAGAGCTGATAGAAGAGAGGGTTAACAGAGCTGATAGAAGAGAGGGTTAACAGAGCTGATAGAAGAGAGAGTTAACAGAGCTGATAGAAGAGAGGGTTAACAGAGCTGATAGAAGAGAGGGTTAACAGAGCTGATAGAAGAGAGAGAGTTAACAGAGCTGATAGAAGAGAGAGTTAACAGAGCTGATAGAAGAGAGAGTTAACAGAGCTGATAGAAGAGAGGGTTAACAGAGCTGATAGAAGAGAGGGTTAACAGAGCTGATAGAAGAGAGGGTTAACAGAGCTGATAGAAGATTGACGATTTGATCCAGACGTATGTGCTCAAATCCTGGGTCTACGTGATACTGGTATACTGCCACACACACATTCATAAACACATCACAACATACATTCATAAAGGTTACGACTACGGGATTGTATAGATGACGTGACATGAAGCTTCTATAAGAAGATAACCTTATAAAGGCATGTAATCTACTAAGGTTTTCTGTTGCATGGTTGGTTTGTCTGATGAGATCCAGAGACGCAACCGTATGCGCAATAAATATTATCCCTGACTAGAAGTTAGACACCGTGTCTTAGTCATGTCGGATGAGGATTATAAACTCGGTAGACTGGCGTGTGAGTGGTGGACTGGCGTGTGAGCGGTGGACTGGCGTGTGGGTCGTGGACTGGCGTGTGGGCGGTGGACTGAGACAACACTCATCCGAATTTGCGGGGTTCCATGGATGAATTGAAGCGAATCGTACAGTTCATTTAAGCTATTGGTGCTGTAACCTGATAACTGACTGAAGCTATTGGTGTTATAACCTGATAACTGACTGAAGCTATTGGTGCTGTAACCTGATAACTGACTGAAGCTATTGGTGTTATAACCTGATAACTGACTGAAACTATTGGTGCTGTAACCTGATAAATGGCTGAAGCCATTAGTGCTGTAACCTGATAACTAGCTGAAGCTATTGGTACTGTAACCTGATAACTGACTGAAGCTATTGGTGCTGTAACCTGATAAATGGCTGAAGCTATTAGTGCTGTAACCTGATAACTGACTGAAGAACTCCCTTTGTCAACAATTTGTCAAGAATTCAGAGACCCCCCCCCTCTCCGTTTAATTATATAAAAAATGTTGTAACTTCCACTTCTTAAAAATTTATTTCTTCTTCAAAACAAAACAAAACAATACAAAACAATACAAAACAAAACAAAACAATACAAAACAATACGAAACAAAACAAAACAAAACAATACAAAACAATACAAAACAATACAAAATAATACAATACAATACAAAACAAAACAATACAAAACAAAACAAAACAATACAATACGAAATAATAAAATACAAAACAAAACAATACAAAACAAAAACAATACAAAACCAAACCAAACCAAACAAAACAAATGTATTGGTGTAGAAAATAGTGTTGTTGAAGTCAACATTTGTTACTCCCCCTTGTCAACAACTCTCAAACATTTTCAGACTCTCTCTCTCTCTCTCTCTCCCCCCCCCCCAATTCCCATAATTAAATAAGTTATGAACATCCCCTGATCACCCCACTCCCCCAAAGAAGTCTGTCGTTTGTCTGCACCTGGTTCTGCCATAATGCGGATATACGCCTTCTTTAAAACACATTTCATATTTGTTCTTTACTCCGTAGCGCTGCCAAGTTAATGTTTTTTACGTCTGAGGTCTTCGAACTTAACTTTCATAACAAAACACACACACATTAAAAAACCACATAAAAAACAAAACAACAAAACAACAAACAAGCGACAGACATTAAATTGGAAAGTACATGTAGAGAATGTTCAAGGAAGGATTATTAGGAATCTCAATCTTCATTTCCCCCCTCATGTCAAATTTGATGTCTTTACATTATCCGGTCTGTACATTATCCGATTGTCTGTCTGCAGCGCGCGGCTAAGTAGTGATTGCTGGAAACCATCTAATATTCGACAGACTTGTAATACAAACATAATGCGTGTATGTATGTATAATAAACGAATAGTTCCTTTTGTTTGTTGTCTGCACAGATGATGAAAGGTCATCGTCATCATAATTTTAGAAGATTCCGATGTTAAAGATCTAGTATCCGGGGGGGGGGGGGGAGGGGGGCACAGACATTAGAATTCTTACTCATAGGCATTTGGTAAATTTGATTTGGTGGGTGGAGTGAGGAGGAGGGGGAGGGGAGGGGTTGTGGTGAAAGCGGAGAACACTATAATTTGTAAAATGCATATAATTTCAAACTAAACATTATTAAATTATATGTTTTCTGAATCTAAATATTAGTAAATTGTCTATTGTATTTCCCCATGTGGTTTGTTATCCACTCTTGCCGTTAAGCGTAGGGGTAATTGGAGCTCGAGCTTGCGTTCTAAAGCCAGATGTGTGGCCTCGGCTGTGCTATGACCGTGTCTGTACAGGATATCCTTGACGTTTTCTATCCATCTTTTCCATGGTCTTCCTCTGGCTTTGTACCCAGATCTCATTTGGTTATATGCTTGCACGGGCAACGTTTCGTCATGCATTCTCATAATGTGACCAAACCATTTGATCTGCTACCTATCTATGTCTTCTGTGCAAGGTGTTATGCCTATTCTTTTCCCCCTGATGTCTTAATTTCGTAATCTGTCAATCCTGGTGACCCCTGCAGCTTTCCTCAAGAATTTCATTTCACGTGTGACTATCTTTCTGTAATGTGAAGATGAGAGAGACCAGGGTTGGCACTGGTAACACAGTGTTGGTAGGAATATACTGTAGATAATTTGTCTTTTAACTTCCATCTCGATCTTGGGGTGAAGAAGTAGTGGTGACAGTTGGTAAGTTACTGCATTTGCCTTTTGACATCTCGTCTCTATTTCTCTATCGAGGCTTCCATTTTCTGTAAAAATACTACCGAGATATTTGAACTCTATTTGTTTTACTCCTATATTGACTATCTGTATGTTTAGTGGACTCGTTCTGCATATTTTCATAGTTTCCGTCTTGTGTGTATTGATCTTCATGTTGTATTTTCTACATGTTGCAGATAGTGAGCTAACATGATTCTGTAGTTGTTCTTCGTTTTCGTATATGAGGCTCTGATTGTCTGCGAAAAGTAGTTTATTTATTTCATTGTTTAGTTGCTCTGAGTTGTCTTGTGATGTTTCCCTCTTCACTTTTTTTTTTTACCTCTTATATTATTCTAACAAACGATACGAAGACAGTCCACCTATTGGACGCCCTCGCAAAAGGTGGATAGATAGTGTATTAGAGAGACTCGGAAATATAACAGCAGAAGAGGCAAATAGAAAGGCAAAAAACCGTACACTCACTCTCCCCTCAACATCGAAAGGTACATGAGGACAGACAGAAGAAGAAGAAGATTATTCTATATATGTATATATTGAAAAGCAAGGGTGAGAGCACGCTACCGTAGCCCACTCCCGTTAGTAAATTGTACATTATCTCAACTCTGTTATTCATCCTTTTACGTAGACAATTGTGTACGTAGGAAATAAAATATAGATGTACGCAGGTGTACACGAACCATTTCTTTCAATAGTGAAACGACGAAAACTAACATGGTTTGGACATGTATGCAGACATGATTCCTTGTCGAAAACAATACTGAAGGGAGTCGTCGGGGAAGAGAAACAGAGGAGGGAAAATATTACTTGGCAAAGATAAGTTTAAATTATAACGTTTTCATAGACAAATGGACGGTGTTTAAATATAAAATACCAAATCATTTAAGTGCGGATTCTTCTAAATGACGTCAATACGATTATTCCTTTAGTAAATATAACGCCATATTTCGTGAGCAGCATTCGATGGCAGAAACGGGGGCGTGTCGTGTTCTCTTAAATACTTCTGGCAGTGTTGCCATATTATCATAATTTCAAATTTGAAGTTCAGGGAACATAAAACCAAATATCACTGTTGGAGTATGAAACATGCTAATGACCTGAGACCCAAAAAAATCGACTGCACGACACAACATGGGGACAGACCAAGGGGAGGATGAAGCGATATCCTATTTACATTAGAATTGTTCCTCCCAAAGCGATCATATACAGACATATTCACACAGAATTGTCTGACGATAAACTAAACAACACGCATATATCTTGTCTTTATCGCTGAATATTTAGATATAGATTTTTGCTACTGTAGCCAATTCAGTGGTAGTGGTTAGTGGGCCCCTTTAAAAATACAACTTGTTCGAACTTACTCATTGTTCTAAAGTTCATCGTCCACATAGTACTGGGATGGATTGGATGTATTAGTGGTAGATATATATGCAACAATGATTGAGCAGCAATCGAGGGCAGAAACTGGTGCCCATATTGAACAATATATGAGCAATACTCAAGGCAGAAACTGGGGCGCATATTGAACAATATATGAGCAATACTCAAGGCAGAAACTGGGGCGCATATTGAACAATATATGAGCAATACTCAAGGCAGAAACTGGGGCGCATATTGAACAATATATGAGCAATACTCAAGGCAGAAACTGGGACGCATTTTGAACAATATATGAGCAATACTCAAGGCAGAAACTGGGGCGCATATTGAACAATATATGAGCAATACTCAAGGCAGAAACTGGGGCGCATATTGAACAATATATGAGCAATACTCAAGGCAGAAACTGGGGCGCATATTGAACAATATATGAGCAATACTCAAGGCAGAAACTGGGGCGCATATTGAACAATATATGAGCAATACTCAAGGCAGAAACTGGGACGCATTTTGAACAATATATGAGCAATATTCAAGGCAGAAACTGGGGCGCATATTGAACAATATATGAGCAATACTCAAGGCAGAAACTGGGGCGCATATTGAACAATATATGAGCAATACTCAAGGCAGAAACTGGGGCGCATATTGAACAATATATGAGCAATACTCAAGGCAGAAACTGGGGCGCATATTGAACAATATATGAGCAATACTCAAGGCAGAAACTGGGACGCATTTTGAACAATATATGAGCAATACTCAAGGCAGAAACTGGGGCGCATATTGAACAATATATGAGCAATACTCAAGGCAGAAACTGGGACGCATTTTGAACAATATATGAGCAATACTCAAGGCAGAAACTGGGGCGCATATTGAACAATATATGATCAATACTCAAGGCAGAAACTGGGGCGCACATTCAACAAAAATTGAGTAGCAATCCAGGGTAGAAACTGGGGCGTATATTCAACAATATTTGAATAAATTCCAACAGGCGAAATTGAAGACACAATGTAATGAAGTTTAGTGAGTCACTGGAAATATACAGGGGAAAAAAACCCCACAAACAAAGCGACGTTTCGACATAATGGCATTCATGAAGAATAGAATTTAGCACATGATGAGGAAAGCACGGAATTGCAAAAATAAAACCACAAAACTAAATTAAAACTGAAATGTCAGCCATAATGCAGTCATTAGTTAGAGTGTAATCACTAGTTAGAGTGTAGTCACTAGTTAGAGTGTAGTCACTAGTTAGAGTGTAGTCACTAGTTAGAGTGTAGTCACTAGTTAGAGTGTAGTCACTAGTTAGAGTGTAGTCACTAGTTAGAGTGTAGTCACTAATTAGTCAGAGGGTATTCATTAGTTAGTCAGAGTATAATCACTAGTTAGTCAGAGTGTAATCACTAGTTAGTCAGAGTGTAGTCAATAATTATGAAGAGTGTAGTCACTAGTTAGTCAGAGTGTAGTCACTAATTAGTCAGAGTGTAGTCACTAGTTAGTCAGAGTGTAGTCACTAATTAGTCAGAGCGTATGCATGATGTTTCTTAACAGTCTTTCCGCAAACATTTATATTTTCAGTGACTCAAGTTTATGAAAGACCTAATCGAAATCGAACAAAGAGAAGAATACTCTTGCACGTGAATATTCGATTCTAATTGTGGTATCGTTGAAATCCGATTCTGTCTTGACCGTGACCTTATACATGACACAATAATCGATACATAATTCAATCACGCATGTCAGAATTTTCAATAGTATTAGTACAGATGGCAGGTCCACCAATGTCTGATTGACATGGTTTCTTCTGAAGATTCTAGAATAGGCCACGGGCGCGAAATTGAAAAGGGAACCTCTTAACCTGCAGGTCAAGCGATTGTTGGTTCAATTTTGACCAGCTGTTTGGTATGATGAAGTGTTCTTGAGATGAAGCGCTGATATGAGGAATCTGACAACTAATGGGTTAATCGTTCAACCACAAACTTAATAAACAGTTCATACATTTTTAGCTATAATGACGACAATTGTCTCTATGACTTTTAAAAACGCATTGTAAGTCAAGATATTTAAGTACTGTAAGATATTTAAGTACTATAAGATATTTAAGTACTATAAGATATTTAAGTACTGTAAGATATTTAAGTACTGTAAGATATTTAAGTACTATAAGATATTTAAGTACTGTAAGATATTTAAGTACTGTAAGGTATTTAAGAACTATAAGATATTTAAGTACTGTAAGGTATTTAAGTACTGTAAGGTATTTAAGTACTGTAAGGTATTTAAGAACTATAAGATATTTAAGTACTGTAAGATATTTAAGTACTGTAAGATATTTAAGTACTGTAAGATATTTAAGTACTGTAAGGTATTTAAGAACTATAAGATATTTAAGTACTGTAAGGTATTTAAGTACTGTAAGGTATTTAAGTACTATAAGATATTTAAGTACTGTAAGGTATTTAAGAACTATAAGATATTTAAGTACTGTAAGATATTTAAGTACTGTAAGGTATTTAAGAACTATAAGATATTTAAGTACTGTAAGGTATTTAAGTACTGTAAGGTATTTAAGTACTATAAGATATTTAAGTACTGTAAGGTATTTAAGAACTATAAGATATTTAAGTACTGTAAGGTATTTAAGTACTGTAAGGTATTTAAGTACTGTAAGGTATTTAAGTACTGTAAGATATTTAAGAACTATAAGATTTTTAAGTACTGTAAGGTATTTAAGTACTGTAAGGTATTTAAGTACTGTAAGATATTTAAGTACTGTAAGGTATTTAAGTAATATAAGATATTTAAGTACTGTAAGGTATTTAAGAACTATAAGATATTTAAGTACTGTAAGGTATTTAAGTACTGTAAGGTATTTAAGTACTGTAAGATATTTAAGTACTGTAAGGTATTTAAGTAATATAAGATATTTAAGTACTGTAAAGTATTAAGAACTATAAGATATTTAAGTACTGTAATGTATTTAAATACTGTAAGGTATTTAAGTACTATAAGATATTTAAGTACTGTAAGGTATTTAAGAACTATAAGATATTTAAGTACTGTAAGGTATTTAAGTACTGTAAGGTATTTAAGTACTGTAAGGTATTTAAGTACTGTAAGATATTTAAGAACTATAAGATATTTAAGTACTGTAAGGTATTTAAGTACTATAAGGTATTTAAGTACTGTAAGGTATTAAGTACTGTGAGATATTTAAGTGCTATAAGATATTTAAGTACTGTAAGGTATTTAAGTACTGTAAGGTATTTAAGTACTGTAAGGTATTAAGTACTGTGAGATATTTAAGTGCTATAAGATATTTAAGTACTGTAAGGTATTTAAGCACTGTAAGCTATTTAAGCACTGTAAGCTTTTTAAGTACTGTAAAGTATTTAAAAACTATAAGCTAGTTAAGTACTGTAAAGTATTTAAAAACTGTAAGCTTTTTAAGTACTGTAAAGTATTTAAAACTGTAAGCTATTTAAGTACTGTAAGAAAACTCACCTCAATGTTTGTGTTTACAACAAACTTTTGATATGTCGTCACAAATCCCGCGCATATTCTTATATCTAGATATCCCGGGCTGAATAATTTCAGTTAAGGATGACGTTATCAGGGTTGTCCATAATTGACATCAACACTGGAGGGGGGGGGGAAGCGGGGGGATATTGAAACATGTGGTATTTGTTGAGAGGTGGTTTGGGGGGGGGGGGGGGTTGATAGAAGTTGACGTCAAGAATACTGTTTTTATGCACCAACTAAATTGTTTAACTTTGAAACATTGCAAAAATATTGTAAATTTCTGTGAAGTAGCCAACTTCACCCTAGAACCTCCTTAGTCTTCTTTGATGCATTATACGGTAGATAATAGTGTCTCTTTGTTTTGCTCTCTTCTTCGGGCCCTGGCAACACATAGTCATAACACTCATTCTTCAATTTTATTTTTTTCTTCCTTCTCTTTACTCGGATATTCCGTTATTCATCCTCTTCACTCTTTCATTCTGACATTCCCTTATTCATCCCCTTCACTCTTTCATTCTTATATTCTGTTACTCTTCCTTCCATTTTCCCCATCTAGTTTCAACTCCTGCCATTAATTATGAATATTAGTGCTGCAGGCATCTGTTACACAGCATTTATACAGACGTCCTTATGTTGCCGCTCCCCTTGGGGAGAATAGCAACACCATTCACCTGTCATGACCGTCGAAAGAGGCGACTAAAGAGGTGTGTGGTGGAGTTGGCTGTCCCGTCTCATAGAGGATCATAGTGATCTATAAGCTATGCTGAAGTCAGAGGTGTCCGGCAGAAAGCATAAAAATCGCACCAAAGCTGTAAACCATGAAACAACACACTCCGTTATTCGGACTAAATCCTGCTAATCTGCAGGAGTTTGACAACAAATCCATGAGAAGAAGAAGAATTTATCATGTAGAACAGGGGGGTTCACAACCTTCTTTTTGCCCGTTATCCTTTTGTGTGACAATTTTTTACTTTGTTTAGCGCTCCATGTTTTGCGCTCCATGTTTTCGTCTTTATTATTTCGCCTCCTTGTTTTGCGCCTCCTGTGCGCCGCCTCATTCCGTGTACATAGATAACAAACTTTAAAGCGATTTAAAACAAGTTTTTTTGTTGCCTTTGAGCACCACCGGTGTTTTTTGTATAGTTTATATATCCGCATGTTTCTTATAATTTTTCCTTCAATTTATTCCTTTCTTGTGGTATCATTAGACAAGTCTGCAGCTCCCTGATTTCATAATTTTCTCTGTGGCCCCCTTCATGTCTGTAAACCCCCCAGGGGGCATATAGCACACGCTGAGAACACCTGATAACGAACACACGCAAATACATTAACTTGTTAACAAATAAATAAGCTTGCAGGTTATCATAAACACATTTCAACGGTGTAAACGTGCTTGTTTTAAACATGTGATTGGACACGGTTTACACTCTAAAACTTTTTAGCAAGAACAATTGAGAGAATTAAGAGAACAAGTGACATTTTTTTCTTTTTTAAAAACAATTAGAATTGGCCTTACGATATATTTTATTATCATCCAAATTACTGCGTACGGAGGTGAGTACGGTGTTTGGAGAAAAAGGGGGGGGGGTGGGGTGTCTCCACTTTCGTGTCCCTATGACTTTGACCATTGCTTGAGGGTTTCTTAATATTGTCATATTATTCGCCTGTTTTGGTTGCAAAGAAATTTTTCTAGTCGAAACGTCGCACGTGCTTATTTTCATTCTTATTATGCTGTTTTATCTATTGGTGACTAACTACTATATGTAGATCAAGGGTACACTAAATGAGGCATGCGGGCCCAATCCGACCCATCAAGTAAATAGCACTGGCCCGCCAGGATGAAATTAGAAGTTTAAAGGTAGTACGTGCGCTGATCTCTGAGTTTGAAAACACTTATTCTAATTCTAAGTTGTTGGTTGGGTCAAAGGGCATGAGCCCATGAACCGCTGGATCAGCAACTAACCAATTCTAAGTTGTTAAAAAATGTTGCCGGTCCATTCCCACAGTAGAAAAATAAAATCCATTTTCTGACTCACATAGGTTGCCCACATCTGATGGTCACTTCATGTTTTCCGTTAGCAGAGAATTTCTACTTAAGTTTGTGAAGTCGAGTAAAAGTAACATTTTTATCTTCCTAAACTCATGAGGTACTAATTAACTAACGGATTTCTACGCATGCTCGTAGATAAGGGTGTGGGTACGTAGATAAGGGTGTGGGTTGTGATGTTAATCCCCCTCCCCTTATCAAATAGAACATGACTTTTAGCACTAGAAACGTAGCCGAAAAGGCTGGTTAAAAACCCCCAAAATTCCTTTCTTAGCTATTTTTCCACAGAAAAAGACATCGCATTTATCATTATAAAAAAGGACGATCTGACAACACATGACACTGTTTTGTGGAAACACCGCCCTCCTTCATTTAAGAGATCTACGGCCCTGGTGATACGTAATGCTCGGCGGTGTTCGTAAGATAAAATCTAATTTTTCTTTGAACGAAATATCCTTGATTTCGTCTTTCAGGGAAATTATCTTCTGAGAATTAACTCGCCGTCTTTGTGATTTGACGAAATAATTAACCGCCCTTATTAAGACTGACGAAACGGACTGACGGTAACCTTAATGCGTCTGAACCAATCATTTGCATAACGTCTCACAGCAGCTGCCAGCAGCACGTGCGTTGTTTCAGGGACTTACTGTTCCAGGGTTCAGAGGATGTGGACACGCTGTGATGGCTTAGAGCATTGCTGGGACATCACAAATGGCAGCTGTGGGTCAAATTGCATCTTACAAAGTAACAGAATTAAAGTACTTCAGACAACAAGGATGTTTGCCGGAAATATTTCAGTTAATCTTGTCAAAGTTAGTTTTCTTCTTTTGTCCATTATCACATTCATTTTTGTCATTTCTAAACATTTCTTTGTCGTTATCATTATCATCAGCCTCGTCATCCTCATCATCGTCATCGCTATCCTCATCGTCACCATCCTCACCGTCAACATCATTGACATCCTCATTGTCAGCCTCATCATCAGCCTCATCATTATGCTCATGATCATATTGATGATAATGATGACAATCTAAAAAAGACAAAGTTGAACTGCGACAAAAAATAAACACGACACGACACCCTCCCACCCCCCTGCTAGGAAGCCAGTGCATTACCAACTAAGCTACCGTAACTTTTCTCGGAACTAATAGTCTAAAGTAAAGTAATATCGCCATAACATATAACTTCCTAAACTATAGTTTTACATATAACTTTCTAAACTATAGTTTTACATATAACTTCCTAAACTATAGTTTTACATATAACTTCCTAAACTATAGTTTTACATATAACTTCCTAAACTATAGTTTTACAAACTATAATTTCATAAACGATAATTTGATAAATTATAGCTTCAAAAACTGTAACTTCATAAATTATAACTTCAGAAAGTAGAGCTTCACAAACTAGAATGTTTAAACTAAAACAAGTCTATAAAGCTATAATTCCAAAACTAGAGATTAACCAATTGTAGATTAATAAACTATAGCCTTAGAATCTTTAACTTCACAAACTATACAGAATAATTTAACATTCACACCAATGTCTGCGTAGATTAGAAGATGTGAACTAATATAATGAGACCGCAATGTCTGCGTAGATTAGAAGGTTTGAATTAATATAATGAGACCGCAATGTCTGCGTAGATTAGAAGGTTTGAACTACTATAATGAGACCGCAATGTCTGCGTAGATTAGAAGATTTGAACTAATATAATGAGACCGCAATGTCTGCGTAGATTAGAAGGTTTGAACTACTATAATGAGACCGCAATGTCTGCGTAGATTAGAAGGTTTGAACTACTATAATGAGACCGCAATGTCTGCGTAGATTAGAAGGTTTGAACTACTATAATGAGACCGCAATGTCTGCGTAGATTAGAGGGTTTGAACTACTATAATGAGACCGCAATGTCTGCGTAGATTAGAAGGTTTGAACTACTATAATGAGACCGCAATGTCTGCGTAGATTAGAAGGTTTGAACTACTATAATGAGACCGCAATGTCTGCGTAGATTATGAACTAATATAATGAGACTGCAATGTCTGCGTAGATTAGAAGGTTTAAACTACTATAATGAGACCGCAATGTCTGCGTAGATTAGAAAGGTTTGAACTAATATAATGAGACCGCAATGTCTGCGTAGATTAGAAGGTTTGAACTACTATAATGAGACCGCAATGTCTGCGTAGATTAGAGGGTTTGAACTACTATAATGAGACCGCAATGTCTGCGTAGATTAGAAGGTTTGAACTACTATAATGAGACCGCAATGTCTGCGTAGATTAGAAGATTTGAACTAATATAATGAGACCGCAATGTCTGCGTAGATTAGAAGGTTTGAACTACTATAATGAGACCGCAATGTCTGCGTAGATTAGAAGGTTTGAACTACTATAATGAGACCGCAATGTCTGCGTAGATTAGAAGGTTTGAACTACTATAATGAGACCGCAATGTCTGCGTAGATTAGAGGGTTTGAACTACTATAATGAGACCGCAATGTCTGCGTAGATTAGAAGGTTTGAACTACTATAATGAGATCGCAATGTCTGCGTAGATTAGAAGGTTTGAACTACTATAATGAGACCGCAATGTCTGCGTAGATTATGAACTAATATAATGAGACTGCAATGTCTGCGTAGATTAGAAGGTTTGAACTACTATAATGAGACCGCAATGTCTGCGTAGATTAGAAAGGTTTGAACTAATATAATGAGACCGCAATGTCTGCATAGATGAGAAGGTTTGAACTACTATAATGAGACCGCAATGTCTGCGTAGATTAGAGGATTTGAAATAATATAATGAGTAATGAGACCACAATGTCTGCGTAGATTGGAGGGTCTTGAACTAATATAATGAGACCACAATGTCTGTGTAGATTAGAAGGTTTGAACTAATATAATGAGACCGGAATGTCTGCGTAGATTAGAAGGTTTGAACTAATATAATGAATAATGAGACCGCAATGTCTGCGTAGATTAGAAGGCTTGAACTAATATAATGAGTAATGAGACCGCAATGTCTGCGTAGATTAGAGGGTTTGAACTAATATAATGAGTAATGAGACCACAATGTCTGCGTAGATTAGAGGGTCTTGAACTAATATAATGAGACCACCAATGATGAACTCATACAATAAACTAAACTTCCAACAGAAAAATAAATTAAGAAACGACGCTGGATAAATAGAACATACGTTAAGACCAACGGGGAGCGCTGTAAAACAGACGTTGTTCTGGAATCCAAAGAGAAAGAGTAAAAAAGAACACGCCAAGAAATACATGAAAGAAAAAAATTAGATAGTCACAAACAATGGATACCAATGTATTACATGGAAAGAGCTGAAAACAATTTATAAAAATAGGACAGATGGAAAAGATTTTCTGGGTGCCTATGCTCCGAAAGGAGCTTCAATGTGCATACTATAGAATAACTTAATATTCATATCAAATAATTAACTGACATCCTTACTACTAAACATATACTTCTTTATTTCAAATATTCTTTTATTTTAAAGTGCAGTTTAATTTAGCATTGACGCGACTTCCGAATCTCACCCCTCCCCATTATAATAGTATGGCGGTCATCTTCACATAATTCTAAACATTTAAGATATAATAATAGAATTTATTTTTACACCCACACTATTTGGCAACACTGTGTCCACAAGCAAATGTCTCTCGGACAATTCCAACCTCGAGTTATCCTCGATCTGCACCAAGTCGTCAAATATAACTATCACGTGTAAAGATGTGAAATATGTAGCACAGTTCTGATATCTCCTTTCTTCTGTCATACCGGTCATCTACTCCGGGATGGAGTGGGAAGGGGTTCTCTACCTTTTAAAGCCCGTGGTCCCCATTTGGTACATATTTTCATCCGTGGTACCTCTAAAAGTGGTAATTCGCTTGCTTTATAAGCCACCAAGCTATTTCTATGCTTTATTGCTATAGTTTTTTTTCGTTTTGTGATCACCTTTCTGTGGCCACTTTATTGGACAGGTCTGTGGCCACTTTATTGGGCAGGTCTGTGGCCACTTTATGGGCAGGTCTGTGGCCACTTTATTGAACAGGTATGTGGCCACTTTATTGGACAGGTCTGTGGCCACTTTATTGGACAGGTCTGTGGCCACTTTATTGGACAGGTCTGTGACCACTGTATTGGACAGGTCTGTGGCCACTTTATTGGACATGTCTGTGGCCACTTTATTGGACAGGTCTGTGGCCACTTTATTGGACAGGTCTGTGGCTTCTTGAAACTTGTTTGTGACCTCTCTCCCCCAATTTCAGAATCGTTCTCCGTGGCCCACTACATTGTTTCCGCAGACCTCAAGTGAATGATATCACTCAAATTGCGACCGGTCAGTATTACCTGTGGTGTTGCTCTCACAATCAGTATTACCTGTGGTGTTGCTCTCACAATCAGTATTACCTGTGGTGTTGCTCTCAAAATCAGTATTACCTGTGGGGGTTGCTCTCACAATCAGTATTACCTGTGGTGTTGCTCTCAAAATCAGTATTACCTGTGGTGTTGCTCTGAGAATCATTATTACCTGTGGTGTTGCTCTCACAATCAGTATTACTTGTGGTGTTGCTCTCACAATCAGTATTACCTGTGGTGTTGCTCTCAATATCAGTATTACCTGTGGTGTTGCTCTCAAAATCAGTATTACCTGTGATGTTGCTCTGACAATCAGTATTACCTGTGATGTTGCTCTGACAATCAGTATTACCTGTGATGTTGCTCTGACAATCAGTATTACCTGTGATGTTGCTCTGACAATCAGTATTACCTGTGGTGTTGCTCTCACAATCAGTATTACCTGTGGTGTTGCTCTCACAATCAGTATTACCTGTGGTGTTGCTCTCACAATCAGTATTACCTGTGGGTGGAGCTCATCCTCGAAAAAGGTTGAGAACCCGTGCTCTGCGGTAACAAGAAAGAACAATCATGGGAACATTTTGCACATGTTTCTACATATTATTTATCTATACCTGGTTTCATTGCCACATTCTCCCCAGGGTACAAAGTTTACACTAAGGGATCGTACATTGGTGGTTCAAGGTTTCGTCCGTTGATAGTTGTTCCTTATAGATGAGCTAGTGTACAGTGCGAGCAATGCTCACATAGGGATTGCGACGTACGGCTGGCTCAATCTTATTTCATATTCGGCTTTAGCGACCGGTCACATTTCCCAACACACAACCTCATAAACTTGTCGTTGCGGTTGTGTCCTTAGTCCATCTTCCGTTATATTTCATCGGGACTTCTGCCACACCGACCACCACTGACTATGACATTAAGGTCGTTTGACACCAACTATTCACCTGCGACCAACTGACAGCCCCCCCCCCCCCCCCACTGCGTCATCTTATACATTTCACATGAGTTAGTTGTAGTACCAGGTTCGCCTCCTTCCGCTATGGCCTTCGTTTCTTGTCCTTTTATTCTCCACCTTCACTGATGCCCTTTTCTTAGGAACCGTCTTCCCAAGGCTTCCTTTATCAGACTCTGTTTGATACCTTCCTACGACGCACTTTTCCGTGATGGTTCCCTCCTCTTCAGCTGTGCCTTCCCTGCGTCCCATGGACATCCTCCTACCTCCGCATTCCTTCAGTGTGTGACGTATCTTCGTTTTAGTTTGGGGGCCTACATCGATCTTCCACTTTCACTTCTCTTCTTTCTCGCATCTTTATTTACCCCCTTTTCATTATCCTTCTTTCTCTAAACCTCATTTCTCTCTTTTTATCTGTTATTATATGCCATTTTGTTCGAGTTATGGCTATTGATACATGCCCTTTTTGGCTACTATTGTCCTGCCTTACGCTTATGTTCTATTTTGCCGCGCATTCTCTATACTCCCTATCTTTGTTTCATCCGGTTTTTGTCCGGATGTGTGGTAACAGGCCACACTTTACTATTTAATCTTGTGTCTTTAGTACATCTTTCTTTTTCACTGGAAACCACTATTCAGCTAAGTTTATTTTTATTTTTATTCTATGTGCATTATCATTTCCTCTTTTTATGTGCACTTTCCCCTCCTGACTACCACTTTCATCTTCCTCTCACATCCTCTTGTCCCTGTCATGTTACCCTATCTGTACCTACTCCGTTGTCCCCTCGCTACTGTCCTTCATCCCTCTTTTTTCCTTCCTATCACCACCATGTCTGTCTCTATGTAATATTTCTTTACTGTGGTCTTTTGTTTGTCCTGATGAAGGCTGCTTAGTCGAAACGTCGTCTGTCGCTGTCTCGTTGTTTAGGTTGTCATATCGACTTATTTTGGTAACACTTATATTTATTTTTGTTCATTTTGATGTTTACCTTGTATTATCCCAGCCACCCATTTCCTGTTTGGGGTCGTTACCTGACACCGGAACTTTTATCCCCGACTATATACCGTTCTGTTTGTCTGGCGTTCAACCTGTCTCGTTATTTAATAGACTCAATATTCTCCTAAAGTGTAATAGTAATAACATTGTCTATCGAACCTCCACCGTTTCTGGCTACCAATTCACCACCTGTTGCGTCGTGAAAGAGAGTCACAAAACTGTTTACACAATTGCCAAATGGAGTCGCACAACTTCTATCAAATCAAGAGTCATCGCAATTTGAACACTTCATAAATTATTCAGAACAGAGTATTTTGGAACATTGAATCCCTGAGGCAACAAGTTCAATACCAAGTAAGAACTCTGCAAACATTAGATTGTTATGCTGTGGTAATCAAGACCTGGTTGGTCTTGTTGGAAATACGAGTGTTTTAGGATTCCTGGAATACTTGTACTTGTTTAGGGAATGTCAGATCTCTAGTGCTCGTCAATTATACAGTCCTGTGGAATAATCGTGATCATATATCTAGAATACCACTATTTCGGTCCTGTGAAATTTACCGTAATTTTCATTGGTTGAGGACATAATTCAGGAATGTCTGCGCATGTCACTGGAAGAGGCAGGGCAACTTGCTCAAGACCGCGAAAAATCCAAGAGATCCATAGGAAAGACTACGTTCTGGAAATAATATGTCACCTGAGGATGATGATGAGGACATAATTTATATACACAATAACCAATGAAATTCATGGAGAAATATCAAATAGAGCCACTAAATATTTAACATTCGATTTCAGTATGAATTCTGGGTCACAGATTGTAGCTGATTCTAGCATTATCTTTTATTCACAATTTTTTGTTCGTTCGTTCTCACATTCCCACCGGTTCTCTCTTACAGCAGACACAATGTCCTGCGAGATTTCTAACAGGGTGTAGTCTACAGAACGGAAGTGCGTTGTGTCGCCCTTTTATTTGCGCCAATGGCATGACACATTCGTCTTTGACGCTGGTAAACTAATACATTCAGTGATTTTGTCACTTACACTGAACGCTGAACTTCTGTAACCATATTGCTAATTTGGCCATGCTGGTCACCACGTTCAGATAGTCGGCCAACATCACACAAGAGAACTGGTTCATGTACCTAACCACTGATCATCACGATAAGAGCTAACCGAAGTCACAGATACGTGACATTTTGTCACTGTCCTGCGTCTACATAGTCACATCCGTCTATATAGTCACAAATGTCTATATAGTCACATACGTCTATTATAATGTAGCCTCTGTATAATGTGATCTCTGCCTGTGGAGGTTTCACGGTACTTTATCTATACAATTTCACTCAGTATAATGTGATCTCTGCCTGTGGAGGTTTCACGGTACTTTATCTATACAATTTCACTCAGTATAATGTGATCTCTGCCTGTGGAGGTTTCACGGTACTTCATCTATACAATTTCACTCAGTATAATGTGATCTCTGTCTGTGGAGGTTTCACGGTACTTCATCTATACAATTTCACTCAGTATAATGTGATCTCTGCCTGTGGAGGTTTCACGGTACTTCATCTATACAATTTCACTTTTAATGTTGCTTTTTGTGGGTTTTAATGCATTGTCAACTGTATATATGCATCCATCCATGTGTGGTTGGGAGGGAGTCAGAGACGTGCTGCTCGGCACTTGTGGGGGGGGGGGGGAAGACTAAATGAATCCAATAAGGTGCCATGTCGAGTAACGTAGTCGATCATGTTTCTTCACAATTCTTCGTTTTTTCGTCTTGTTAATATGTTATTTTGGTGACATCTTTCATCCTTTTGTGTTACAGTGACAACCACTCCAGAAAATCTCTCTTTGTCTTCCACTGTTTCTTCTCCCCTTTATCTCTCCAGTTGTTACTATATGTTCAAGTGTGGCTCTTCTCATCACATGCATTCAAAATCGTTTCTGTCTACTTCTAATTTTTGCTATCATTTGTCTTTTTTTGCTCCAGCATCACTGAGGACATCTCTGAGGACATAACTGATGAGGACATCAGTGAGGACATCTCTGATGATAACATCTCCGATGATGACATCTCTGATGATAAAATATCTGATGATGACATCTCTGATGAGGACATCTCTGATGATGACATCTCTGATGATGACATCACTTGAGGGCATCTCTGATGAGGGCATCTCTGATGATACATCTCTGATGATGACATCACTGAGGACATCTCTGATGAGGACATCTCTGATGAGGACATTTCTGATGAGGACATCTCTGATGATGCTGGGGTAAACATTTGAGACAATGAGACAATAGCTACACTGGTGTTCTATGACTGAGACCTACCTTAAAGGCACACAAGTTCGGTATAACCAGTAGGAAGTTGATGGTGGGAAAACTGCACAGTGAACTATATCGTGGATGCAAAAACATGGATCGCCGCATAGGACAGAAGGTTTCCTCTCTGGTGGTATGACAGTTATTAATCTGGTCCCGGGAAGGTAGAAAATTCAGACTTATCAGCATAATGGATGAAACCCACGGGCCGCTGGATCGGAAACTAACTATTTAACTGACATTGAATAGTGAACCTTTAACATTTTATTTTTCTGGAGAAGTTTTTGACATTCTTAAAGAAAACCCGTTTTCTTGCACATGTTGCTTGAGATGGTTGGTATTTGTTACTGGATGCTTGAGATGGTTGGTATCTGTTACTGGATGCTTCTTCTTCTGCGTTCATTCTCAAACTCCCGCTGGATCTAGCAGGATCATGGTCCTGCTAGATTTCCAGCAGGATGTAGTCCAGAAAATGGAAATGCGTTGTGTCGCCGTTTTATTTGCGCCAATGGCCCGACACATCCGTCTTCGGCGGAACTGGATGCTTGAGATGGTAGGTATTTGTTACTGGATGCTTGAGATGGTTGGTATTTGTTACTGGATGCTTGAGATGGTTGGTATTTGTTACTGGATGCTTGAGATGGTTGGTATTTGTTACTGGATGCTTGAGATGGTTGGTATTTGTTACTGGATGCTTGAGATGGTTGGTATGTGTTACTGGATGCTTGAGATGGTTGGTATTTGTTACTGGATGCTTGAGATGGTTGGTATTTGTTACTGGATGCTTGAGATGGTTGGTATTTGTTACTGGATGCTTGAGATGGTTGGTATTTGTTACTGGATGCTTGCGATGGTTGGTATTTGCTACTGGATGCTTGAGATGGTTGGTATTTGCTACTGGGTGGTTGAGCTACCAATCTGTTTACTAATGCTATACGGATTTATTGTTCTCAAGTTGGGGGATCAAACATTATTGAAGAAATCATACCACTATATAGACGATGGATGTGGATTACGTGGCAGGACCACATTAGGTGGTAGGACCACATTAGGTGGTAGGACCACATTAGGTTGTAGGACCACATTATGTGGTAGGTCCACATTAGGTGGTAGGACCACATTAGGTTGTAGGACCACATTATTTGGTAGGACGACATTAAGTTGTAGGACCACATTATGTGGTAGGACCACATTAGGTTGTAGGACCACATTAGGTGATAGGTCCACATTAGTTGGTAGGATCGATAGAAAAGTAGAAACATTAAATGCAAAATCACCAATATCAACAAGTCAGTAACAAGTGTTAAAGTAAGATAAATATCATTGGAGTCAGTAACAAGAGTTAAAGTAAGATTAATATCATTGGAGTCAGTAACAAGCGTTAAAGTAAGATAAATATCATTGGAGTCAGTAACAAGAGTTAAAGTAAGATTAATATCATTGGAGTCAGTAACAAGTGTTGAAGTAAGATTAATATCATTGGAGTCAGTAACAAGTGTTAAAGTAGGATTAATATCAGTGGAATCAGTAACAAGAGGTGAGGTAAGATTAATAATAATGGTGGCTGTAACAATAATTGAAGTAGGATAAACAGAAATGGAGACAGTAACAAGAGTTGAAGTAGGTTAAATAACAATGGCTGTAGTAAGAATAGTTGAATCATAATTAATAGCAATGGTGGCTGGAACAAGAGTTGAATTAGGATTAATAGCACAGCAGAGGGTAACAATAGTTGAATTAGGATTGATCACAATGGTGGCTGCAACAAGAATTGAAGGATTAATAGCAATGATGGCTGCAGTAATAGCTGAATTATGATTAATAGCACTCCATACGGTAACAATAGTTGAATTAGGATTAACGACAATGGTGGCTGCAACAAAAGTTGAATTAGGATTAATAGCACAGCAGAGGGTAACAAGAATTGAAGTAGGATTAATAGCAATGGTGGCTGCAACACGATTTGAAGTAGGATTAATAGCAATGGTGGCTACAACAAGAGTTGAATTAGGATTAATAGCAATGGTGGCAGCAACATCAACTGAAACTGGAATATGATTAAAGAGACCACGGAGAACAAGGAAGAGAGTCACTAATCTAAGTGGTTTTTATCTGTTCCTTTTAGTAATCTTATGAGCAACAATGAAACCAAGATCTCGTGTGTTGTCAGGGCCGTAAACAGTAAATAAAAGCAATACTACGGTTTGTCATGAATGTTGTAGGAGGCGACTGAGAAACGTCGATTTGGCTGTCCCATCAAAAAAACATTAAAATGATACAATAACCCTGCTTAAGTTAGTCCGAAAAGCTCAGATATTGCATCCAAACTGTAAACCATGAACCAGAACATTTAGTTTTCTTGGCTACATACTGATAGGAGTATGAGAAGAAATGATGACGTTCATCCTGTGCAATGACAGCTGAAATGAGTAATGGGTGATGTAAATGGACCTGATTTCTATTCCTGCATTTACACACATCTTCTCTAATTTTGCAAAATGTCTTCGCCGCAGTTAACGTGCTCCATGTTGGGCAGATCGAATTCATCTTTTCCTAATGGATAGTTCTCACTAGTCCCCGCGTTCAGGACACGGACCAGGATTGGAGTTCCAGAAGAGTTATCGCTTCAATCACTCCCTTGAGAATTATTTGAAACGCCAATAAGGCATATATGTAAATCCCTGTCCACGAATAATGTGCAAATTTCTGAGCATCTGTCGGTCGTATCTTCACAATTTGGCTTTCGTAATAGCCACGTGAAAGGAAAATGTTGTTGGCTTATTCCCTAGACAAATAATTTCAGTAAAGACTAAACTTTGTACATATCCTGGCCACCGGTTACTGGTCTTATCTGGCAATAGTTTAAAGTTTGTTTGGTACCAGGGTTTGTCGACGAATCAATATAGGGCCTATCTCTATTTACTAAACGCTGTTATTTTGTGAGATATCTATCTATGCTATCCTTGGCGCCGAATATGGTGCATAGGGCAGAAACCAGACCTCTCCAGTTCGAGCAATGTCATGCTACTGTGTGTAATACTTGCATGGTGTTGTGATTCAGTCATGGTTTTTCTTTAATGGTTGTCCTCATTTTCTTTTTTGGAGACATCTGGTACTCGTTTTAATGCTTGTAGTGGTAGTCTGTTTTTATTCATTCTAAGTACATGTTGAAAAAAAGTTAAAAGTCGTAGAACATTGACTTCACTGTACTCGGTTTCCCATATGTACTCCGTCCCTCAAAAACAAAGCGGCACGCCGCCTGCCGAGAGTATCACTCATAGCACGTAACGCCGTAGCTTCAAGCGATAATCCATAGGGATCTCCGAAAAAATCCACTTTGTACACAAGACGACACGAGCCGGATTCAAACCCATGACCTCTTGAACACACGGCGAACAGCTTAACCACTATACTAGAGAGATCCCCCTAAGTACATATCCGATATAAGTCAATCGTTTTCTTCTTATTGTTGTAGAAATATATTGCGGTTTGGTGTCTTCTCTTGTTTGCATGTGAGATATACTCTAGTGCAAAAGTATACGGTAAGTATACCATACCTTGTATATGGTAAGTATACTATACCTACTATACGGTAAGTATACTATACTTAGTAGGCCCTATACCTAGTATATACCAGCTTTCAGATGGGAACGTTTACATTGGTCTTAACATCACCATGAATGAATGTATGTGTCCAAGTCGATAGTGACGTAGAAATCGTCAATTAGTCACGCAATGTTGACCATGTCAAGATGTCAGACTGGTGAAAGAGGTGAAGCGTGCAGTGCGAACAATTATAATAAACCGGTTGAGACATTGTGACATGTTATATATATCCACCCCATCGAGACCAAATCCTTGAAGTGAAGATGGAACTTAGTCCAGTCAACAAAAACTGCATTGGTATGGCCATCCCATCCCTGACATCGAATAGGATCAAAGTCCTGCCAAAGCAATCACTGGTACTGACATTGGAGATACCAGGACGAGAGGCGCACCAACAACCTTGGTATCACATGACTAGATAATATGTCTCCACAACAACAAAGATAATATATAGAGCCTATCCTAAAAGACGACTAATGAGTAATGTGGCGAATGTTTTTTACGCCCTATCCCATAGAGGTTTTAAGTTACCCAAAAGCCATGCTAAAGTCGGATGTGTTGAACTGAAAGGTACAGATACCACAATCAAGCCGTATACAGTGACAGAATATTTTCTATTCTCCAGACTAAATCCCGTTATATGCAGGAGTATGAGAACCATAGAAGAAGCGTCGCATCAAAACAATGACCCACTCTATGACATGAATTAACATCTAAACAAATTACAAACAAGTTAAAAATATGAATTATACAATGCCATATCTATTATATATTAATGTATGGCTCAGAAACATGGACACTAAATAAACAATTAGAAGACAGAATTGGTGCCTTTGAGATGTGGGTATATAGAAGAATAGGGAGAACATCATGGAAAGAGAAGAAAACAAATAAAGAGATACTAAAAACACGTAATATGAAGAAAGAACTACTAAGAGAAATAAAGATCAGGCAAATAAAATATTTTGGACACATTAAAAGACATGACACCTTATTGAAGACCTTATTTGAGAGTAAAGTCAAAGGGAAGCGAGCAAGAGGTAGGCAGAGATACAAGTGGGAGAATAACATCACACGATGGACAGGTTACAGTCGAGCAGAGTTCACCACCAAGACAAGAGACAGGAGATGTTGGAAATACATTGCAGTCAACCTTCGTTGCGGAGACGGCACTTAATGATGATGATGATGACATGAGATCTCATCATAACGATAGTCTTTTTTGACAAGTCATGAAATCTCATTCCAAGTTTGACAAGTCATGAAATCTCATTCCAAGTTTGACAACCGTATCCTGGAGTTCAGAATTCTAGTCAGACTGGGAAGAATAGAGCAACTTCTGCTACTGTGTCTTCTTTCCATGTATATCGTTGGATGCGATTAAGGAAACTTGGAGGGATATGCCGACAACCTGTCACTTGTAAAAAAATCATCGTCAAAATTATTTTTTTACTTTTGTCTTCTATTAAATCCTACACGAATTTAACCACAGGATAGCGAAGTGATACATCATGTCTATAGCGAAGTGATACATCATGTCTATAGCGAAGTGATACATCATGTCTATAGCGAAGTGATACATCATGTCTTTGTGGTAGACATTCTATGTGACGGGAAATGCCACCGACTCCCTAGTGACGGGGAATGCCACCGACTCCCTAGTGACGGGGAATGCCAGACTCCCTAGTGACGGGGAATGCCACCGACTCCCTAGTGACGGGGAATGCCAGACTCCCTAGTGACGGGGAATGCCAGACTCCCTAGTGACGGGGAATGCCACCGACTCCCTAGTGACGGGGAATGCCACCGACTCCCTAGTGACGGGGAATGCCACAGATTTCCTAGCTGACAGGGATGGCCAGACTCCGTAGTGACGGGGAATGCCACCGACTCCCTAGGTGACGGGGAATGCCACCGACTCCCAAGGTGACGGGGAATGCCAGACTACCTAGGTGACGGGGAATGCCACCGACTCCCTAGGTGACGGGGAATGCCAGACTACCTAGGTGACGGGGAATGCCACCAACTCCTTAGGTGACGGGGAATACCACCGACTCCCTAGGTCACGGGGAATACCACCGACTCCCTAGGTGACAGGGAATGCCAGATGTACCATCACTGTCACTGGTCGACACATGTGATTGAAGAACAATTAGGTAGTTGGCCCAAAATTGTATGCATTGCTTCTGGCAGTACGTGGTAATCCTGGGATACCGGGGCACTGGAATACTTCCTTTCGGGGACTAAACATATATCCATGACCCCCCCTCCCTTACACAATCATGTCTTTGAGACAGAGACAACCTTGTATGTATCCGGGTGTTGGCTCAGTTACACATGTGATTTTGTCAGTAAGACCATGGACTATGGAGAGCCTGTTGACAGCTAAAGGCATTATTTCATCAGCATTATGTGTCAAGAACTACCTGTTGACAGCTAAAGGCATTATTTCATCAGCATCATGTGTCAAGAACTACCTGTTGACAGCTAAAGGCATTATTTCATCAGCATCATGTGTCAAGAGCTACCTGTTGACAGCTAAAGGCATTATTTCAGCAGCATCATGTGTCAAGAACTACCTGTTGACAGCTAAAGGCATTATTTCACCATCCTCATCCCATCTCTCCTGGTCACTCACATTTCTAATATTCCCGTGACATGTTCCTTTTCTCTTGCTCTTTACCTTTTTTAGTGTATCCACCAACTGCTTTAACTAAATTATCCATGTTTTTGTTGCCTATCATATCTTGTATGGCTACTTTTTACTTTGCTTTTTTTGTACTAAAGGAGACAATTCTGGATAGTTGGATATTATGGCATAGTAGAGTCTGTAGTCAGTCCGGTTCTGTGGCGGAGTGCTACAGCCAAAAAATGCTGGGTTGATAGCCACGTCCTGAATAGGATATGCTACCAAAAAACAAAAACAAAAACGTCAGTAGTGCGTCTTTTTCTTATTCTCCATCGTTCGACAATTATCAGGTGACATCGACAATAGCTTCAATGAACTGTATAATTCGCTTCATGTCATCCATGGAAACCTTCAGGTTTGGAAATAGTGCTGTCTGAGTATGTTGAATTTTCTGAATATCTATTGGTAGAGTTGACATGGATGAAAAATGTGTTCTGCCGTCTCCGGCTCCTTCCACAATTGCACAGCTCTGTCTCGTCAATTTTGAGATTTCTGAACATGTCTCAGTCTGTTGTGGTCAGTTCGTAGTCTGAAGATAATGGTTAGTATTGTAGCTGATACATTGTGTAGGTAGAGGATAGATTCAGACTCTACCGCAATTAGACAAGGGACTCAGAACACAGAGGCATGGCTGAGTGTTTGTGTTGATGTTTCTATAAACCTGAAGGGTCCATCATCATCATTACGTGCCGTCTCCGCAACGAAGGTTGGCTGCAACGGATCTCCAACATCCCCTTTCTCTTGTCTAGGTGGTGCACTCTACTAGACTGTGCCCTGTCCATCGTGTGATGTTACTCTCCCACTTGTATCTCTGCCTACCTGTTGCAAGCTTCCCGTTGACTTTTCCCTCAAGTAAGATGTTCAGTAAGGTGTCATGTCTTATATTGTGTTCAAAATATTTTATTTGCCTGATCTTTATTTCTCTTAGTAGTTCTTTCTTCATATTAAGTGTTTTTAGCACCTCTTTATTTGTGTTCTTCTTTTTTCCATGATGTTCTCCCTATTCTTCTATATATCCACATCTCAAAGGCATCAATTCTGTCTTCTAATTGTTTATTAAGTGTCCATGTTTCTTAGCCATACATTAATATGGAATAGATGTAGCATTTTATAATTCTCATTTTTAACTTGTTTGCAATTTGTCTAGATGTTACTATTTTCCTCATGTCATTGAAGATACTTTTAGTAATTTATATTCTCCTTTTAACTTCTGTTTCACATCTGCCATCATTTGTGACTATGTGTCCAAGATATTGATAATGTTTTACTTGTTGTAGTTTCTCTCCATGTATGTTTTTTTTAGCTCTTGTTCTTCTGTGTCTTTGCTGATTATCATGGTGTTTTTTTGATGTTTATATCCAGTTCATATTCATTAATTGATAACCCTGAACGGCTATGGGTTTGATAATGATGACAATTGATACAGTGTTGTGGTGAACAATTACCTCCCACGCTACCCAGCACGGCACACGATAATGATGATTTGAGGTAAAGTAATTCCTGAGGTTGGCAGTAACGAGAAAAATATTACCATACGTGAAACGTACTACTGCCGTTCATTATTTAGCTGCAAGGTAACGTTTGAATTGCAACAGCTGCTAACCTGTTCTAAAAACTGAAACCAAATCCCGAAACGCCTTTGTATGTCGGCAAGCAAAACGTGGGAAAATTGTACAACCAATGTCTTGTCACATTTATTTTGTAGTAGATTAAATACCCAGAAGATATGGATAGATATCGCCTGGAGTCAGCTCTACAAGGGCCTTTTGTTGGTCTCGCAAGGGGGGTAATCTTTCGTTTTGTCAGAACAACCTTGACGGTGACACCATGTTTTTATCCGTAAACGTGTTGTAAATCTGGCGTTGTTGTCACGTTTCATATAGAACCACCAAAAAAGCTTAAGAGTTGACATGGCTGTCAACTATTTAAAATCTTGTTCGGGGAGTAAAATGTATTCTTATTATTACCATCATCATCCCGTGTCACACTGGAACATATCTTTCTGAATATAATCCTAAGAATTGAAATTCTGAAACTTGGATTCAATTACCTGAAATTATTTGGTGACAAAGAGTAGTATACAGAGACATATAACATTTCATGGATAGGTCATGAGAAGAGAAAGTTGGAACATATCGTGCCAACATGCAACTTGGAAGTGCATGAGGGTAGGGGAAGACATGGCGTCATATAGCGGTGTTTTCAATTTTTGGAATATCAAGATCACTAGCCATCCACAGCGTCTTATAAAATGTCTTTACAATAATCACGTCCGTTTTAGAGATGGTGTAATGCCGTATTTAAAAAAGGGTGCTGAGTGAAGTTGCGAGGCGAATAGGTGCGCGAAAAGGTGCCAACAGAACGGACCTATTTCAAATTCCGCCTACTCTACTATTTTTTGACGGTTAGGGAAAAATTATCTCCACTGTGGGATATCAAACCCGGTCTCCTGCGTGACAGGCTCTGATACTTACCATCATACGACCTATGATACAAGGAGCACAGTCTAATACGGGGTGTAGGCCTAATGATTATCCTATAGGTAACATCGGAGAGATTATCCGGACTGATTAACCGACTAACTTGAAAAAGAGTGTTTAGTTCCTTGTGGGATAATCTCAAAATAGGACGAGGTAAGTTCAGAGAGTTCTAGGAATTCATAATGTGTAAGTCAATAGCGTACGTTTCCCACAGATTAGACATTATCAAATCTCGGTCGAGGTTCGAAACTCGACACTGAGTAACAGGTATCGCAGTGGGGGAAAAATAATACAAGCGATTACAGTGTTTCAGGAGGGTTTACTTACATTATCACTCTTTCCCTCTCCCATGTATCGTTCGGAATTATTATTATTCCATAGGTCGTGGTGACTGGATTACGAGAACTGCGACCTCCACTATTTTTATAATGATTGTGAAGCTCTGATATAACAAAACTGTAAGATCCCCACTATA
The DNA here is from genome assembly GCA_034231615.1 of Meghimatium bilineatum. Taxonomy (NCBI): domain Eukaryota; kingdom Metazoa; phylum Mollusca; class Gastropoda; order Stylommatophora; family Philomycidae; genus Meghimatium; species Meghimatium bilineatum. Next base: position 7,649,404 of record CM067312.1, read on the forward strand.
AGAGGTACTACTTCTTCTTCTTCTGCGATCAATTGTTAAACATCCAGTCAAATAGGGGGTCTATTGGGGGTCAAATAGGGGGTCTATTGGCCATGAATAGATGTATTGGTCATGTTTGTTTTAGGTCATCCTGTGTTCCTGATGGTACACAACTCATGATTCTTCTATACCGGTACTACACAATGTCTGCGATCAATTGTTAAACATCCAATGCAATATTGGTCATCTGTAGAGCGGTTAGTTTGAGATTATCTTGTGTTCTCATAACTTGGTTTGCAGAGAGAAGCTCCTGTGGGCCAGATTGTCGTTCTGTGAACTTCGAGACTGGTACAATTCTGCAGTATGTGTTATGGTGTCTGTGTTGCTGGTCAATAGATGAAGATACAAGTAAATTCAAGTAGGAAGCAAGAGTTGCAGATACAAGTAAATTCAAGAAGGAAGCAAGAGTTGCAGATACAAGTAAATTCAAGTAGGAAGCACGAGTTGCAGATACAAGTAAATAAATTCAAGTAGGAAGCAAGAGTTGCAGATACAAGTAAATAAATTCAAGTAGGAAGCAAGAGTTGCAGATACAAGTAAATAAATTCAAGTAGGAAGCAAGAGTTGCAGATACAAGTAAATAAATTCAAGTAGGAAGCAAGAGTTGCAGATACAAGTAAATAAATTCAAGTAGGAAGCAAGAGTTGCAGATACAAGTAAATAAATTCAAGTAGGAAGTAAGAGTTGCAGATACAAGTAAATAAATTCAAGTAGGAAGCAAGAGAAGATAAATTAAAAATTATCATATATGCAGACCGCATAGTGTCTGATACCGATTCGGTTAAGTGTGCATTTAGATGACATTGTTACCTTCTCAGTTGAAATATCGCGACCTGTTCATTTCTGTTCAATTTGTTAATGTTGTCTTATTAGGGACTATAGTTGCCGTTTATTTCTCTCTACTGAAGTCGCATAGATTGTTTTAGCAGAGAATTTATTTCACTGAAGCTTTGAGTTACGCACTTCTGAGGGAGGATACCAACTGTTTTTGCCAATTCGTATACTTTTTCGTTCCTGGTATGACACGGTGAGCTGGTATCTGTTTTAGAACTTATGTAATTCTTCTGGATAATTCGAGGATATTTTGTCAGATGTTACATTTTACTTAACCATAATTGTAAAGAATTCTATTATCTATTGTCATTTCCATGTGTGCCTTTAAGTATTGGGGATGGGGGTTGTATGTTGGATTTGTCTGTCTATGGCCGTTTCGGTTGAATTGACTATGGTCAGTCGGTGTTACTTTAAGATTTCTTTGATCGTTTCCACTCATCTAGTTCTTGGTCATGATCGTGTCTTGTAGCCTGCACTTTTGATGTTGTACGCTCGAAGTGCTGATTCCATTCTCATGAGGTTGCTGAACCATATGGTTTGCTGTCTCTCGATGTAGTCTGGGCTTGAGATGGTCTTTATTTCTTTCCTAATATCTTCATTTCTCCGTTTGTCTCCTCTGGTGACATTTATAGCTTTCCCCAAACACATTTCACACGCTGTAATCTCTTTTCCTAGCGTCTTTGTCAAAGGCCATGTTTGACATTGGTAACACTGAGTTGGTATGCAAATCTTTGTCAGTTGTCGCTTTTTTAGCCGTGCAGATTGATGTGTGTTTGAGAATTAGCAACAGCTAGTAAATCAAAGCATTGCCTTTCTGACTTCTTGTTTCGATCTCTCTGTGGACTGTAAGGAATTACTTATCCTAAAGTAGGCAAGTTTGTGTTGGACTGATGATATTGTCTTGACAGATTGTGTTTGAATTCTCTTGTCGCCGAAGACGGATGTGTCGGGCCATTGGCGGAAATAAAACGGCGACACTACGCATTTCCATTCTCTGGACTATATCCTGCTGGAAATCTAATAGGGCCATTGTCCTACTGCAATAGAGATCCGGCAGGAGTTATAGAATGAATGCTGAAGAAGAAGAAGAATTCTCTTGTTAACTCTAGATTACTTTGAGCAGACTCCTGTTAGAATGTATATAACATATAAAACTGCAGTAAAACTATGATTCAATAGACTAAATGTGAAAACACAGTCTATGTACGAGAGTCCCACAACAATCTTATAGTCAAGTAGACTCAATGTGAATCATCCTTCAAAAGTTAAGCTATTTGGCTTCTTTCGTGTTTTCATTGGTCACTTTGTGTGGACATTTAATGAAACCACCTGGCACGCTATCATGTTCAATTTCCCAGCAGACATGTGTGTACCCAGAGCGCTCAGGCAGCAATGGCAATCTACTAAACGTAAATACTACCAAGAAACTCACTGTGTACATTTTGATTACAATATGTTACCAATTAACCAAAATTATATTTCACAGAAGTTGGGTACTTAAATCCTTACTTGGTTTAAAAATGTATCATGAACGGGATTACCAAACCAGGATGGTCAAACTAGGCTTGTCAAACTAGGATTATCTGGGATTATCATACTAGGATTACCAAACTAGGATTACCACACTAGGATTACCTAACTAAGATAACCAAACTAGGATCACCAAACTAGGATGATCAAACTAGGATTATCTGGGATTATCAAACTAGGATTATCAAACTAGGATTATCAAACTATGATTATCAAACTAGGATTACCAAACTATGATTATCAAGCTAGGACTACCAGACTAGGATTATCAAACTAGGATTCCCGAACTAGGATTACCAAACTAGGATTATCAAACTAAGATAACTAACCCAGGATTATCAAACCAGGATAATCAAACTAGGATAATAGAACTAAGATAACAAAACTAGGATTACCAAACTAGGATTACCAAACTAGGATTACCAAACTAGGATTACCAAACTAGGATTACCAAACTAGGATTACCAATCTAGAAGTCAATGCAATTAACAACTCATTGACACGAATATGCAAATCCGCTGAGACTGGGGGAAGCTGGGCATGTAAGGTTGGAACCTGCACCTCCCGTATGAAAATAGAGCACGTATGACATCCAGCATACACAATGAAAAGAAATAGTTACCTACTCCCTTTCCACCACACCTTACACAACACACTCCACCACACTCCATAACCAACATTCCTTTATTACAAAATTAGTGTTAATATATTTGGTGTTTCCCAAATTTTACTTCTTCAATACGAAGTAATAGTCTTTTATAACCCCATATCCCCTCCCTTGGTCCGATAGTAGTGTAACACGGTAGCCTAGTAGATGTGAGCACGCTTACTGTCACCAGGTTACAGCGTGCCAGGTTCGAAACTACTTCCGGATAGACACAAATTCAGCTCGTGATTTCTCACCTGAAATGACCGCCCTTCCAGTCGATCCAGCTGTAATGCTTACTAGACATATGCGTTAGCGAAGGTAAACACAGAAAGGAAGGGAACTGGTCACCTTATCTAGTAGTTGCTGCGGCTGAGTACAGGAAAATATATCTTTGTCCCCGACGGTAGGTTGCTGCATTGGGACTTACCTTGACCTTCATCCTTCTCCATGTCTTGAAGAAGATGCATCTATGAACCAGGAGTATACACATTATACTTTACATGTTGCTACGTTGCGGCCAATGTAGCCTTTATCAAGAACCATAAACACAACAGGAACAGAAATATTGAATACAAAATATAAACAGAAAAACGAGGGAAGATCTCACCAAGAGTATAGCATCGATACAAGCACGTAGGTATGAGATGTCTTCCAAGAAGTCACTATATTTGGCATATCCGTGCTTTTTTCAGACTTCAGTTCGGCATTTTTCATGTTGTCTGTTCTTAATTCTTGATTAGATTCTTGATTCGGGTCTCACAGCATGAAGGGCATTCCCATAAGTGCTTCGCCCTCTGTTCCAGCAGCCATCCGACTCGATTGAATTTCGAGTCCAATGCCGACGAAACAGACGTCGACATCAGGGCACAACTCTGGCCCTTGCGACAGGTTTCTTTGTTGTTCCGCTAACCAACGCCGTGCCCGTAACTAGTTCAAACACAATGTAGGTCTGTCGGAACAACATGGTAACTGTTATCGAAGGTTACGACTACGGAATTGTATAGAAGACGTTCCATGAAGCTTCTCTAAGAAGATAACCTCAATATAAAGGCATGTCATCTACTACGGTTTTCTGTTGCATGGGTGGTTTGTCTAGTGAGCCATTGGTGAGAGCCACAGATGCAACCACATGCACATTTTGTCTGTGTCGTCAGACAACACAGCGCACATATAAGCCAATTAGAAGAGCAGTAGGAAGGCTGTGAACTTGTTGTGTAGAATACTTCATTTTTTTCTCCGGTTCCTCTTTGGTCACTTTACCGCTTCCAGTCCGCCACTGTGTCAATTGTTTATGAAACACGTCTATATCACGTCACCAGTGTTGCCATACCAGTTATGTACAACAAAATTATTGTAGCGGTTTATGGTTTACTTGTTCAAATCTGGCATAGTAGCTTTTGTTATCAAAACATAAACGAGAATCTGCATTTTCATTTAGCTGCTAAGAAACGATGCTGTACCAAATCCCCCATTCTGGCATTAGAACATCTAAAGAAATGTCAACTTCAAAGAACGAGCTGAAAAAACACCATTCTATAGACCTTACATTTCATGTCTTCTAGAACAGCTTAACAATACATTATTTTTATTTTCATTTTCGACGGAATATCTATTTCGTTATGAGTTTTAAATTATGTTTTTTTTTTCTTCAACTAATTTATCCTGCATAATTTTCTCTGTAATATTTCAACTGGAGATAATTTAGTCATGTACATTTTTGCAAGAAAATTGTATGATTCGTTCTGCTCCATGTGGTTTACTTCTTTGAAGCTTCGGCGTTCCTATTAAGTATTGTACAACTGTATGTACAGTGCTGTTTTACAGAAATAAAGACATAAGAAAAACAGACACTTGTCTCGCTATGTTTTCCATTTTGTAAGATTTAATAGGCATTTAAAATAGAATAAAATAAAATAGATATTCCCTGGTAATATCCAAACTTGCAATATGATAATTTATTCACATATGAACAGAAAAAAAGGCGAGCTGCTTGTCATGGCCTCTTCCTGTTTGTCATAAATTGTGTACTGTCTGGCTTAAAAATTGTTTACTGCTAATGTTAGGTTTTGTTTTTATTATTGCTGATAGAGTAGTTAGTGTTTGACTACTTTTGTATGTGTTACATTGACCGCTCTAAATAACAATTTGCATAAAATAACTTGATTAATACAGTGGAAAGAGAAACATAATAGATATAGTTCTTCTGAGATAAGTTTCCTATGATAACAATCTATACAGGTATATTGATTTCCTCCATTAATTCAGTCGTCAGCAGGAGGTCCTCGCGAGTGTTCTGTATCTTTACTCCAGATTTGTCCTTATGCAGATCATAGAAGTCGTAGTGGATAGATTACCCGAACCACATGCTCCACTATTTTGTGATTGTTGTAAATTTCGAAAATAACTAAAATTCAAAATTACACTATCGTACGAGGTAGAAAAGTTGATTGTTTTACAGCAATGAAATAAACAAATTTCACTAACGTACGAGGTTTTGTTTGTTTGTTTTGAGTTCACTCCATTGTAACCATCACGGATATCCGTGCGATTTCCGCCGGGAGCGTGATTACGTTGTGCCACCGTTATGCGCCTTGTAGGCCTAGCACATCCGATTTCGGCATTCCTTGACAATTCGGGTGGGCTACCCTTAGCCTGTGACAGCCTCTATATCTGTCTCCAGGCACGCGTAGTGGCGTCTCTTCGCCCAGACGATTTTTGCTCTCGTCTGACTCGCACGAGGTGTTCCACTGTCTATGAACTTGCCTCGTGTAATTGGACGTGCTGTGCCTGTGCCAATTTGGTACTGAACCGTTTCTCATCCGTGAGCCTGGTTCCCTAAGGGGAAGAACTCAACAAAGGAGTTGGACCCTGGCTCTTTCGCCCTCTTAGCCGAGGTGTCATTCACCGACATCGTGTACACCTTGTCCAAGTTCGAGTCTCATACCACTCGTTTGAGAGCAAGGCGTTCTCGAGCTAAGCGTCCTTGTTCCAATAGCGCCTGAGCCCATCATGTACTGAACCCATTCTCTCTTCTAGTGTACTTCCGGTATAGGAAACCTTGACAGTAGAGTTGGGCCAGGACTACCATCGTTGTCCCTTTCTTGCCTAAGCCCATTGGGTACAGAACCCTTTCTCTTCGCGAGCATATTTCCGATTTAGGAAGACTCGACATTAGAGTTGGATTAGGTCTTCTTGCTTTACCAAACGCCAATGAATGGGTCTTGGTCTCTGTCTGTAAGGAACACAGGTAACTAGAATCTCGACTCGAGCTGACGGAGCTTGTAGTTCCCATTTCCTATGGACTTTTCACTTTCTATTTGCAGTTCGCGCTGCCCTCTAGCGCTGTTCTGCTCTTTCATTGTTTCATTGTATTCGGTATGAAATCTATTTGTCTCTCGCCATGCATCTACCTTTACGTGCATTTTACATTGGCCGCCCCTCCAATGTTCGGACTGGACTGACTTGCTTCACTGTATGTCGACAGTGACGCTATATGTGGTGATGCTGGTGGTGTCGCAGATATTGTCTGTCTCTTGTGCAGTCAAATCTCTTTTCATCTGCTACCTCCACATTCTCGGACACGATCGCCAAATGATTTGGCCAGAATCAGCTCAAGCTGCTGTATTTCTGTTTCCAGGGTGCACCGCGTGGAGGTACATTTGGGATCTTGGTTATCTGCTAACCCTGGGTCCGCCTAGAGCAATGCGTTCCCTTTGCACCCCACGTACGAGGTTGAATAGTTGATTGCTGTAAATCTTTAATATAACCAAATTACAATAACGTCAGCAGTTGAAAAGTTGATTGTTGTAACTCTCTGATATAACCCTAATTTCACTGGCGTCAGCAGTTGAAATCGTTGATTGCTGTCCGCGACTGCTTATTCGTCTAGAGATATGGCTTATAGCTCCCATGTATCGGGTCGACCCAGCCTTAAATGTGTACCGGATTAATCCGGAAAGTAAAGACTGCGAGGGAGACGAGATGGCTACCGCCCTCATTTGCAGAGCCTCTGAAATGTGAGATCGCTAACATCTCACACCCCTACGGCAATTAATAAATGATATGGGTTACTTTACTTTTAACTTTATGGCTTATAGCGCAGCCAACCACCAGACATGGAAGGTACCTACCCTCCGTAAATGGAGGCCGCTCCACTATCCGACACCTGTGGAGGCGCCTGTTATGGGATAGTCGCTCCCCCCCCCCCCCCAGGGTTTTTTGTATGTATGAAAGAAAAAAACCACAGTCTTTACAGGAAGTGGACACCTGGACCTCACAGGTATGAGACAAACTCTCAATGTGCATTTTTCTCCCTTTTTTAATAAATGGGATGACGTTTTGTCTGAAAAATCGTTAACGGAGGGATTTTACAAACATAAACATAGTTAAGGGAGGGATTCTTATCCACACAAAAAAATCGTTAAGGGAGGGATTTTATTCCACATAAAACTCGTTTGAGATTGATTTTACCCACATAAAATGGGGCTAAGGTAGGGGCTTTACCCACATAAAATGAGAATAAGGGAGGGATTTTTACCCAGATAAAATGGATAAGTGAGGGATTTTACCCCTATTTGGATAAGTGGAGCGCATGGCCAAGTGGTCAGAACGGTTTTCTCAAACCCTCCAGGTCCACGTTTGGTACAGTATTTTTTTCTTTTGGAGGTACAATCAAATTCCTTTCTGTACCTTTCGCGGTGTCTCATATGGCAATAGAAAACCTTCACAGGAAAACATGCAGTAAGGAAAGTTGTTTTTTTCTCTTTAGATTATATTCCTAACATTCGTATTCTGATATGCTAAGGGAGGCAATTCTTATCTACCGTCTTGTCTTAATGGCAACACCAGACTAAAGGTGGTCTCCAGATCCGAGGACTTGACCTTAAAACCTTTAGGCAGAGATTTACTAGATAAACTAGTCACCATCTGCCTCGCACAATAGGAATGAACAACTGAATTATGTGTCTGGCGAGTCAATTTTAAGGTCAGATATTTGATTCTATAGAAACCAGGTCTTAGAGAGTTATAGATTCCTCAGTGATTATAGCTTACACCTGATGACCTGTCGTCTCACCTGTAAGTTTTGTAGAAAGGGCAAGGAAAGCAGACCGTGTTTGAGATTTTAGCTAGATCAGGGTTGACTAACTAACGGCCCGGTGCAGAATTAGGTCCTAGACAACATACTTTGCGGCCAGTAAAAAATAAATTGTTGCCTTCTTCTTCCGGTGCCTGTTAATACAATAACAAATATCGATGGTGTATTAAACCATCTTCAAGTAACTGAAGTAGGAAGCATGAGGATACATTAAAAATTCTCGAGGTTGGATGTGGTTAGTCAAGTACGGAAAAATCCATTTACTTGAGTTGCAACACGATTCGGTGCCGCTATGACGGAACTGGTTCAATTCCCGTCAGCGTCAAGAATAAACCATCTTCTGATATCTCCTGCAGTTCTGCTTGTCTCCAGGCGTATTGGCATTGCTTTTTCCTTCGTATCAATCAACAAAACTAAGTGGAGGTTATTGCAAATGGGCAAGGAACTACTTTCTCGATAAAATCCTCCAGGCAGGTAGTCATGTATGAAAAGTACCGACTATCAGTCAGCAATTTGTGTTCGTCTTCTTCTTGACTGTCTGTGAAGACGCAAAAAGACCATCACTTTCTGTTTTAATTCTCAAACTCCTGCAAGTTAACAGTATGAAGTCCAGATAACGGAATGAACTCATACAGCATCAGTGAAGCAGACATTTTGATATGGATAGATTTTCGTGAATGCTTGCTCAAAGAGAATGTCTACAAGTAGGTACATGGGTGGTCTTCATTTTTCCTTTATATTTCATCTGTTTAGTGTTTTATGCCTTTTTTTCTGTCTCTAGCTTGGTTATCAAGCCCCTGAAGTTTAGAGTACAGAATGCACCGAGTTATTCATAACAACTTTTCGGCGATATCTGCGTCTTTCCGTCTGACACATCCGACTTCAGCATGGCTTATTAGTGTTAGTCACTTTTTAGTGTTAGTTTTCGTTTCTCTCCCCTTCTGGCTCCGGTAACACGTGGTTGTGTTTAGTTTCTCACTATCATGAAAGAATGTTCTGACTTTCTATACTGATCAAGTTTACTTGTTTGCAGCTATCAATATCAACATATCAGAGAGGTTGAAACCCATAATTGATGATCAGATATCCAGTTAATGAGATAATCAGATATCCAGTTAATAAGATATCCAGTAAATGAAATAATCAGATATCCAGTAAATGAAATTATCAGATATCGAGTAAATGAAATAATCAGATATCCAGTAAATGAAATTATCAGATATCCAGTAAATGAAATAATCAGATATCCAGTAAATGAAATAATCAGAAATCCAGTAAATGAAATAATCAGATATTCAGTAAATCAAATAATCAGATATTCAGTAAATCAAATAATCAGATATTATTGGAAAATCAAGATCAGTATTACAGTAAAGATATATATATATATATATTCAGATCGCTAGTGTTAAGTATACTTTAATACGGATGTAACAGCTGGACACTCACTGCAGGAACAGAAAAAAAGGATTCCATATTTTGAAAATAATTGCTACAGAATTAGCTATATAGTACACAAGACAAGTATTTTTGTTCGTCAGTAAATAAACAAGCTGGTTATCAAGAACATTTTGGCAGTGGTAGAACAAGGTAAACTTGTTTGGTTTGCAAATGTAACGATATACGACTCACTTTATAAAATAGTTTTGCAAGGAAAAATCGAGGGTTGAAGAAGACGAGACTGCGAGAGAAAAACGTGGCTAGGTAACATCAAGTATAGGTAACATCAAGATAGGTAACATCAAGGATAGGTAACATCACAGATAGGTAACACCAAGGATAGGTAACATCAAGATAGGTAACATCAAGGATAGGTAACATCACAGATAGATAACACCAAGGATAGGTAACATCAAGGATAGGTAACATCAAGGATAGGTAGCATCAAGGATAGGTAACATCAAGGAATGGTATAGACATGATATAGACCAACATTCTAACCTCTCGACCATGCGCTACACAACCATATGTTGTCACTGGAAAAATATAGTTGCTTAAGATTTTATTTTTCTGTTTGAAACTTAATTTTAAGTGTTTTGTGGGGCTAATCTTGTTGTGCTATTGCTAATCTTTTTCTATTCTCTACTGAGCAATCTCCTGTGGTGTGATGGTCGACCAAAGATATTCCTAGTATTTCTAGTTGGTCTTTGTCAATGATTATTGTAGATGCGAGTTCATTTCTGTTAATATGCATTATTTTTTGGCATGTTTTTGTATTGAGAAAACGATTGTGTGCCTCACTGTGATGTTTGTGACATAACAGACATCAACGTAAGATTGTGTGTCTCGCTGTGATGTTTGTGACATAACAGACATCAACTTAAGACTGTGTGCCTCACTGTGATGTTTGTGACATAACAGACATCAACTTAAGACTGTGTGCCTCACTGTGATGTTTGTGACATAACAGACATCAACTTAAGACTGTGTGCCTCACTGTGATGTTTGTGACATAACAGACATCAACTTAAGAATGTGTGCCTCACTGTGATGTTTGTGACATAACAGACATCAACTTAAGACTGTGTGCCTCACTGTGATGTTTGTGACATAACAGACATCAACTTAAGACTGTGTGCCTCAGTGTGATGTTTGTGACATAACAGGCATCAACTGACATAATCATGTATTTGAAAGCTACCCACAGTTAGGAAAATACACCACATAGAAATACGAAGTATGAAAACATTCACAATCTGTCCTCCATCTGCTATGATTGTATCACCACTCAAATATATGTCCTCTTAAAAAATTAAACATTAAATAAATCGAGAGAAAAAAGAAAAAGGAAAAGGATTTTTTTTTCAAGGAATCCTTCTCTCCCTTTCAGAGCACTAGACTAAGTAACGATGTATATGTTAGGTGAAAAACAAGCAAAACATGTCTACCAATAATGAAAACAAGGGAAGTAGGTTTACAAATCATGGAAACAAGGGGGGGGGGAATTGGGGGGGGGGGGGTTATTAGTCATGAAAGCAAGGGAGGTAAGTTTACTAATCATGAAAGCAAAGGAGGTAAGCTTATTAATCATGAAAACAAGGGAGGTAAGTTTACTAATCATGAAAACAAGGGAGGTAAGTTTACTAATCATGAAGATGTATAAATGGAAGTATAGTGACAACTGAGAACACAACAGTAACTAAGATCTTTTGAGCGAAGCGTCGCCTTATTCTAGGGTTTTTTAAAGTGCCATTTCAGTGATTCATAAAATTTAGTAACTTGTGCTTTTACATTCCATCTTCCAATGAGAGCAGTCCTTCTGCTGGACCATCTCTATAGAATACATATGGTCGAAATTGGGAAAAACATTTGTCGTAACACGACGAATTTGACTTTCCCAGTGATTTTCATTGGCTTTGGACTCAAAGAACACAAAGTGACCAATGAAATTACAGAAAAAGTCAAATTCGACACTTTAGATGGATGGATTTGGATGAGATCGCAGGACTGTGTAATTTACGAAAGCCACGCCAGTGGTATATATACCATGTAACCTGTTTCAATTTGAGAAATAGATTGCGCAATGAGAGTCGGTGAGTACAATAAAATTGCCACCTTATCGAATTGGGACAGTGTGAGGCCTAAGGCTGTTGACACCAGGGTCGAAGAGTGATTTTAGTGGTCACTGAATTAAGATGGACACTCGGTGAATGGGACTGGAATCAGACTACTGGACAATGCCGCGTGATCTATAAAACCACGGTCTCACGACAGGTTATAAATCAGAACAAACCCCGGAGGTGTTAGAATGTATGCACGAGTTATCCAGCTTGAGGAACTGGTCGAGCCGTGATATCTAAACGGAAGCCACTACAAGATTGGATAAGGTTGACATTGCTTTCCCAACGTGCTAATTCAGTTCAGATATAAGGGTCATCACCTTGACGGCAATTGATCTCAACTAAACACTCCCTGTATCTTGTCTTGGTGGTGGTCAAAATAACAGACTTGAAGCACATCTCTCGGTTCCATGATGGGTAAGTGTAAAACTCGTGTCCGGAGACAATCCAAAACTGGAAATGGGTGGGGCGGGGGGGGGGGGGGGGGAGGGGGGGGAGGAGGGATGGACAATGTGAAAATAAACGGAAATATTTACAAGCGTCACCAATATTAGTTAAAATACTATCAGCGACACAGCGACAGATGACGTTTCGACTAAAATCCGTCATCATGACTAAATGACAACAAAGGAAATTAACAACACATTAAACTTACGAAGACTTCCGAGGTTTATATTTTCAAGCTACTATGAATAGGGACGTGTTGGCCGACACATAAACAGCAACGACATACACGTTGCAGAGGTATGTAAATTTCTCGAAAACCACAGACATTAATAAGTGTCAGAATGGCTCAACACTACAATAACCAAATTAAGTCTACATGTAATCAGACACAAACATAAACAAGGTAACTTCTGATGTGACATGAGTTCATGAATAATATAATATAGAAGCATCGATTAATTATTAACATAGAAAAAGTACACAGCAAACAGAATGTAAACAAGGCCCGCACAGATGACACCTACTCGCCTTGCAATTTTAGTCGATACGTTGTCCTTATTAGACCACAGAGCATCCTTTAAAAAAGATATGATTTTAGTCAATATTTCCAACGTGTATATTCTCAAGCTGCTATGAATATGTACCGGTCCACCATAACACAGACAACAAGAATAACATTCATACACATACATACACACACACACACACTGACCAGGTATATAAGATCTGGAGGACCACAAACATTTAATACAAGTATAGTAACTTGCTTCCGTTTCTTCTGATAGATTTAATGAATGTTTACAAATAGATTTAATGGTTCGTATATTAATGAGACCGAATAGCGCATACTATTATTAAATGTTTGTTTATGTCACGACTATCCTGGGGTATAATACAATTTCTATCCTTGGGTATAATGTCACGTCTATCGTTGGGTATAATGTCACGTATATCCTCGGGTATAATGTCATGTCTATCCTCGGGTATAATGTTCGTCTATCCTTGGGTATAATGCCACGTCTATCTTTGGGTATAATGTCCGTCCATCCTTGGGTATAATGTCTCGTCTATCCTTGGGTATAATGTCACGTCTATCCTTGGGTATAATGTCACGTCTATCCTTGGGTATAATGCCATGTCTATCCTTGGGTATAATGTCACGTCTATCCTCGGGTATAATGTCACGTCTATCCTCGGGTATAATGTTCGTCCATCCTTGGGTATAATGTCACGTCTATCCTTGGGTATAATGTCACGTCTATCCTTGGGTATAATGTCACGTCTATCCTCGGGTATAATGTTCGTCCATCCTTGGGTATAATGTCACGTCTATCCTTGGGTATAATGTCACGTCTATCGTTGGGTATAATGTCACGTATATCCTCGGGTATAATGTCATGTCTATCCTCGGGTATAATGTTCGTCTATCCTTGGGTATAATGCCACGTCTATCTTTGGGTATAATGTCCGTCCATCCTTGGGTATAATGTCTCGTCTATCCTTGGGTATAATGTCACGTCTATCCTTGGGTATAATGTCACGTCTATCCTTGGGTATAATGCCATGTCTATCCTTGGGTATAATGTCACGTCTATCCTCGGGTATAATGTCACGTCTATCCTCGGGTATAATGTTCGTCCATCCTTGGGTATAATGTCACGTCTATCCTTGGGTATAATGTCACGTCTATCCTTGGGTATAATGTCACGTCTATCCTCGGGTATAATGTTCGTCCATCCTTGGGTATAATGTCACGTCTATCCTTGGGTATAATGTCACGTCTATCCTTGGGTGTAATGTCACGTCTATCCTTGGGTGTAATGGTCATACAGACAAATTCAATCTCCTTATTCTTCTGTTTTCGGTCTCAAACTCCTACTTGTGAGCAGGTTGTAGTCTACAGAATGGAATTTAGTTCTGTTTACAGATGTTCTGCAATATTACCATTTCTGGCCTGACACATCCGACTTCAGTTTGGTCACTTTAACCCTGCGTGAGATGTGACAGTCAAATCCACATCATAGCATCCATGGTAGTCTCTGATAACTTGTATGAACAGTAAAGAGTGTTGTTATTCCTTGCTCTGCTTTCGGATCCCGGTAACACACGAGCGATCAGCTATCTATATTCTGGCTCTGTATTTTATAGAATGTCTGATGTTGTCCTTCCACTGCTCTCCGGATCTGATGTTGTCCATCCACTGCTCTCCGGATCTGATGTTGTCCATCCATTGCTCTCTGGATCTGATGTTGTCCATCCATTGCTCTCTGAGTCTTCTTTGTCCCTATCAAGATCCCTATCTCTTAGCCTTTCATATTTGTCGTTAAATTAGCCAATCAGCCAAATAGTCATCCAACCTAAAACTAAGCAAATCAACCAGTCATTCAACGAATCAACGAATCAACTAACCAACCAACCAACTAACCAACCAACCAACCAACCACCCAACCAACCAACCAACCAACCAACCAACCAACCAACTAACCAACCAACCAAATAACCAACCAACTAACCAACCAACCAACCAACCAACCAACCAATTAACCAACCAACCAACTAACCAACCAACCAACCAACCAACTAACCAACCAATTAACCAACCAACTAACCAACGAACCAACCAACCAACCAACCAACTAACCAACCAACTAATCAACCAATCATCTAACTAACCAACCAACCAACCAACAAACCAACCAACCAACCAACTAACCAACCAATCAACCAACCAACTAACTAACCAACTTACCAGCCAACAAGCCACTCAACAAGTCTACCATCCAACCAACTAACCAACCAACTTACCAGCCACTCAACAAACATACCATCCAAACTACCAACTAGCAATTCAGGAAAAAACCTAATCAATCAACATACCAACTAATCAACTAAATCATTACAAAGAGTTGTAAATGTGTTTTCTCCCACCACAACCACATAAAATTCACCCACACTGTTTTCTCTCACTCCTCAACCACACTAAATTCTTATCTGCTTCTTATCGCAGTCAACACATTCCATCTCTATTTGTTTTCTCTCAATTACATAAAACTCCGTCGTCAAATTTGCCCCTCATAGTTAAACAAATACGTACCCTCTCATTATTAACAATATACCCGCGGCACAGTAATGCTCCTCAAAGTATCTCTCTGCCGCTTGTCTTTCTTCACCTCGTCCATCTATGCCGCTAGAACACAAACTGCTAATTTTGCGAGCTATGATGATAAACATTCAAACCGTTTTCTCCGCATTGAAGACACTTATCACGTTTCTTATCTCTCATCATAAGCTAAATGTAACTTCTTAATGTGAATTATCTACCCGTTGGTGTGATGTATTGAAACCGTCTCACATTCTTACCGTAATTTGTTCGTAATAGACTTCAGGCAGATCGGCAGTACAGCGCCATGTTAAGAAAATAATACACTTCAGGCAGATCGGTAGTACAGCGCCATGTTAAGAAAATAATGACAATCTATAGAACATAAAAATTGCATAGAACATTACTGCAGGCAAAAATAGTCTGGACTTATGTTGTATTGTATCTACTTTTGAGATATTGGAATGGGCTTGCGAATCTTACACAATGATAGCATATTCTAATTTGTCTCTGATAAAAGCTATATGGAAAGCTGGCATTGTGTTTCTTCTTCTTTAGTGTTCATTCTCAAACTCCTGCTCGATCTCTCTTGTATCAGGACAATCGTCCAAGTAGACTTCCAGCAGGATGTAGTGCAGAAAATGGAAATACGTTGTGTCGCCGCTTCATTAGCGCCAATGGTTCGACATATCCGTCTTCAGTGGTATTAATTATAAATATATAGTTTAAAAAATATACGATGATTAGACATTATTCAACCTATCTACTGTGTCACATGCTCATTAACTTCTCGTGATTACCTGAATTGTACTCACCTCATGATTTGTGAGGTCATGTAAGAGATCAAGGTCAAAACAACTCGTGACATGTTTATGAGAATCCCATGAAACTTGCTGAACACAAAATTCTCTGACCTCTCACATCTTAAAACTTACAAAACTCTCACATCTTAAAACTTACAAAACTCTCACATCTTAAAACTTACAAAACTCTCATATCTTATTGAATGCTTATAAAAGATGTGTCGTTCCTCGAATAAATTCCGATGAAAATTCAATGTGTAAGTATGGTTCATCTAACTACAGAACAGCGGTACATCATCAATGGACGCTTACAGACTAGACAATAACAAAGCGTAGTGGCCTGACAATTTAAGGTGGCGAGAAGCATAATTAGTCGCTTTTGAAGGCGAACTTAAAAAAAACTGGGAGTTCCTGTATAATTAGCGAATTCACTGGGAGACCGGCCGCGCAGTGGAAGACACAGTCACAACTCCTGCCGAAGACCGCTTCATAATGCTGCATCACCCCAGGAATCGATTTGCATCTGTATTCTCGATAGTCCATTAAGTGCC
This sequence comes from Meghimatium bilineatum, assembly GCA_034231615.1. Lineage (NCBI taxonomy): Eukaryota > Metazoa > Mollusca > Gastropoda > Stylommatophora > Philomycidae > Meghimatium > Meghimatium bilineatum. The sequence goes on from CM067312.1 coordinate 7,666,012, forward strand.
AGAATCTCATTGAATCTCATATCAAACGATCAGGAAGACGCTGCGCGACGTTTATCTTTGGACTAGAATATCCTTCAGATGTTCTGCTCTTACAGACCCCCATCGCCAAAACCGACAGCAGTGGGCGAACCAGTATCGTCAATGGACCGTTGGGAATGATTGGAAACGGGTTTGGTTTAGTGATGAATCCTTGTCTTTACTCCAGCGACACGATAGTCGGATACATGTTTACCACAGAGTCGTGAGCGCCACGCCAAGAACATCGATAATGAGGATTCTCCACATGGTGGTGGAGGTGTGCTTTGGGGGTTGCGAGACACTTCATAAGAAGAAGTGACTTGGTACAGTTTGAAGGACGTCTGAATGCTTAACGATACGTCTATGAAATTATTTGTCCTTCCACTGTTTTGGCTGCACGAGGGTCAAAATTTCATCATAGTAACACTCGTCCTCATGTGGCACAACTCACCACCGAGGTCCTCGCTGACAACAACGCCCAGACCATTCCGTGGCCAGTCTTGCCATCAGACATGACCCCCATGGAACACTTATGTTATGAACTCGACATACGATTCCGCCAGCGAGACGTGGTTCCGGCCAATCTCTGACGGTTGTATCTTGCACTACGGGAAGAGTGGGCAGCCATCCCACAACAACAGATCCAAGGGCCAATCAGATCCATGTTCCGAGATGTCTGATAAATCATTAACCATTATTGTCAATCAGCTTCAAAGCCGACGGGACATTCCCATAACTTTTCCACACTTTGTTCTACCAACCATACAAGAGTATTTATTTTAACTTTGAAAAATCATGCAGAAAACGGGATTTGAACCAGCTCCACCTCAGGTGCACCTCGGAAACACACATAGTTAAGTTGACCCACAACAAAATTGTTTCCATGTTTCCAACAAAATTGTTACCAAAAATACCGTGGAAACAAAGAAATTACCTTTCTTATAAGTTAAACCGCTCTTCTTATTTTTGTTTTTTTAAAAGAAGTATTTACGGCCCTCTTTCAATTTCTATCAATACGGTCATTCTTCCATTTCTTTCTATGTCCTTCCCAAACGAGCTTGCTTCCATTTCTTTCTGTGCTTAAAGCATACAACCCAGCTTCCATTTCTTTCTGTTTTAAGCATATTGGCCTGCTTCTAATTCGTTCTATGTTTTAAGCATACTGGCCTGCTTCTATTTCGTTCTATGTTTTAAGCATACTGGCCTGCTTCTATTTCTTTCTATGTTTTAAGCATACTGGCCTGTTTCTATTTCTTTCTATGTTTTAAGCATACTGGCCTGCTTCCATTTCTTTCTATGTTTTAAGCATACTGGCCTGCTTCCATTTCTTTCTATGTTTTAAGCATATTGGTCTGCTTCTATTTCTTTCTATGTTTTAAGCATTCTGGCCAGCTTCTATTTCGTTCTATGTTTTAAATTAAGCATACTGGCCTCCTTCTATTTCTTTCATTGTTTTAAGCATACTGGCCTGCTTCTATTTCTTTCTATGTTTTAACTCTTTCAACACGTAATTATACCCGAGGTTTAGACGTAATTAATTTTAGGCTAACTTTTTGGACCGCAACATGATTCGGGTACAAGCTTCCTGAAGACAAAGTATTAGCTATGGAAAGTCATATAAGGTATCAAAAGAAAGATAATTGAATGTCAAATTCATATACAATATAAAAATATAAGAATTGTAAGAACAATAATACTTGTCATTTACGACCCAAACAAGGCCAATTTGGAGGGTATATATGGAGTCCCATTATAACGGGCTTACGTCCTTAAAGGGTGCCAGCTCTGTCCCGTTATAACGGGCTTACGTATGAATTGAGTTAAGCATACAGGCCTGCTTCCATTTCTTTCTATGTTTTAAGCGTTCTGGCCTGCTTCTATTTCTTTCTATGTTTTAAGCATACGGCTCTGCTTCTATTTATGTCAATGTCTTACCCATATGGTGCAGCGTCCATTTCTGTCCATGCTTTACCCATACGAACCTGCTTCTGTTTCTGTCCACGTGTTACACATTCATTTTTAATTTGTAGCAAAGAATATTTTATATAAACATCCAATAAAACTTTAGATAAACATCCGATTCCGTTTTAGAATTTATTTTTATTCTTTACTTTCCGATTATGCAATTCTTAGAACCAGGGACTAGCAAGCAAGGTAAATGCAGGTGTTAAAATTGAAAGCACGTGCACACAGTCCCAGCTGGAAACAAGCTAATGGGGGTACATTTCTGCAAAACAAAGAATACAAATGTAGACGTGTAACATGTACAGTTTCTAGAATATAATTCAGAATTCTCCTTACACAAGCAGACACGAGGAGCTATACACGTGCTGGAATTCGGGTGGGGGGGGGGGGTGTGTTGGGGTTGGTGTGAAAATCAAATAATATCCAGGATATGGTTGCCATAATTATGACAAAATTTCACAATCTGCCATTTTTAAGCATAGCTGGCAATGAAATACATGTTTTGTTTATTTGTTCCTATTATTAGTAAATTTGAGCACGTATTAACAGTGTGAAGTTTAGTCATTTTTTGCCATATTCGATCTGAAATGTAACTAGTAAAATGAAAAAATCAATTTAAACAATTTGGCAACACTGAACCAGGTTTTCATAAGAACAGAAGTTGTTGCCTGTAACCGTGAGGGCTATCCATTACACACTCCAATTTCTCAACGTTAGATACCACCGCTTACACACTCCAATCTCTCAACGTTAGGTACCATCCCGTACACACTCCAATCTCTCAACGTTAGGTACCATCCCGTACACACTCCAATCTCTCAACGTTAGGTACCACCCCTTACACACTCCAATCTCTCAACGTTAGGTACCATCCCGTACACACTCCAATCTCTCAACGTTAGGTACCATCCCGTACACACTCCAATCTCTCAACGTTAGGTACCATCCCGTACACACTCCAATCTCTCAACGTTAGGTACCATCCCGTACACACTCCAATCTCTCAACGTTAGGTACCACCCTTTACACACTCCAATCTCTCAACGTTAGGTACCATCCCTTACACACTCCAATCTCTCAACGTTAGGTACCATCCCGTAAACACTCCAATCTCTCAACGTTAGGTACCATCCCTTACACACTACAATCTCTCAACGTTAGGTACCATCCCTTACACACTCCAATCTCTCAACGTTAGGTACCATCCCTTACACACTCCAATCTCTCAACGTTAGGTACCACCCCTTACACACTCCAATCTCTCAACGTTAGGTACCACCCCTTACACACTCCAATCTCTCAACGTTAGGTACCATCCCTTGCACACTCCAATCTCTCAACGTTAGGTACCATCCCTTACACACTCCAATCTCTCAACGTTAGGTACCATCCCTTACACACTCCAATCTCTCAACGTTAAGTACCATCCCGTAAACACTCCAATCTCTCAACGTTAGGTACCATCCCGTAAACACTCCAATCTCTCAACGTTAGGTACCATCCCGTACACACTCCAATCTCCCAACTTTAGGTACCATCCCGTACACACTCCAATCTCTCATCGTTAGGTACCATCCCGTACACACTCCAATCTCTCAACGTTAGGTACCACCCCTTACACACTCCAATCTCTCAACGTTAGGTACCATCCCTTACACACTCCAATCTCTCAACGTTAGGTACCATCCCTTACACACTCCAATCTCTCAACGTTAGGTACCATCCCGTAAACACTGCAATCTCTCAACGTTAGGTACCATCCCGTACACACTCCAATCTCTCAACTTTAGGTACCATCCCGTACACACTCCAATCTCTCATCGTTAGGTACCATCCCGTACACACTCCATTCTCTCAACGTTAGGTACCACCCCTTACACACTCCAATCTCTCAACGTTAGGTACCATCCCGTACACACTCCAATCTCTCAACGTTAGGTACCATCCCTTACACACTCCAATTTTTGAATATCAGTACTCCATGCACCGGATTACATCCTGAGAATCTTCAGGAGTTTGAGAACAAACGAAGACGAATAGTAACACTATATACTGGATAAAATAAAGTTATTTTTATTATTATTACAAAATAAAAGAAATGAAACAAGATTTAAAAAATTACAATAAAGCATTTCAGAGTGAAAATTTCACAATAAAATATTCACAATAAAAAATTTCACAGTACAATATATTACAATCCAAAATTAAACAATAAAAAAATTCCAGTCAAATATTTCATAATAAAAATTACAAAATCAATAATTTCACAATGAAATATTGCACGATAAAAAATGTTACAATAAAAAAATTTCGCAATCAGAAATTTCAAATAACTGTCGAATGAATAATATAGTATGCGTACTCATAAAAAAATATATGTAAAATATATCTTGCTGCTGTGTATGTAGATTTCAGTTAAAAACATACTACCTAAGAATCCAAAGATTATCTGTCACAAACAGCGAGGATCACAGTAACACCAATAGATAATAATGTGAAATAGGATATGTGTTAATCTGTTAGTGTGATATATGGTAGAGAGGTGAGAATGTTGATCTCACATTTATTGTTCGGCTTCCTGCAAGGAATTTTTTTTTCTGACGGATGGTAAATTTGATAAAATCCAACCCTGTGCATGTCGTGGCAACAGCAAACAAATATGACAGTTATGACACAGCGACAAGTTTTGACACAGCGACAAGTTATGACACAGCGACAAGTTATGACACAGTGACAAGTTATGACACAGCGACAAGTTATGACACAGCGACAAGTTATGACACAGCGACAAGTTATGACACAGCGACAAGTTATGACACAGCGACAACTTATGACACAGCGACAAGTTATGACACAGCGACAAGTTATGACACAGCGACAAGTTATGACACAGCGACAAGTTATGACACAGTGACAAGTTATGACACAGCGACAAGTTATGACACAGCGACAAGTTATGACACAGCGACAACTTATGACACAGCGACAAGTTATGACACAGCGACAAGTTATGACACAGCGACAAGTTATGACACAGCGACAAGTATCTCCCTGTACTTCATGACACCAAAAAAAAAATTTAAAAAAAAACATAAAAAAATTAGCTGTGACAGTTGAATAAGTTACAAGGAAAATATAATTGAAACAAAATAAAAATACGAAATAGCAGCATATCCTATTCAGCACGTAGCCAGAAACCCAACATTTTGAGGCTATAGTGATTTCCTAGGCAATATAAATACTGTCAGTAGTTTGACATTCTTTCTGAAAAGTTCAGATGCACAATTGCCTACGGCGGGATTCGAACCCAGTACCTTGACCGTTACAGAACCGCAGGTACAATTTCAACGTTACAGCAAATCAACCTTTATCATGAAACAGAAATAAGAATTGATACTAGAATATCTCCCCAATAAGCGTTTAGTGCTAAGAAAAAAGCTTGGAAGAGTTTTGTATGCTAGTTTTCGTCGATTCTCTATTGAAAGCAATAGTTCTTGTACACCTGCATACATCTGTACTTTATTATATAATACTTTAGCACAGAATGATAAGATATGAATGAAATGTGATATATACCACAATTTTCTACACTTTTTCTCACACTCCCACCTGGTCTGTCTTGCAGCGGGACAGAAGTCCTATAAAATTTCCAGCCGGAGGATATCCTACAGCAGGATGTAGTCCAGAGAATGTTAATACGTTATATCGTCGTTTTATGTGCGACAATAGCCCGATAAATTCGACTTAGGCGTTGGTAAATAATTATTTCTGTTTTCACTACTTCCGCCTAGCAGTTCGGGCTATAGTAGCTCAGTTGTTAGTGTAGGCTTCAGTAGCCCAATTGTTAGTGCATGCTACAGTAGCTCAGTTGTTAGTGCGGGCTACAGTAGCTCAGTTGTTAGTGTGGGCTACAGTAGCTCAGTTGTTAGTGCGGGCTACAGTAGCTCAGTTGTTAGTGCAGGCTTCAGTAGCCCAATTGTTAGTGCATGCTACAGTAGCTCAGTTGTTAGTGCGGGCTACAGTAGCTCAGTTGTTAGTGTGGGCTACAGTAGCTCAGTTGTTAGTGCGGGCTACAGTAGCTCAGTTGTTAGTGCAGGCTTCAGTAGCCCAATTGTTAGTGCATGCTACAGTAGCTCAGTTGTTAGTGCGGGCTACAGTAGCTCAGTTGTTAGTGTGGGCTACAGTAGCTCAGTTGCTAGTGCGGGCTACAGTAGCTCAGTTGTTAGTGCAGGCTTCAGTAGCCCAATTGTTAGTGCATGCTACAGTAGCTCAGTTGTTAGTGCGGGCTACAGTAGCTCAGTTGTTAGTGTGGGCTACAGTAGCTCAGTTGTTAGTGCATGCTACAGTAGCTCAGTTGTTAGTGTGGGCTACAGTAGCTCAGTTGTTAGTGCGAGCTACAGTAGCTCAGTTGTTAGTGAACTCTAACTATAACCGTAGTAGATCAAGTGTTAGTAAACTGACTTCCTGTTCGGGCGATCCAAGGTTTAACTAGAAATATTTTGAAATCACCACTGGCTTCTAGGTCGACCCAGATTAGGAAATGCGTACCAGACGTAATGGGAAAGTAATGGCCGTGGGCTTGATCCTGATCAATTCATCTGCAGGTACGCTGGGTCAATGCCCACTTCATCTGCAGATATGCTGGGTCAATGACCACTTCATTGCAGATATGATGGGTCAATGCCTACTTCATCTGCAGATATGCTGGGTCAATGCCCACTTCATCTGCAGATATGCTGGGTCAATGCCCACTTCATCTGCAGAATGCTGGGTCAATGCCCACTTCATCTGCAGATATGCTGGGTCAATGCCCACTTCATCTGCAGATATGCTGGGTCAATGCCCACTTCATCTGCAGATATGCTGGGTCAATGAAAATTAAGCGCTAAACACCGTATTCCCTAAGACGCCTTAATTATAACTTTTACTCTTTATTTAAACTGAGCAGTAGCCATACGAGAGAATTATCGTACGAATAGTATTCCAGCCATACGAGAGAATTATCGTACGTATAGTATTCCAGCCATGCGAGAGAATTATCGTACGTATAGTATTTCAGCTATTCGAGAGAACTGGTTGGTTACAAAGTTCAATGCTAAACGACGGTCAAGAATTCTTGACATTTATTTCGCTGTCCTTCGTCGCTACCGCTATAACTACAGATGGCCATTCATTCATTTTCCTTTTGCGCTGAAGTTAGCGCATAGGGCAGAGGTCAGATCTCTCCAATTCTGTCTGTTCTAAGCTATTCTGTGCAGCTCTTGAATAGTATGAATAATGGTTGTTTTACTTTCTCTGAGTGTTTCTTTTGGTCTATCCCATGCTCTTTTGCCTGTAGGTATCCATTCAAGAGATTGGTGGTGTATTCTGTTGGTGTCTGCGCGTAAGACATGCCCGATGTAGGACAAACAGCGTTTTCTGATAACATCTGTGATGAAATTTTGATGTGTCTCTTCTCTGATTTTATCATTCGATTTGAATTCACTCCAGAGGGTGTTAGTTATCCTACGAAGACATTTGTTCTCGAAACTTAGTAATTTCTTTTCTGAAGATAAAGAGCTTTTCCAGCTCTCACATACATATGATAGCACCGGAATAACGCAGGAATTAAATAAGCGCATTTTCGTGCGTGTGCTGATTGACTTTGACTTCCAGATATTAGACAGTCTGTTAAATACACTTGATGCTAGGGCAATGGGAGTTGTAATTTCTGTCATGGCATCACCGTCGAGTGTTAATTTGCTTCCTAGATAGGAGAATTTCTGTACTTTTTCAAGTTGTTGTCCATTTAAAGTAATTTCGTTAGGTGAATTGGTGAATTCCATAATTTTTGTCTTTGCTGAATTGATTTGGAGACCTAGTTGTCCTGCAATGAGTTTTAATCTATCAGTTTTTGTTTGTGCATCTTGATGGTTTTCACTCAATAGTGCAAGATCATCGGCAAAATCCAGGTCTTCTAATATTGTTTTATTTATCCATTTGATTCCTAAATTTGTGTTGGATGTGCTTTTTCTCATATCCCAGTCAATTACAATATTGAATAGTAATGGTGACATAGGGCAGCCTTGTTTAACACCAGTAATCACAGGGAACCATTCTGAATTGCCTCTTTCTGTTCTAACACAGCATTTAGATGACCACAGATGGCCACAGATATACTAAAACATCAGTAATGAATACAAATGGGGAAACAGAACAAAGCAGACAACAATGTAAATAACGACTAAAGTATAAGTATCTAATAACCAAGAAGCTAAGGAGCATCTTACGAAAAATGTTCAAAAGCTAGACATTATTCCGTCAAAAGGTTTTGAAATGCGAAAGCTAGACGTTTACTTAACGCTCAACTGAACGTACTGACGTTTGCTCTTTACATTTACGGTTGAGCTTGTAACTGGAATACCAGTTAGTCTCTGACTCTGAATTTAGCACATGGTCCACCAAGTTATTTACCAGATGATACGCTCCTGACCAGATTTCTGTAATGTCTTAAATCTATTCGTCAGGATCTCCAAGACATGGATTTCTAGTTCAGAGTATGGGGAATAGGTCAATTGTCTTCTTTCCAGGAGTGGCGTCGTGGGAGGTGATTACTGGAAGCTTCGGGATTATTTGACATGTTACCTGTGAAAATGTCATCATTGTTACATCTTGTCTTAATTCCTTACTTTTGTCACATCTTGTCTCAATTTCTAACTTTTGTCACATTTTGTCTCAATTTTTTACTTGTCACATCCTGTCTCAATTTCTTACCTATGTCACATCCTGTCTTAACTTCTTACTTTTGTCACATATTGTCTCAATTTCTTACTTTTGACATATCTTTTCTCAATTTCTTATTTTTGTCACATCTTGTCTCAATTTCTTTTGTCACATTTTGTCTCATTTTCTTAATTTTACCTTCTATCAAATAATTCCCATGGATGACGAAGAAATGCAGGTCAGCTGTAAATTAAAAATATTATAATTGTAAATTAGAAAACTGGCCACACATCACGTGGGGCATTCCCATAAGTTCTCCGCAGCCATTCGACTCCATGGTGTTTCGAGTTGAAGGGCTCCCCCGAAAGAGACGTCGACATCAGGGCACAACTGTGGTCCTTGCGACAGGTTTCTTTGTTGTTCCACCCACCCACACCGTGCCCGTACTAGTTCAAGCACAATGTCGGCCTGTCAGAACAACATGGTAACTGTTATCGAAGGTTACGACTACAGGAATAATGTGTTACTTGGCCCACGTGTGTGTGCTGTACGTTGGGCAGGATTTGTTAGTGCTGGGATATTGGCGCACTGGAATGTCTCCTTTTGAGGACTAAATATTATTTCATAACTCCCATCTCTCACATTACACTTCCATGACTATATACTTTATATGAGTCTGGGTAATGCCTCAATGTCTGAGTGACGCCTCAATGTCAGGGTGACGCCTCAATGTCTGGTGACGCCTCAATGTCTGAGTGACTCCTCAATGTCTGGGTGACGCCTCATTGGGTGACGCCTCAATGTCTGAGTGACTCCTCAATGTCTGGGTGACGCCTCAATGTCTGAGTGACTCCTCAATGTCTTAGTGACTCCTCAATGTCTGAGTGACTCCTCAATGTCTGGGTGTCTCCTCAATGTCTGAGTGACTCCTCAATGTCTGAGTGACTCCTTAATGTCTGAGTGACTCCGCAATGTCTGAGTGACTCCTCAATGTCTGAGTGACTCCTCAATGTCTTAGTGACTCCTCAATGTCTGGGTGTCTCCTCAATGTCTGAGTGACTCCTCAATGTCTGAGTGACTCCTTAATGTCTGAGTGACTCCGCAATGTCTGAGTGACTCCTCAATGTCTGAGTGATTCCTCAATGTCTGGGTGACGCCTCAATGTCTGAGTGACTCCTCAATGTCTGAGTGACGTCTCAATGTCTGAGTGACTCCTCAATGTCTGAGTGACTCCTCAATGTCTGGGTGACGCCTCAATGTCTGAGTGACTCCTCAATGTCTGAGTGACGCCTCAATGTCTGAGTGACTCCTTAATGTCTGAGTGACACCTCAATGTCTGGGTGACGCCTCAATGTCTGAGTGACTCCTCAATGTCTGGGTGACTCCTCAATGTCTGGGTGACGCCTCAATGTCTGAGTGACTCCTCAATGTCTGGGTGACGCCTCATTGGGTGACGCCTCAATGTCTGGGTGACTCCTCAATGTCTGGGTGACGCCTCAATGTCTGGGTGACGCCTCTTCATATGTACACTTCATATATACACTTCATATGTACACTTCATATATACACTTCGTATATACACTTCATATATACACTTCATATATACACTTCGTATATACACTTCATATATACACTTCATATGTACTCTTCATATATACACTTCGTATATACACTTCGTATATAGCCGTACAGTATTAGAGCTGAATATACACGCCAACTATATCCGTACAGCTGTGGAGCTGAGAATACTTGATATACTGTATTACAGCGGTAGATATGAACATATTTCATATATTAATTGCAAAATGAATGAGTTTACTCTGGTCAAGCCGGGTTGGAACCTTTACCAGTCAGATTAAGACTTAAGCGGAGAGAGAGATACCATAAACCAACTTTCTATGACACTACTCTAGTGATAGAGAGAGTGAAAGAGAAAGGAAGAAAGAGCGAGAAAAATAAAGAGAGAGAGGAAGAAAGAGAGAAAGAAAGAAAGAGAGAAAGAGAGAGAGAAATAAAGAGAGAGAGGGAAAGAAGGAGAGAGAGAAAGAACGATAGAAAGAAGAATGAAGGAGAGAAAGAGAAAGAAAGAGAGAGAGAGGGAAAGAAAGAGAGAAGAAAGAGAGAAAGAAAGAGCGAGAGAAAGGAAGAGAGAAGAAAGAGAGAAAGAAAGAGAAAGAGAAAGGAAGAGAGAAGAAAGAGAGAAAGAAAGAGAAAGAGAGAAAGAGGTAGAGGACGTCTTCATCTTGAGAACCAACAAGGGAGTTAGAAGAACGTTATATTGCTGGTTTCACAGTGGAATTGCGTTTTTGCGTCTTCTGGACCAGCACATCCGTTTCGTCATGAAAGAGAGAACAAGGAAGAGAGCCATAGAACAAAAGGAGGACCACAAAATATATGATAGAGCTTTGAGAGAGAATAAGAAAAAGAATAGAAGGAAAAGAGAAAAAGAAAGAAATAGAAAACAAAAGAAAAAAAGAGAAAAAACGTGAGAGAAAAAGCAAAAAATAAAGATACAGCTAAAAATAGAGAGAAGGAAAGGAAAAAGAAAAAAAAACGAGAAAGAGATATAGGAAAGAGAGAAAGAACGAACGGGACAGAGATAGAGAAAGGAAGAACTATATCTCATAGAAGAAGGGAAAAAGCGATAGAAAAGATAAAGATCGATGGAGGAGAGAAAAAATAGTGAAAGGGTAACAGAAGCAAAGGGAACGAAAGAAAGATAATATATAGAAAGAGAGAGAAATAGAGATAAAAAAATAAGAGATACAACGAAAGTGAGAAATAGCTATAGCGTTACAGATAAGAGTGAAACAAAATTAGAGAACGCGAGAGAATATGATAAAGAGAAAGAAAGAGGAAGCGGTAACAAGGAAAGAGAAACGTAGAGAGGGAAAGAAAGAGAGAGAGAAAGAGAGAGAGAGAGAGAGAGAAAGTGGGAAGAAATTGCGTCAAGTAAGAGGGTTTAAGACCGATTTTAAATTTGTTAAAAATGAACAAAAAAACCCACAAAAAAGCGATAGATAGACAGAAACAGAGGGAGAAGAGAGTCCTTGGAAGTGAACAGTGCGTGTAAACTTTTTAAATAGTCTGCAGAAATGACATAATATGAAAACAAAAACAAGAAAAAAAAGTGGAGATAGAAAATCTTTTCATACCCACCTAAAGAACACAACAACAGCATTAACTTTCTTGTATGCAAGTTTTGTTATATATTAAAAACATAGTGAGAAAATTTCACCGAGCCGACAAAAAGATAACGGAAATCGAAAGGATTATTTGGAAATTGGTCTCGCATAGTGTAGAATCCCTTCCGGGAATCTCAAATTCCAGCGAGATCTGTTAAAGATTCTCTGAGCTTGGTAAATGTCTTGAGCGCACGATGACTTGTGGTTCAAATTAAAGTCAATGAAGTAAGGATTATTGGTGCTAGATTGTGAAGTAATATACAAGGAAATATATGTAAGATGTACCTGCTGTGATCATTAGCGTTAATTTACGGGAAAGCAAATTAAAGATTTATAAGAAAAAATACGCAATTCGCCATCATTATCATTACAATTATCATTACAATCATTACCACAACTTCCGCCATCATAATCATCATCATCATCACAATCACTACCACAATCAACCGAGAGGCTTACAGAGTGGCATTGAAGAACACGTTCTGCAAAAGACACGTTATATAGATCGATAGATAGTAATTTGAAGATTTTGGAACATGTACCGCCACATCAACTTGGAAAATCTAGTAATGAAGGTGTGGTTGCAAGTAACAGACGAACAGGCCGCCCAAGACGATAAAGGATAAAAGTTAATTCAGAGTCTTTTATTATGATATCAAATTATCATTAAAAATGTTGTGTTTCAGGTAATCCTGTCATTATGGCCTCCAAGATATAAATATTTCACTCATTAGCACTTTAACTTTGTTTCTCTCCATTTCTCTTCCTTATCTCACACTAGATTGCGCCTCTTGTATTATTAATTTAACTTTACCCCCCCCCTCTTTTCTACATTCCTCCCCTAAAACGTAGCCATCTCCTTAATCTTTCCATCCCTCATTCAATTAGCAAGCTAATTTCCTCTTTCATCAAATTGTAATTTCCTCTACAACAAGGAATCTATGCACATTCTAGTTCCTCGTGGTCTGCTTCATTTCTGGCTGACATTTTCCTGTAAATCTCACAGCCATTTATCTTGTACTATTTGACGTATTTCTGCATTTGTTTTCAAGTTCTTCATCGTTCTTGTTATCCAGACTAAATCAGACGCTGGATATATGGATTTCATCCATCAATTGTACTGTGGTCACCAGTCCCGTGACAAGACAATAGAAATTGATCGTCAAAGCTGTTTCTGATGGTCATCATTTTTTTCTTGTGGTGTAGTCTTCTTCTGCGTTCGTTCTCAAACTCCTGCAGATTAGCAGGATGTAGTCCGGAGAACGAAATGCTTTGTGTCATGGTTTACAGCATTGCTGCTATATCTGCGCCTTTTGGCCTGACACATCCGCCTTCAGCATGGCTTGGGTCACTGACCCTATATGGGATGGGACAGCCAACTCGATCTCATAACCTCCTTAGTCGCCTTTTACGACATGAGTGGAAAGTAAACAGTGTTGCTACTCTTTGCTCCCCTTTCGGGCCTCGGCAACACACTGGCGTAGTGGTGTAGTAAAGTGGGCAGTTCTGTAAAATTTGTTCTGCGTTTTTTAGAGATTGTCTACATGGGCACATTTTGATGTCGCCAACTCCAAACTTCCTGTACGGAATTCTTACATGTGATGTTTGAGTGTTGTGAAATGTTCTATATTATCTGTAGTCTTTTCACAGGTAACTGATGGTTGATCGTATCTACACTTGCCGCTAAGCGTAGGTATGGGAACGTCTGTTGTCGTTCCAAGGCCAGATGTGATGTCTTAGTTGCGTTAAATCCACGTTTGTTTAAGGATATCTTGATATTTTCTATCCACCGTTTTTTTTACCTATTCTCAAACTAAAGCAATTACTTTTTCCTTTCTTCCAATCCTGAGCCTGATGATTGTCTATTGTCTATTGTCTATTGTCTATTGTCTATTGTCTATTGTCTATTGTCTATTGTCTATTGTCTATTGTCTATCCCCAGGTGGATGATGGTCAGAATATCCACACTTGCCGCTAAGAGTTGGGATGCTGACTCGGATCTATCTAAATCCAGATGTGTCGCCTTGGCTGTGGTTAATCCGTATTTATTCAGAGTTGTCTTGTTATTATCTATCCATCTTTTTCTAGGTCTTCCTCTGTCTTTGTATCCAGATCTTCTCATGTTATATGTTCATGTCGGTAGTTGGTCATGGTTCATTATCATAAGGTTTCCAAATCATTGTATTTGTTGTTTCTTGATTCTGTGCATGGTCTTATAACGATTCCTCAATTGGTATAGTTTCAATCGGTATAAAAACTATTTTTTTTTCTAAGTAATTACACAAACACACACAAATATATATATAAATTTCTAAACTTAAAGAATAAGCCATATATCTATATCTTTTTGCCACCCATCTATCTCTACTCGTTCACCCTCCCATCTATCTACTCGTCCACCCATCTATTTCTACTCGTTCACTCTCCCATCTATCTACTCGTCCACCAATCTATCTACTCGTCCACCCATCTATCTCTATTCGCCCATTCACCCATCTATCTACTTGTCCACCCATCTATATCTATTCGCCCACTTATCCATCTATCTACAAGTTTATCCATCTATCTCTACTCGCCCACTCAGTCATCTATCTTTACCCGTCCACCCATCTACCTACTCGTCCACCCATCTATCTACTAATCCACCCACCCATCTATCTACTAATCCATACATCTATCTCTACTCGTCCACCCAACCATCTATCTACTAATCCATCCATCTATCTCTACTCGCCCACTCACCCATCTATCTCTATTCATCCACTCACCGATCTATCTCTATTCGCCCACTCACCCATCTATCTCTATTCGCCCACTCACCCATCTATCTCTATTCGCCGACTCACCCATCTATCTCTATTCGACCACACACCCATCTATCTACTAGTCCACCCAAACATCTATCTCTATTCGCCCACTCATCCATCTATCTCTATTAGACCACACGCCCATCTATCTACTAGTCCACCCATCTATCTCTATTCGACCACACACCCATCTATCTACTAGTCCACCCATCTATCTCTATTCGCCCACTCACCCATCTATCTACTAGTCCACCCATCTATCTCTATTCGCCCACTCACCCATCTATCTACTAGTCCACCCATCTATCTCTATTCGCCCACTCACCCATCTATCTCTACTTGCCCACTCACCCATCTATCTACTCGTCCACCCATCCATCTCTATTCGCCCACTCACCCATCTGTCTACTAGTCCACCCATCTATCTCTATTCGCCCACTCACCCATCTATCTCTATTCGCCCACTCACCCATCTATCTCTACTTGCCCACTCACCCATCTATCTACTCGTCCACCCATCCATCTCTATTCGCCCACTCACCCATCTATCTACTCATCCACCCATCCATCTCTATTCGCCCACTCACCCATCTATCTACTCGTCCACCCATCCATCTCTATTCGCCCACTCACCCATCTATCTCTACTTGCCCACTCACCCATCTATCTACTCATCCACCCATCTATCTCTATTCGCCCACTCACCCATCTATCTCTATTCGCCCACTCACCCATCTATCTCTATTCGCCCACTCACCCATCTATCTCTATTCGCCCACTCACCCATCTATCTCTATTCGCCCACTCACCCATCTATCTACTCGTCCACCCATCTATCTCTATTCGCCCACACACCCATCTGTCTACTAGTCCACCCATCTATCTACTCGCCCACCTATCTATCTCCACTCCTTCATTCCTCTATATGTCTCATATTCTATGTTTACACGCCATCAAATAAATCTTTCTGACCAAATTAATAACATGTAAAATTCAACAAACCATTCAGTAGCACAACAACCAACTCGTAATCAAACATACAAGATTAGCACTTCATAAAGCGAGTCATCCCAGGGGAGAGTTTTGTATCTGCCATCAATATTAATGTCTCTCGCGGGATTCACCAGTCCATTTCAGTATCCTAGTGTCTTGGTAATTATTTCTCCAGGGACGAAATAGCTGTATGACTTTTCCGAAATTGTCTTGTAGCAAATGTTCTGGGAACAGATTTTTAGAAGCAGCAGAATTGTGGTTTGTTCGGAAGCTGAAAGTAATGCTCGTATTGTGGTTGAATGTATTCTTATGTTGAAAGTAATGTTTGTATTGTGGTTGAATGTATTCTTATGTTGAAAGTAATGTTTGTATTGTGGTTGAATGTATTCTTATGTTGAAAGTAATGTTTGTATTGTGGTTGAATGTATTCTTATGTTGAAAGTAATGTTTGTATTGTGGTTGAATGTATTCTTATATTGAAAGTAATGTTTGTATTGTGGTGGAATGTATTCTTATATTGAAAGTAATGTTTGTATTGTGGTTGGATGTGTTCTTTTGTTGAAAAATGGCGATCTCTAGATGTGTACATTTTAAATTAAAAAATCAGAAGGCACTAAAAGGTAAAGGTATGCCCCATGTCAGCAATGTGCTGTCGATAACTGAGGAAGAATAATAATTCGTGTACTGA
Organism: Meghimatium bilineatum; assembly: GCA_034231615.1. Classification (NCBI taxonomy): domain Eukaryota; kingdom Metazoa; phylum Mollusca; class Gastropoda; order Stylommatophora; family Philomycidae; genus Meghimatium; species Meghimatium bilineatum. The sequence goes on from CM067312.1 coordinate 7,682,370, forward strand.
ACCGCAGTAACTATTAGGTAGGATGGCCAATTTCCTTTCTTGTTTTGTTTTACCTTCCATCACCCATGCGTCAGGCACTATTTTACAGCTCCATGGACTGGAGGGACGTTCGTGTCAGGCGAGAAATAACCACCCGGATTTTTATGTCCAGGTTTCGAACACGCTTTCATACCATGTTTTAAATCGGTCATGGTCAGAGAACATAGTCAGAGAACATAGTCAGAGAACTTAGTCAGAGAACTTAGTCAGAGAACATAGTCAGAGAACATAGTAAGAGAACTTAGCCAGAGAACATAGTCAGAGAACATAGTCAGAGAACATAGTCAGACAACATAGTCAGAGAACGTAGTCAGAGAACGTAGTCAGAGAACACAGTCAGAGAACATAGTCAAAGAATGTAGTCAGAGAACGTAGTCATAGAACATAGTCAGAGAACGTATAAGATAAAATTAAAGGAAGGGATCCTAGAATTATTGATAGTTGTTGACAATTGGGATCCCTGTATTCTTGACAGTTGTTGATACGGAGATCCCTGTATATTTGATAGTCATTGACAAGAGCTATATGGAGTCAAAAACTTAGCATAAAAGTGTTGTCATAATTGACGGAATTTCCCGAAGATATTTTCATTTCTATTTGTTAAAGTTGATTCAGCGTTGCCATAGTCTTCTGTGTATCTGAGCTATTCGTTGTATCTTTAATCCTTTTTTCTAGCAACTTATTGTCACCCTACATATTAAATTAACGCCGATTCAGTGTTGCCATTATCTCGTGTGTATCTGAACTATTCCTGCTAACTTTAACCTCATTTTCTCTAGAAACTTGTTGGCACCCTATAGTTCCTGTTCTTGATTGAATTCTCAAGTCTTGTCAATACCTTTATCTAACTTAACACTTATATATGTCACTGTTCGTTGCCTGCTTGAAACATCTCCTATGAACAGAACGTGATTTTTCTCCTTACGTCATTAACACTGGTACCAAGTAATCCTTACACAGAGTTACGGGATCCTGATAGGTGTCGATGTATTTACATATTTTAGTTGGTCATTTTGTTGGTGGCAGTAAAAAATATGCCGCAGTCGTTTTCTGTGTCCTTCTGTGTCGTTTTCTTTGTTTTAGGAAGGTTTGTTAGGAAGCCTTCGTTAGGAAGGTTTGTTTGTCGTTACAGAGAGTTCGTGCTTGTCTTTGTAGCCAAAGCGTGTAAACGCTTGGATGTAACATACAAACGTGCTTTATACAGTGGAATCTTTCTATAGCGCATTCTTTTATAACAAATTTCCATATTTAACAACACTTTTCAAAATTTTCAATTATATTTATTCTATATTGTTGGTAATGTATATAGCGAATTCTATTCTTACACACATATTTTGTCGGTCCGGACCAGGTTGTTATAACTGGTTTCTACTGTACCAGTAAGCAATAATGGTATAATGGGTTTCCACTGTACCAGCAAACAACAATGTTATAACGGGTTTCCACTGTACCAGGAAGCAATAATGTTATAACAGGTTTCCACTGTACCAGCAAACAATAATGTTATAACGGGTTTTCACTGTACCAACAAGCAATAATGGCATAACGGGTTTCCACTGTACCAGCAAGCAATAATGTTATAACGGGTTTCCAGCGTACCAGCAAACAATAATGTTATAACGGGTTTCCACAGTACCAGCAAACAATAATGTTGTAACGGGGTTCCAATGTACCAGCAAGCAGTAATGAGGACATATAGTTAAGTTAACCTCACTCTCTCTCGTCCTGCTCCACCCCACCCTTCAGTCTTCGTTTTCCATCCCTTCTCTCACGTTCTATCTCCTCCTTCACTCATCCTCTCTTTCAAAACATTCTCCCTTACACTCTTATGTTTTCTCCCTCTCAAACGTTATCTCCTCCTCAATCTTTCTTTCCTCTCTCCCCTCTCTCTATGTCTCTCCGATATGTCCCCTCTTATTCCAAGCTTCACGGTCTCTGTTTCATCTTCTTCAGTTTTGTAAGGAAACCACAACTCCATTTGGGCTGATAGAAAGGGGTGGGGGGGGGGGTGAGGGAGACAGGGGTTGAAGTTTCCTTTTAATTATGAGATGAGACATAGAATTTTTGTGGGACATCAGACTGCCCCAATACATGCAAGTAAGAGAGATGACGGTACACGTTTACAGGAAGTCAGTACCGAGAGATGCTTCCAGTAATTGGGGTGCGACTTCCGGTTTGCTAGACTTTCACCAGTTTCCTTCCCTTAAGATTTATGCAGTCTTGATTCGCTCCTTTAGTCATTTTCTTCTCATAGTTCTATACATTTTCTTTTAGACCTTCTCAAAGTTCTAGTCATTTTCTTCTAGACGTTCACATAGCTCTAGACATGTTCTTTTAGACCTTCTCATAGTTCTAGACATTTTTCTCTAGATACCACAGGACTTGTGAGCGATTAGTTTTTACTTCCTATGTACAGTGTGGTGGTTTTTCTGAGCTTTATTTCATACTCAGGAGACTTCAGCTTTCGGCTAAGTGCAGTGCCCATTGAAGGATCCTTCTACTTAGAGGGTGTCTTATAGATGACATGCTACAAAGCTTCCATAAGAAAGCCTCAATATAACGGCATGTTATCTACTAAGGTTTCCTGTTACATGGGCGGATTTTCTAGTGGGTCATTGGTGAAACGTATAGACCCAACCGCATGCGCAGTGACACTATTACTTTCCATGAATGTCGTAAAAGAGGACTAAGGAGGTTTTTGGGGATGGAATTAGCTGTCTCATCCAAGACAGTGTCGAAGGTACCCAGAAATCATTCTGAAGTGGAATGTGTCAGACATAAATGAACAGATATCGCAGCTAAACTTTAAACTATAACACATTGCATTCCGTTTTCAAGACTACATCCTGCTAATCTGCAGGAGTTTGAGAGCGAACGCAAAAGTAGAAGCTACTTCTCAACAATTGTTCTCAGCGTTACAGCTAGATACATTAAAAGAAAGAAGACGAATCGTTACTCCGTCTACACTCTATACTATCTTCATCACATATACTTTGAACTGTCTACCACGGCGACATCATCACTATGCTACCGTGAGCAACCGTCGTTTTCTGTTCATCACATTATACATTAACCAGTCGGTTAATGATTTTTCTGTCCGGCTGACTTGACCATCAGTGGTCATGAGGTCACCTAAACATGTCACTAGATAACTGATTGGTGGTGGCTAGAGAGGCGATGTTGTATTCTGCTTGATTTAGCAGAAGTGCCGTCTGTGAATAGAAAACGGCCATGTTTGGCTGGGTATGGTTGATAAGTACATATTTTGATTAATTAGATTTATGTATATTATAGGTTTGGCTGAAGACTAATCTGGCAAGCCGACTGTAAGAGTCAGTACTGGTTTGGGCAAGACAAGAGCGGATATGAGGGCTGTTTAAAAGTTCGTGAAGACAAAAACAACAAAATAATTAACCGTATTGATCATGATAGACTGTGCCACTACAAGCATGAGCCGTGTGTGTCTGTCAGGGTTCGGTAGTTGAAGTCACTGCTAAGTGCAGTTATTGTGTTATTAAAGTCAGAAAGAAAAATGGCAGTATCCCAATGTGGCCACTCTATTGGTGAGAGTTCGCTTCTTGGTACGAAGATTGTAAAATCACTACTGCAAATTGTAGTTGGTGTGCATGTGTGGTATGAAAATTGTAAAATCTATATATCTATCTATTCGCTAAACCCTTTATTGCCTTTCAGCGTCAGGGGTAGAAGAGTTCTCTTGAGATGGCTCTCGTGGGAGCTGAATATATTGTGGAATTTGTCACCTCTTTTATTTCGGTGGTCAAATCGTTTTCGTAGTCGACCTCTAGGTCTGCCTTCACTGTATCTGTGTAACATAGCTCGCTGTGGTATGCTGTCTGGTGGTAGTCTGCTGATGTGTGCAAACCATTTTATCTGTTGTCTCTTAATATAATACATGATTGGGGCGGTGCGGGTTTTTTTTCTAATATTCTCATTTTTCACTCTGTCTCTTAGCGATATTCATAGAATTCTGCGTAAGCATGCTATTTCATCTGTCACAAGTTTACGTTTGTCTTGTGCTGTCGTTGTCCATGTTTGGCTTTGGTAACACAATGTTGGCATAATAATCGTTTTGAATAGTGTTATTTTGGTGTTTAAATCTACGTTTTTGTTTCTGAAGATTGGTGTCATTTGCCCTATGGCTTGGTATGCTTTACTACATATATTGTGTATTTCTTTACTGCTTTTGTGAAGATTATGAAATCACTACTGCAAATTATAGTTGGTGTGCATGTTTGGATTGGACGTTTATCATCCAATCGAGACTTACAACACTGATAAAGAGGTTGTTTATTTATCATCCAATCGAGACATACAACACTGATAAAGAGGTTGTTTATTTATCATCCAATCGAGACATACAACACTGATAAAGAGGTTGTTTATTTATTATCCAATCGAGACATACAACACTGATAAAGAGGTTGTTTATTTATCATCCAATCGAGACATACAACACTGATAAAGAGGTTGTTTATTTATCATCCAATCGAGACATACAACACTGATAAAGAGGTTGTTTATTTATCATCCAGTCGAGACATACAACACTGATAAAGAGGTTGTTTATTATCATCCAATCGAGACATACAACACTGATAAAGAGGTTGTTTATTATCATCCAATCGAGACATACAACACTGATAAAGAGGTTGTTTATTTATCATCCAATCGAGACATACAAAACTGATAAAGAGGTTGTTTATTTATCATCGTCCTCATTATAATCCAACTTGATGCCGTTATCATCAGCTTCATTAGGTATTCCATCAATATTGCTTACAACAACTGAACCAGACATCAATCCTCGTCTCAACAACCACAACCAACAACACCAGAAGCGACCACCAAATAACGATCTAGAATAACAGGACTTCATCAATGACCGAAAGACAAATGAAAACGGTAAGACCCTCAAGCTGGAAATAATCCGACATTCAGAATTGACCACTAACCAGCAAAGACAAAGTAGCCGCTACTTGTCCTCAAATGTCACAGACACATGGTGTAAAATCCAAGTTTTCCGGACAGTGTCTTCGATTACTATGTATTGACTTTCAGACTCTATTTTCATAGGTCAACTGTATAGGAAATTTGAGCACTCGAAACCTGGGTCGTGACCGACTGCCGGTATAATAGACATATTCGCTGAAGTAATTGTGACTCTATTTGTGACGTTATTGATTATTGTTGTGATCTCGATTGGGCACTATTTATATACTTGGAGTTGCATGTTAAAAATAGACAAGGCCGACCAATAGTTCGCATGGAAATTAGCCCTCTTGGTTATGTCTACGTCTTATTTGAGAGATTTTTATTGGAGACGGTGGTGAATTGGTGGTGGAGGTGGTCCTGGTGGTGGTGGTGGTGGAGGGGTGCTAGAGGGCCACATTCTAACATTGTAATCTAAAATTAGATCTAAACGCCACACGGAGCTCAGAAACACTGCATGGATCTACAAAAGACTAACACAAAATTTGTTGGTTCCTACCAAATGAAAAAAAGGCAATCAGGTCAGCCGTACAATAAAGGTTGCGTACCTGTGATCTAGACTATTCTAGACCGCCAGAGGTCGGTCGCTATACTTCACCTGAGAACATGAAACAACAGATCAAATAAAGACATGCACAAGATATAACCATTCTGCACTTGTAGCACTGATGAACAGATTTTAACACATATCACTAACACTGACGCTAGTTTGAACAATTGAGAGATTCTTCTTCTTCTTCTTCTTCTTCTTCTTCAGTGTTTATTCTCAAACTTCCGCTGAATCTCTCTTGTGTCAGGTAAATGATTCTCCTAGATTTCCAGCAGGATGTAACCCAGAGAATTGAAATGCGTTCTGTTGCCGTTTTATTTGAGTCAATGATCCGATACATCCGTCTTCGGCGGAGAGAGATTAATACTAGACCAACGGCTCATCCTTGAGCAATAAAGATATACATATCTATATAGACCAAAGAAGAACCACAGAAAAGGTAGAAATAATCCAAAAGACATGTCTGTCAGTGCAGTCATGAAGTATCCAACAGAAGAAAGGAAGACTAACTGAAACCAAACATATGTAACATCCGAACACATCCAACCGTATCCAGTGACATCAAATTGTCACATCCGAAAACATCCAACCGTATCCAGTAACATCAAATTGTCACATCCGAAAACATCCAACCGTATCAAGTAACATCAAATTGTCACATCCTAACACACCCAACCGTATCCAGTAACATCAAATTGTCACATCCGAACACATCCAACCGTATTCAGTGACATAAAATTGTCACATCCGAACACATCCAACCGTATTCAGTAACATCAAATTGTCACATCCGAACACATCCAACCGTATTCAGTAACATCAAATTGTCACATCCGAACACATCCAACCGTATTCAGTAACATCAAATTGTCACATCCGAACACATCCAACCGTATTCAGTAACATCAAATTGTCACATCCGAACGCATCCAACCGTATTCAGTAACATCAAATTGTCACATCCGAACACATCCAACCGTATTCAGTAACATCAAATTGTCACATCCGAACACATCCAACCGTATTCAGTAACATCAAATTGTCACATCCGAACACATCCAACCGTATTCAGTAACATCAAAAGCTGTTAACAGATATGATATTTATATGTTACTCTCTTAATGACAATATACAGCCTAATTGTGGGGGCCGTACAAAAGTTTATTTACGGGGGAGGTGGGTGGAGGGATGGTGGGTGGGGCTGGGGGATTTGGGGGGAGGAGGGAGTTCTTAAATAAAATAGATCATTCGAGCGTTTTTATGTGTCAATTCTAATTTTTGATGAAAAATTTGATGACCTATGAAAAATCGCAAATTTATGGGGGTGGGGTGGGGGGAGGGAGATAGGTGGGGTGGGTAGTTGCTTTTGTCTCATTTTGTTTCTAGAATTCATGTTTTGATTTGTTACTGGGGTGGGGGTTTACACCCCCCCCCTTATCTGCAGGATTGAGTCGAACCTCGAAGAAAGAAGTAGGATAACTCACGGGATTGTGATATATAAACTAGCCACTGAACCGGTTAGTTAATGACCACTGGTCTGACTTCTGGACATGACACATAACCGTTGAACGAGTTCTGCCCAGGACAAGGACTCTATCAAACAACTTCTGGTACTGACTTCAAACATGGAATTATAAGGAAAGTAATAAGGAATAATCTGTAGAGGATGGATGGTGAAGAAGGTATTATATTTAGTGTTTGTCCAGAAATAGAGTAAGGAAACAATTTGTGTGTGTGTGTGTGTGTGTCTTAGTTTAAACATAAACAAGACAGAGACAATGACATTATCAGGAAATAGTAGCCCACCAAATAGTAAAATTGTATTAAATGAGAAAAACAAAGCAGGAGAATAGTTTCAAATATTTAGGAACATTAATAACTTTGACTTCAGATGAAATGCAAGACCGAAATTATAAGCAGAATAGGACAAGGAAAAGCAGCATTCTATGAAATGAAAAATATCCTATGCAACGAGTCCATATCGATGGATACTAGAAAACGTGTCCTCAAATGCTACATTGAACCAGTGCTGCTCTATGGAAGTGAAGCATGGACAATATATAAGATATCATAAAAATCATTAGTGTCGGCGGAAATGTGGTTTATTCGAAGAATATTACGCATTCCTTGGACAGCAAAGATTACTAATAAAGAATGTCTTAGAAGGATGAATGTGGAAAGATGCATTATTGATAATATAAGGAACAGTTCCCGTATGAGTAGACGATTACTAAGATTTTTGCTTCGTGCCTTGCAGTCAGATTGAGCCTCTCATCTGAAACGAAGAAGCTTGAACGAATTTTTCCAGTAAAGAAAGTTCATATAAGACGGTGGAGTTTTGGAGCGCAATGTTCCACCACCTGGTATAAGGAACAATGGTACTTTTTCTGCTTCTGCAAGTGATGGTGCTATCTGTCATAGATTATGGCCTCGGCTTACTAACACTGTAACAGACACAATTCGATAGATTGGAAAAAGGTCCAAAATGAGGCAATGAGAGCGGTACTGTGGTATACTAGAGATACACCCATCTCTGCTATGAGATTTCTGCTTGATTTCCCCAGCATTAGAGTGCGACATCAGGTAGCACACGTTAAGTCGTACCTTAAAGTGACAGAATAGTGACTCCACCCATTACACCAACGTCTAGATGAGTCAAAGGAAAACGAATCAAGCGTGGAAGATCATGGATGGCACAGGCTGAAGACACACTGCGAACAGTATGTGAATTGGAAGAAATAGGAAAGGGCAGTGAATGGGTGGAGGTAGACACTGAGAAGAAATCACTGACTAAAGTAATAATACAACTAGATAAAGCGTGTCGAAAATGGACGGAAGCCAGGGCTCAGGATACAGTGCATGAACTCGCCCAACTACACTCGAAACCACAAGACATAATTATATACACAGATGGCTCTGTTAACAGAAACACAAATAAAAGCGGTTGGGGTTTTGTTGCCTACAGAAACGGCGTGAAGTTGGTTGAGAAATCTTCAGCATATTCTACTGTCACATCGAGCATGAGGATGGAGATAGAGGGAGTTACAGCAGCTCTTAATTGTTTGATAACTGATACATCAACACACACGGTAATACACACCATGTAATACACTCTCAAAGCATGCTGCGCAAGATAGAAAAGTTCACGCTAAGAAAAGAATTGTGGGACTTATTCAACATCTCAATTGTCCAGAGCATTACATGGATATACTGCCCTGGTCATGCTGGGGTCAGAGGAAATGAGAGAGCCGACTTATTGGCAGGCATTGCGACGATAGACGACACATTGCTGAGGAGAGATAAAGCAGACTTAATGCAGGCAGTAATACTTTCATTTCAAGATGCAGATGATGTCAATGAGGATAAGAACGTACACATACAGAGAATGTTAGAAATGGGAGTATCTAGAGGTGAGGGAAGGCAAAGTAAATTTTTTGGAAAGTCCCGAAGATCACACAATCAACACCTGACCAGAACTCTGAGTCTACATACACTGGGATGGCTGCTGTAACAGAGGCCGGAGTACTTATGGGAATGTCCCGCGTGTTGTGAAGCCAGTTTCTAATCAAGAGTCAAGAATCAAGGAACAAGAGTCAAGAATCAAGAATAAAGGAACAAGAGTCGAGAATCAAGGAACAGGAGTCGAGAATCATGGAACAAGAGTCAAGAATCAAGAATAAAGGAACAAGAGTCGAGAATCAAGAATAAAGGAACAAGAGTCGAGAATCAAGGAACAGGAGTCGAGAATCATGGAACAAGAGTCAAGAATCAAGAATAAAGGAACAAGAGTCGAGAATCAAGGAACAGGAGTCGAGAATCATGGAACAAGAGTCAAGAATCAAGGAACAAGAGTCAAGAATCAAGAATCAAGAATCAAGGAACAAGAGTCAAGAGTAAAGAATCAAGGAACAAGAGTCAAGAGTAAAGAATCAAGGAACAAGAGTCAAGTGTAAAGAATCAAGGAACAAGAGTGATAAGAGCGGTACTCCCGTTGGCATTCTGTCATCACCATCATCAACTGGAAATTCTGAAAAAGTTGCAGTAGCACAAAAAAAGTTGCAGTAGCACAAAAAAAGTTGCAGTAGCACAAAAAAAGTTGCAGTAGCACAAAAAAGTTGCAGTAGCACAAAAAAAGTTGCAGTAGCACAAAAAAGTTGCAGTAGCACAAAAAAAGTTGCAGTGACACAAAAAATGTTGCATTAGCACAAAAAAGCACATATTTGAAAAAACTTCAGGGAATTTTTCCCCCAAAGGGGACAAAACGGGGAAAGAACTTCCAAGAACACTCCATGTTATCTATCTACTAAAAATAATATTGCTCCTTACTTTCTCCTGTTTCTTTCTCCTTTTCTTTCTTGTTCCACACTTCTTCCAGTTTTACATTTCTTCTAAATGTGCCTTCTACTTTACTCCACTTAGTGGACGCAATAAAAGTAACCTATAAGAATTACTTCAGTGAAAGAACTTGACCCTCCCCCTCCCGTCCTTTCCAGTGTTCACATATTTCTCTGTTATGTACTTTAGCCCATCCTTCTACATACATGTCCTACGCGTACATCGACATTCGTTTTTACTGAACCGACAGTAAAAGCGATTTATAAAACGCTTGGGTCGGCCAAGATGAGTGACTATCACACAGGACACAGCTGGACAAGGATGTGGCCTTGGTATCTAAAAGTTTACCCTACGTCAGTGCTAGAGTATCGTTTGTATATATTACAGGAATACAGATATCACTATCTGGTTGTTTGACGTCAACCTGCAGATTAATGATGATATGGAGGTCATAACGAGATCATGAGAAAACACGAACGGTTCTCCGATAGTTACAGACATATTTCCGGACAGCTGGGTACGATCAACTTATCTAACAGTATAGCGACCACATAAGTGCTCAGTCCTTGCCGTAGTGTAGACTCGGCTGAAGGAATATATCTTTACATTTCGCTTTGTTCTTTTCTTTAAAAACATATATTGCTGTTGTAGAAAGTTCGTCTGTATTTCAATATAGCTCTGTCCAATATCTTTGACCAAGGGCAAGCGCGTAGGTAAGAGCGAAATTGGGGGGGGGGGATGAGATGTGAGTTTAGTTGTTTACAGTACTCAAATCCCCCCCCCCCTCTTTCGATTTTACTGAAGATGTATCTAAACCCATGGAGAGCATGCGGTTGCGCCTGTGGGTCTCATCAATGGCCCATTAGACAAACCACCCATGCAACAGAAAACCGTAGAACACGACATGCCGTTATATTGAGGCTTTCTTATGAAAGCTTTGTAGCATTTCATCTATACAATTATAGACACCCTCTGAGTAGAAGGTTCCTTGAATTGGTATTGCACTAAGCCGAAAGCTGAAGTCTCCTGAGTATGAAAGAAATCTTAAAAAAACAACCACCGCACTGCACAAATGAAGTAAGAGCTAATCGCTCACAATTCCTGGGGGTTCTCAAACAAACAGACAAACAAGCAAACAAACAAACAGATAAACAAACAAACAAACAAACAAACAAACAGATAAACAAACAAACAAACAAACAAACAAACAGATAAACAAACAAACAAGCAAACAAACAAACAAACAGATAAACAAACAAACAAACAAACAAATAAACAAACAAATAAACAAACAAACAAACCCAGTATGTGGGCCAATTTTCGGAGCATGTGGTATACGTTGACATAGCAGATGAAACAGAATATATATGTTCAGGTTTGGGTCACATGGCATGAACCACCAATGGATCGCTGGAACAGCAACCAACCATATGTTAGGGTCACTTTTTCTACAGGTATCTGAGATATGGACACTGATAACAGTTACAAAAGTGGTAGCAGCAGCTCCTCGAGGTAAGGAAACCTTGTTTACAGGTTAGGACAGCTGCTAGAGGGAACAAAACCTTGTCTACAGCCTCGGACAGCTACTAGAGGTAAGGAAACCTTGTTTACAGACTGGGACATCTGCTAGAGGTAAGGAAAACTTGTGTACAGGCTAGGACAGCTGCTAGAGGGAACAAAACCTTGTCTACAGCCTCGGACAGCTACCAGAGGTAAGGAAACCTTGTTTACAGACTGGGACATCTGCTAGAGGTAAGGAAACCTTGTCTACAGCTCCGTACAGCTACTAGACTTAGATTTAATGTATGTTTGCTTCACAATCTGGTATCGACAGATATTATGTCTGACACAATTCTGGGATTCAGGTCTCCAAATTCTTCTCAAGTAAATACCTCACAAACGTCACTGCATTACTTCCGTTGTGTTATCACAACAACGTCCAGATTTTTCATGAACAATCACTCATCATGTCTTCACTCTTCTTCGTCATCATCGAATGCCAGTTTGTCAACACACAACATTATTTAATAAAGTTTGGTTAGAGAACCCGATTATGTCCTGGCCGAGTCAGGACTCTTGATCGACTGTTAAAATCGGTCTACCTGCCATTTAGGCTTCTTGTTGATGAACTAGTCGGGGTGACTCTTGTATTGTCACCGGGGCCTGATTGGGGAGAAAAGAGAAGTAACACTGTCAGATGTCCTAGGACGTGACAATACGGATATCAGTAGCGTAAGTCGGCAATTGGGGCGAGGTTGACGTTAACAATATCAATTTTTTTACAAACACCAATTAAATTCTTTTTACAAACACCAATCAAATTACTTTTACAAACACCAATTAAATTATTTTAACAAACACCAATTAAATTATTTTTACAAACACCAATTAAATTATTTTTACAAACACCAATTAAATTATTTTTACAAACACCAATTAAATTATTTTTACAAACACCAATTAAATTATTTTTACAAACACCAATTAAATTATTTGAATTTTTTAAATAAAAATTATAAGAAAATCGTAGTTTAGTACAAAATAATTGCTAGAGAGGAAGAACATTATTTTTGGGACATACTTAAGTTGGGGGTGTGGGTGGGGGAGTCCCTGAATTCTTGTCTATTGTTGACAGGTGGGAAATTGTATATTGTCCAGAAATTGTGGTTGTAATTTATAGACATTCCTATACAGCAGATGGCGTTATCTTCTGTAAGGATTAAACTTAATGTGGAAAAGTAACATCAGTGTTAGAGTGAATGTCAAATTGTATAAGTCACTGGTGCATTCTGTGGTGCTGTATGGTTGTGAGAATTGGACACTCACTGCAGATATGGAGAGATGATTATAGGCTTTCGAATACAAATGTTACAGGCATATTCTACGAATTTCCTATGGAGAACATTAGACAAATGTGTACGTAAGAAATAAAATAAAGATGTATACAAATCTACAAGAACCATTGATTTCAATAGTGAAACGACCAAAACTTGCATGGTTTGGACATGTATGATGACATGATTCCTTGTCCAAAACAATACTGATGGGAACTGTCGAGGGTCGAAGAAGCATACGAGGTCAAAGAAAAGCCTCAATAGACAATATAAGGGACTGGATAGGACAAGATGTTTCCTCACTCGATCGCATCGTTTCAGATATAAATTACTGGAGGACTCTCCCTGTCACTGACGTCATCCCCTGTCTCTTGTAGTGGTGGTGCACTCTACTAGACTGTAACCTTCCCATCTTGTGATGTTACTCTCCCACTTGTATCTCTGTTTATCTCTTGCTTGCTTCCCTTTGACTTTACCCTCAAGTAAGCTCTTCAATAAGGTGTCATGTCTTTTAATGTGTCCAAAATATTTTATTTGCCTGATTTTTATTTCTCTTAGTAATTATTTCTTTATATGAAGTGTTTTTAGCCCCTCTTTATTTGTTTTCCTCTCTTTCCATGATGTTCTCCCTATTCTTCTATATACCTACATCTCAAAGGCATCAACTCTGTCTTCCAATTGTTTATTTAGTGTCCATGTTTCTGAGCCATACATTAATAAAGTATAGATGTAGCATTGTATAATTCTCATTTTTAACTTGTTTGTAATTTGTGTAGATGTCAACATTGTCCTCGTGTCATTGAAGGATTGTATAATCTACGACGGACTAACCTGAAAGTGGCATGCTATAATAAAATAAATAATGGTTGGAGATAAATGTTCTTGTGTTGTGTTATTGTTTTGAACATTTCTAGTGACAGATATATCCGCCTGTGGTTTTAGTCAATGCTGTGATGTTATTCCAGGCAGTGTTGACAATATCTCTTTGTTTTTAAATCACATTTTGTTTAGATATACAATTCTACTGCTGACATATTTGTTTAATTAAAAGTATTTTATATGTGTAAATGGTAAGGTATGTCTAGGTTTCACCCAGGTGTTGCCGTAGCCCGATAGAGAAGCACAGAGTAGCTACACTGTTACTGCCAGACATGTCAATCATCTTCTTATACAGCGTTTATTCTCAAACTCCCTCTAGATCTCTCTTACATGTAAATACGGTAATCAAGACAAGGTAACTGTCTTACATGTGAATACGGTAATCAAGACAAGGTAACTGTCTTACATGCGAATACGATAATCAAGACAAGGTAACTGTCTTACATGCGAATACGATAATCAAGACAAGGTAACTGTCTTACATGTGAATACGGTAATCAAGACAAGGTAACTATCTTACATGTGAAGAACGGTTCTACTAAATTTCCAGCAGAGTGTAGTCCAGGAAATAGAAATGTTGTTTCGCTGATTTATTTACGTCAATGGCCCAACATTTTATGCCTTCAGCGAAAGGCTTGTCCTAAGAGGCTACTAAGGAAGTTGTGTGGGCTGGATATGCTATCCCGGACTACATTCAGCCAATTCTGAAGGGTTTTAATTACAGGGCTACATTCAGCCAATTTTCAAGGGTTCGAATCATAGGGCTAGATTCAGCCAATTGTCAAGGGTTCGAATTACAGGGTTAAACATTGAAAATCTTTAGGCGTTTGAAAAGGACGACAGAAAAAGAATAATAATTCCAACGTATAAGAATATGTGGGGATTTAAATAAGTACCACCCGCTGACGACAGATGTGTCGGGTCAGTGACGAAAATAAAACGGCGACAAAACGCATTCCATTATCGGGATTACATCCTGCTGGAAATCTAGTACAGCCATTGTGCTGCTACAGGAGAGATCCAGCGGGAGTTTGAGAATGAACTCTGAAGAAGAAAATAACTGAGTCACAACTGAGACCGTCAATTAAGGGGGGGGGAGAAGTTAAATACATTGTATAAAGTTAAATATATTGTTAAATACATGGCATTTAGTACTAGGGAGGTGTAGAATATGTGGTAGAAGTTACCATACGGACTCCCTTAATGGATTAACACAATAGGGCCACCAAAATAACAAGCAAATGATTGAATTCCCCAATCATCGTTATCATATTCATCACCGTCGTCTTCGTCACCATTACCACCACCACAATCATTCTCATCGTTGTTACCACCAGCACTTTTACTTTGATTATCATCAACACAACAACCACTCTCGTCGTCATCCTCATCAGCATCACTTCCATCGCTCTAATCATCATAATCACCACTACCACCATCACTATCACTATCACATCAACACTACCACCATGATCATCATCAACATCATCATCGCCACATATGAGCATATTTTAACATCTGATCGAAGTCTGCCTCTTCCCTTCTCCGTAACCTCACCTCCCCCCCCCCGAAACAAATAAAAGTATCTTTCCGATTAACATCTCCAACTCATCGCACACAATATCTTTACACCTCATCTCATTCACCACATTATCCTCATTTATCCTCCTCCCTCTCCTCCTCCCTCTCCTCCTCAGCATTCTGCAAACATTAAACACAAACATTAGTATCACGTACCCCTCTATACCAGATTTATGTAAGAAGTATGATAAGCCAGATTGCCTTATCTCAAGTATGGTTTACCAAAAACAACACAAGAAAACGCAAACGAATTTCTGGTAAATATGACCCGCAGATAAGCATTTTTCGTGTATGTAACTGACTCCAAGTGCTTCAATGAAGGAAAGGGGAGGTGGGGGGATTTGGTGGAAATTCGGGCACAAATTTTTGTTTGTCTGTGTGTTCGTTACATAATTTGGATTGAATTTCTAGGGTTACATGATCAGATTCGAATTTATAGGATTACATGAGTTGTTAGAATTCATAGGGTTACATGTGTTGTTAGAATTTCTAGGATTTCATGAGTTGTTAGAATTTCTAGGATTTCATGAGTTGTTACTATTCCTAGACTTACATGCATTGGTAGAATTCCTAGGGTTACATGCATTGCGAAAACAATAACATTGTAGCTCCATCGACACCCGTAAAGGCTAAAAGAGGAAAGAAGAAGAAGAAGACATGTATTGTTAGAATTCTAAGGATTACATGAGTTGTTAGAATTCCTAGGATTACATGATTTGCTAGAATTCCTAGGCTTACATGCATTGTTAGAATTCCTAGGGTTACATGCACTGTTAGAATTCCTAGGGTTACATGCACTGTTAGAATTCATAGGATTACATGCATTGTTAGAATTCCTAGGATTACATGCATTGTTAGAATTCCTAAGATTACATACATTGTTAGAATTACTAGGATTACATGCATTGTTAGAATTCCTAGGATTACATGCATTGTTAGAATTCCTAGGGTTACATGCACTGTTAGAATTCATAGGATTACATGCATTGTTAGAATTCCTAGGATTACATGCATTGTTAGAATTCCTAAGATTACATATATTGTTAGAATTCCTAGGATTACAAGAGTAGGTTTTATTTTCTAGGGCTTATGGGTAAGAGTTGACGCTGAAGTAAGATGATCCTATCTAGGAGATAAGATATACGCTTCTTAATGAAGAGGTCGTGAGTTCGTACCCCACTCACGACGTCATATTTAAAGAGTGAATTTTTGGAAGATTCCTGAGAACAAACGCACTCTGGATTTGTGATAACAAGATTATCATGAACTTTGATCTTCATAATTTTTTTATGATTAAAAGCACTGACAAAAACCAAATTGGACTCTAGTCCGCGGTTGAAAGTGATGTGCCTCACTAAAGTCTCATCATATAGTGCGTTCCCTGGGGATTGTTGCTTGAAGCTACGAAGTTATGTTCCCTGGGGATTGTTGCTTGAAGTTAAGCTACGAAGTTATGTTCCCTGGGGATTGTTGCTTAAAGCTAAGCTACGAAGTTATGTTCCCTGGGGATTGTTGCTTGAAGCTAAGCTACGAAGTTATGTTCCTTGGGGAATGTTGCTTAAAGCTAAGCTACGAAGTTATGTTCCCTGGGGATTGTTGCTTAAAGCTAAGCTACGAAGTTATGTTCCCTGGGGATTGTTGCTTGAAGCTACGAAGTTATGTTCCCTGGGAATTGTTGCTTAAAGCTAAGCTACGAAGTTATGTTCCCTGGGGATTGTTGCTTGAAGCTAAGCTGCGAAGTTATGTTCCCTGGGGATTGTTGCTTAAAGCTAAGCTACGAAGTTATGTTCCCTGGGGATTGTTGCTTAAAGCTAAGCTACGAAGTTATGTTCCCTGGGGATTGTTGCTTGAAGCTACGAAGTTATGTTCCCTGGGAATTGTTGCTTGAAGCTACGAAATTATGTGTTATGAGGCGATGCTCAGGTTCGTTGAGATGGGCGAAGTACATATGGGGTAACATGAGCACACTGACGTCGATCCTCTACGTTTTTTCAATCTTTCTAGCTGCAGTAAAAGATTATAACTTTTTTTTATGTATCACAAAGATGCCGGTATAAATATAATATATCCCCATGGTTTCATACGTCCTTTTCCCCACATCGTCCATTTTCGAGATAAGTATTTCAAATTTAGGTTTATTTGATTTCACTTGCATTATATCTTATCTATTTTCACGTCTTCCGTGCACTTTCCTCTAATTACTTACCACTATTGTTCCCTCACACTTTCCTCTCCCATGTCATGCTGTCTTATCTTTGCTTCCTCCGTCCTCTATTCGCTATTGTCCTTCTCCCCTTTTCTCTCCTTCATTTCACAACCATGTATGTCTCTATGTATGTGATTTACTGTGGTGCTTGTTTGTCCTGATGAAGGCTCTTTAGTCGAAACGTCGTCTGTAACTGCGTCTCATTGTTAGGTTGTTTTATGACTTAGTTTGGTAACACGTATACCTATATATATATACCTATATAGATATATAGATAAATGGTTAAACGTATATATATATATATATATATAATGATGGTGATATATATATATATTGATATAGATATATATAGATATAGATATATACATAGATATATAGATATATAGATAGATAGATAGATAGATAGATAGATAGATAGATAGATAGATAGATAGATAGATAGATAGATAGATAGATAGATAGATAGATAGATAGATAGATAGATAGATAGATAGATAGATAGATAGATAGATAGATAGATAGATAGATAGATAGATAGATAGATAGATGGGTGGATGGACGGATGAGGTAGATATATAGATCTTTGGAAAGAAAGATAAATAGATAGATAGGCAGATAGATGGATGGATGGATGAATATGGATATATAGATAGATGGATAGATAAATATATCTTTTTACAAATAGATGAACAGATAATGAATACGGTCTTTTCTATTTAATATCTGCAGCTTGTATGTAGTATTTTCGGTAGCAAGTCATGTCTGATAGCCATGAAGTAGGACATAATTTTACATTTGCAATGAGCAACCTAACTTTATTTCCCAAACGTTTATAATTTCAAACTCGGCGGATAGTTGAAAGAAATCATGGCCATGCTAATCTTAGCTTTTTATATTCCTGTTTCACCATTGTTGTCAATATTTCAACCCAGTTATGCAAAATTGTATTTTATTTGAACATGAATCTAATATTTTTGTTTGATTTGTTGTTTGGTCACAATTCCTTTGTTGTGTTTACATAAGCATGTTTCAGTTACGTTAGTTATTTGCCTGATTGGCTGTTTTTTTTTTTGTGGTTCGAATTGTTCAGAACTGAGTGAATTTTCATATATTGTAACAATTATTACTTTTAGAAAAGAAGTACTTAAAATATGTAACAAATTACGCGTGCTTGATCGAAAGATGGGAGTAATGGGAATGGACACTGATGCTTATATAGTATGTCATATATGTCGCAAGAGGATAATAATAATAATGTGAGTAATAGTGAGAGAGAATAGTTGTTATCAGATCAAAAGTAAAAGGGGGATCGAAGTGGCACAATGATGATGATGATGATGATGGTGAAAGTGATGATGAAATAATCCCTTTAGTTGTGAACTGGTAGCTCTTGACAGGAAATGTGTTCCACGTCACGCCAATATGGTGTTTTGTTTCTCCCCTCTGCAGTTTATTCTACTTAGTTTTGTGCTATTATTATTATTATTATTATTATTATTACTACTACTACTACTACTACTACTACTACTACTACTACTACTACTATTATTATTATTATTATTATTATTACTACTACTACTACTACTACTACTACTACTACTATTATTATTATTATTATTATTATTATTATTATTATTATTATAACTACTACTACTACTACTACTACTACTACTACTACTACTACTACTATTATTATTATTATTATTATTATTATTATTATTAGTCTTTGGATAATATTAAACGTGCTTTCAAGATGACGATTGTTGGGTGACCATATTACATGGTGATCATGACCACCTGTTACATTAACTTTGTGAAACTTCAGTTAGAGATATGGCTTGAAAGATGAGTTCCTCGATTGCTAATACGTCATATGCTGGCCACAAAGGCCAGTGGACAAGCCGGTCATTGAGTGATCACTAAATGTGACATTTAATCTGTTCGTGTCTATATGGTCCCTGTTGAGATGCGACATTAATCCTCCTGTGAATGTAGAGCGCAATTTAGCTGTGCTTTGCGGAGCGTCTTCCTATGGAATGTTATTTATGTCGAAGGCATTAAGTGAGGTCTTTTACGAGTTCTTGTAGTTCTTGTTTTGGCCACCTTGTGAGGATATGACACTGTATTGTACCATAGAGGAGTAACCTTATCTCTGGTAGGCGATCTAGCATAAGTACTACGTGACCTGCCCAACCAGCTTGTTACTGCAGTAGAGTCGTATCAATGCTACGGATAGCAGCTCTGTCGAGGATAGTCGACAGCAGAGAAACAACCAGAATCATGTCTTGCCATCTGATATTCATCACCTTTCTGAGACACGTTATTTGGACATGTATGAGCTTCCTAATATCATCATGTGACATTAAATGTTATAGAAAGGTATTAAGAATATCGTGGACAGAAAGACGAACCAACGCAGATGTCTGAAATGAACTGCACATAGCAGAAAACTGGCTCCTCAAAACTATTACCCCCCTCCAATTAAAAAAAAAAACATCCACAAACTAACATAATCCGAAAATATAAAGACATAAAATAGTTTGAAAAGATGAAAAGATTAATCATGAGGAGAGGTGGATGTCAAAGTTCCAGGAAGGGAGAACAAGAGGCAGACCAAAACTACGATGGACACATTATATCGAAGACCTGAACATGACACTGAAAATTCTCGGCAGCCTGCACATAAACGAGAGCCTTACAGAATGTCAGTGAGAACAACGTTCTGTAAAGGACACGTCCCATAGAGAGAGATAGATTGAGAGAAAGAGATTGAGAGAAATTGAGAGAGAGATTTAGAGAGAGAGAAATCACGTATATATATATATATATATATATATATATATATATATATATATATATATATATATATATATATATATATATATATATATATATATATATACGCACGATCCATTTTTCATGACACTGGAAATCTGCAACTTAGTCTGTGGGTTAATGTCACACAAGAGCAGGTGAGATGAAGCTGTCAACTTAGTCTGTGGGTTAATGTCACACAAGAGCAGGTGAGATGAAGCTGTCAACTTAGTCTGTGTGTTAATGTCACACAAGAGCAGGTGAGATGAAGCTGTCAACTTAGTCTGTGGGTTAATGTCACACAAGAGCAGGTGAGATGAAGCTGTCAACTTAGTCTGTGGGTTAATGTCACACAAGAGCAGGTGAGATGAAGCTGTCAACTTAGTCTGTGGGTTAATGTCACACAAGAGCAGGTGAGATGAAGCTGTCAACTTGATGTGTTTTTCTAATACAAAGAGCAATTCTATTTAATAATGCGATGTTTTATGTGTTGACATAATTTAACTATTAAGTCAATATAGGATCTTGTCTTGTCATAGTCCTGCTTCTGTTGCTGTCATGTTCGGATGGTCTTTGATGTCTTTCCGTTCACAATCTTTTTGGTCTTCCTCTTGTTCGTCTCCCTGGCATCATCCCCTCCATTATGGTCTTGTCTAGGCTGTCATGGCGTTTGATATAGTCAGCCCTCTGAGACTTCGTATTCCACTGTTTGAACGCCTATACACTCATTATGTTTTGCAATATAATCTTGTACTAGAGATTTTACAGCGAAAACATGGGATTTTTGAGGGAAGGTACCAATGGCAAAACTAATTAATGCAGTTCAGATAAAACAGCGACAGACTTGGCAAGTCGACAGTGTGTATTTATTGCTAAGTAATTAACGTACTGGAAGCGACAAATAAAGAAGTGACAACATCATGAGTAGAATCGGTATAAGACCATGCATCGAGAAATAACAGATAAAACGATTTGGACACCTTATGAGAATGAACGATAACATAATACCGTCAAGAATATATAAAATAAGAAGATTTGGATACAAAGCCAGAGGAGGACCTAGAAAAGATGGATAGATAATAACAAGACAACCCTGAACAAATACGGATTAACTACAGCCAAGTCGACACATCTGGATTTAGATATACAGTTAAAGATGCCAGTCAGCATCGCAGCTCTTAGCGGCAAGTGTGGATATTCTGACCATCATCCACCTGGAGATAGACAACAGACAATAGTAAAAAGTTAACGAATAAGGAAATACTGGAAGTCATGATACGAAACAAATAATCTAAGAGATGGTTCAACACGTTTTATCTGAAGTAAATCTACGCGCATATTTGTTGAGCACAAGTGATCTGACGATGTGAGAAAGGATTATGGAAAACTATGTGCAAATTAGAACAGTCGTGCGAATTGATACAGGTTTTACATTTGCATATACTGGCTTGTATCTTGTACACACAATCACACAAATGGTAGATGAGAGAGGTTAAAAGGAAACTTATCAGCATCATCAAGTGCAGTCTACGCAACGAAGGTTGTCTACAAAGAACCGATCGCTAATCCAGCTGACCCAGCTGTAAATAGGCACATGACGCATGAGTCATGAAGGTAAACACAACAAGGAAGAGAAGCGAGCATCCAACCTAACAGATGCTGCGGTGTAGTACACAATGAGCTATCTGCATCCCAGACAGCAGGTTGTTAAAACAGGAGCTAACCTTTACGTACACTTTACGTCATCGAAGCAGAATGTTCGAACTCCGACTATCTACAATGCATTGGCGATACGATTGGATATATTAGTGAATCTGCCAATACTGCATTTATTCAAGTTATGGCTTTGCAGTGAGATTCTGAGTGGCTCGTGTGATAAAGGAATGACCTTGCTGTCGCCCCGCCATGTTTAGAGTGGGTGTTTTAAAAATTCACACCCCGACAGAAAAAAAAATCCAACCCGTACCGTGGTTCAAACCCAGAACATGGATGCGAGACAAAAGCTCTTACCTGTAGCCTCAAAATTCATCAAAAGTTGAATAGAAATGCACAAGAATCATCTCTCGAATAGAGACAAAGTTTGGGGACAAGTTGTGCAACAGAGATGTGTGGAGAAGAAAGCTTAAAGCGCAAGATTGAAGCAAAGAAAGCTCCAGGATGACAATGCTAGAACATATGACATAATTTGACATCGTGGCACGGCAAAGAAAGAACGAGAATGACAATGCTAAAACATATGACACAATTTGACATCGTGGCACGGCAAAGAAAGAACGAGAATGACAATGTGAGAACATAGTTATAAAAGTAGTCGTAACCTTCGATAACAGTTACCATGTTGTTCCGATAGGCCGACGTTGTGTTTGAACTAGTTACGGGCACGGCGTGGGTGGGGGAACAACAAAGAATCATGTCGCAAGGGCCAGAGTTTTGCCCTGATGTCGACGTATGTTTCGGCAGCATTAGACTCGAAACACCATCGAGTCGAATGGCTGCTGGAACAGAGGGCGGAGCACTTATGGCAATGCCCCACGAGCTATGAGGCCAGTTTATAATCAAGAATCAAGAATGCGAGAACATATGACATAGTTTGACAGCGTGGCACGGCAAAGAAAGATCGTGGATGACAATGCGAGAACATATGACATAGTTTGACAGCGTGGCACGGCAAAGAAAGATCTTGGATGACAATGCGAGAACATATGACATAGTTTGACAGCGTGGCACGGCAAAGAAAGATCGTGGATGACAATGCGAGAACATATGACATAGTTTGACAGCGTGGCACGGCAGATAATCAGCAACATTTCTGATAGAGGATACTCGAAACAGAGAGTTGTGAAGATATGTGATTGTCTAATCAAGTCTACGCGACACCTGATGAAGATGCTGTATAGAACACAACTTATAAACTAGTGTAATCCACCGAAGACGTTTGCGTCGGGCTATTGGCGGAAAAAAACGGCTTTTCCCTTCTCTGGACTATATCCTACTAGAAATCTGGTAGGACAGTGGTCCAGTTACAAGAGAGATCCAGCGGGAGTTTGAGAATGAAAGTTGAAGAAGAAAAAAACTATTTGAATATATGTAGGAATAACTAAGAATACGATATTGTCTCTCTGGTGTAGTAGTTAAGTCGTTCGCTTTGTGATCAAGATGTCGCAAATTCCCACTCGCGTCGTCTTGTTTATAAAGTGAATTTTGTTCGGAATCTCTGGGATCACTGGGATTATTGCTCGAAGCTACGGAGTTACGTGCTATGAGTGGTACTCTCAGCAGGCCATAGCACTTGTGGGGTAACTCGAGTAAAATTCTCAATTTCTTATGTATCGAAGTCAATTCTCTATTTTACATGTATCCGAGTACAATTTTCTATATATATATATATATATATATATCCAGGTTATTTCTCTATTCTATATCTATCCAAGTACAATTCTCTATTCTATATGTATGCAAGTACAATTCTCTATTCTATATGTATGCAAGTACAATTCTCTATTCTATATGTATTCAAGTACAATTCTCTATTCTATATGTATCCAAGTACAATTCTCTATTCTATATGTATCCAAGTACAATTCTATATCTATCCAAGTACAATTCTCTATTCTATATGTATCCAAGTACAATTCTCTATTCTATATGTATCCGAGTACAATTCTCTATTCTATATGTATCCAAGTAAAGTTCTCTATTCTATATGTATCCAAGTACAATTCTCTATTCTATATGTATCCGAGTACAATTCTCTATTCTATATGTATCCAAGTACAATTCTCTATTATATATGTATCCAAGTACAATTCTTTATTCTATATCTATCCAAATACAATTCTCTATTCTATATGTATCCGAGTACAATTCTCTAAACCTTTTAAACTTTTTTACTTCAACTAAGAATCACATCGCATTGCCAGTTCAATGAAGAAGATCGGCATTGGAACAGCTAGCAACTTAGACGGAGTCGAGTCTGTGAGGAGGCTTGTCCTCTAACCAATCTACCACCGATTCACTATAATGATATTATTAACCTAAATTCTAATCGTTTCGTTTTTAAAAGGGTTCCAGTTTTTAAAAATGTTCACAGGACATAATGTTCCCTGAATGTCTAGAGAGTTCTACTCTAACGAGGAAACATCCATCACAAACCCACACTTCGTTACAGCAGTCTAATGTATTCTCTCATTCTTCGACCAGTATTGTTTTCCAGGTCTGAACTCACGAGAAATGTTGACACCCTCACATCTGTTCTTTTCCCATTCTCTGTCTGATCTCATATTCTGCGAAGTTTGTTCGGCTTGAACCTAATATAGACCACACGAGACAGTAAGGGGAACTCTATTTCTGGTGTTTCCCCGCTTGCGTTTCAGAAACCATATTTTCGCTAATTGACAAAACTATGACTATTCCAGCTTGTTTATTTGCTTCAAAATTTGTCAAACATCTGTACACTCGCTAACACACGCGTTCAATCACATTTGTTTAACGACCTTTTGAAGCCACACTCAACAGAAGTG
Organism: Meghimatium bilineatum; assembly: GCA_034231615.1. Classification (NCBI taxonomy): domain Eukaryota; kingdom Metazoa; phylum Mollusca; class Gastropoda; order Stylommatophora; family Philomycidae; genus Meghimatium; species Meghimatium bilineatum. The sequence continues at coordinate 7,707,138 of CM067312.1, forward strand.
GTAAGGAAGATGTGCTAAAAATCGTTACCACATTTCCCCAAATTGTTCCATTGTGAGAGAGATGTCGGCAAGAGGTTTCTGTTGTTGGAACCCTACAAAATTATGAGCACACATTTCCTAATCTCTAGTTTCAGCCCGGGGAGTGTTTCCGATAGTTTGGTTTCATACCCACATTTTTCTATAATTTCTGTGTAGTTCGGGTAAATTCTGCTAGAGTAGAAAGTGAAAGATATAGTATTAAAACAGGTCAACCAATTCAAACATTTATGCACAACGATAACAGCAGATGGAAGAAGTTCAATAGAAATAATAAGCAGAATAGGGCAGGCAAAAACAACATTCAGAAAAATGAAAATTATATTCTGTAATATGACCTTGTCATTAGAGGTGAGGAAAAGAGTTCTGCAGTTCAATATAACTCATCTACTAACTAACATATGGATGCGAGTCTTGGACAATAAACAAACAGGAAAGTGGGAAATTAGACGGAATAGAGATGTGGTTCTACAGAAGAATGCTGAGAATAACATGGACTGCCAGAAAAAACTAATGTAGAAGTGTTGAAAGAGTCAAATGCGAAACCGACCTTAATCGATAATATAAGAAAAAGACAGTCATCATTTTCTGGCCACTTCATGAGACAGGGAGGTTTGGAGAACGTATTCACAACAGACAAGATTGAAGGCAACAGAGACAGAGGCCGACAACGTGAGAAAATATTAGACAGTTTGATAACCTGGCACTGCAGGGAAACAACAACAATCTTGATACATAATACTGGAGACAGAGAGCTGTGGAGAGCCATGATTGCTACGCTAGACGGCTTGGCACCTGATGATGATAAATTCGGGTAAAATCATGTACTTGTGTGCGGTTGAAAGTGGTATATTCACGAGTTGATTTTAGATAAATATTGAATGAATTTGTGAGTGTGTTAGTTCAGTTTCACCTTCATCTGCACTTTCTATCATCGCTTGTACTTGCTCTTAGAGTTTCTAAACATCAACGTAATGCTAATTAAAAAACACTTGCTGCCAATTATTGAGAATTTAAAATCACTCGCTACAAGACTCGCCAGAAGAATCAAAAGACGCCTTCATAGTTGACGATTTTGATTATTTTCATGGTTTTCGTTGGTCAATGTGTATATACTTGTGTCAGAGAGAAGTTAGGCGCAACCGAGTAAAATTCTGCCCTTGAAAATTCAACACTAGAGTATGGGTACAAATTCAACACCAGAGCATAGGTACAAATTCAACACTGGAGTATGGGTACAAATCCAACACTAGAGAATAGGTAGAAATTGAACACTGAAATATGGATACAAATCCAACACTAGAGAATAGGTACAAATTGAGCACTGGAGTATGGGTACAAATTCAATACTGAAGTATGGTTACACATTCAATACTGGAGTATGGGTACACATTCAATACTGGAGTATGGGTACACATTCAACACTGGAGTATGGGTACACATTCAACACTGGAGTATGGGTACACATTCAACACCAGAGAATAGGTACAAATTTAACACTGGAGTATGGGTACAAATTCAACACTAGAGAATAGGTACAAATTTAACACTGGAGTATGGGTACAAATTCAATACTGAAGTATGGTTACAAATTCAACAATGAAGTATGGGTACAAATTCAACACTGAAGTATGGGTACAAATTCAATACTGAAATATGGGTACAAATTCAACACTGAAGTATGGGTACAAATTCAACACTGAAGTATGGGTACAAATTCAACACTGGAGTATGGGTAAAGATGAACAATCACGACTCAATATCTAAAAAATTTTTGCCCGAAACAGTAGAGGGTGGAAAGAGAAGAGGCAGTTAAAGAAAATTCTGGATTGATAACATCAAGAAATAGTCTTTGCATGATTTTTCTACACTCCCCAGAATTGCCGAGGATATAGATGTTTTGAGAGTTTTCTTGTGCGGATGCCTCCAGAATGGCACCAATTCGAGCCTAACGGGTTATGGGCCTTATTATTATTATTATTATTATTATTATTATTATTATTATTATTATTATTATTATTACTATTATTATTATTATTATTTTCATCATCAGTATCGTTGTATATATATATATTATACACACACTCTGTGTCGCCTGCCAGCACCGACCAACGTAATTCGCGAAAATAATTATAATTGAAAACATGACATAAAAAGGCTTGTTTTGATTCTGCTTTCAGGTCTTCTATTAGCAAGAGTCGCGTTCTGTGTGACCGTTGACATTAATTAAGAAAGGGCAACCAATTCATTGGTCAAATACGTTACAGATGATCAATTCGGAGGTCTCGTTCGTAATTAAATACGGCAACGCTTGGCTGGGCACTTCAATACCGATACATACACACATTAAAAAACAAAAGCCATTGGTAACATCATATTCAGAAAGTAGCCATCAATCTAACATTCTGTTGGCAGCAATTATTTTCTAGGTACTATAAATACGTTCAGTAGTTTGCCATGCTTGAGTTCTGAACGGTAGGATGCACAATTTCCCGCATCGGGATTTGAGCCCGGTATCTTGACGTAAGATTCTTTCACCTCAAAAGTCCCCATTATTTCAAGAACCTTTGCAGTAGCTACGATGTGCGAGCACTACCTCCGAGAACTTCACGTGTAAGGTTTATTTGAGCAATTTATGTCTATATGGTCGACAGCTTATTTATAATTTTCTTGACATATATATTTAAATAAAAAATTAAAGGTTTTTATCGTGTATGTAAAGTTACGGAAGACTGGCCTCAGAAGCTGTGGATCTTGTATGTGAAGTTACAGAAGACTGGTCTCCGAAGTTGTGGATCTTGTATGTGAAGTTACAGAAGACTGGTCTCCGAAGTTGTGGATCTTGTATGTGAAGTTACAGAAGACTGGTCTCCGAAGCTGTGGATTTTGTATGTGAAGTTACAGAAGACTGGCTTCCGAAGCTGTCGATCTTGTATGTGAAGTTACAGAAGACTGGTCTCCGAAGCTGTGGATTAAGAACAAAATATGACGTCTTGAGTGTGTATACGCCGGTTTTATGCTGTTAATGATTAGTCGTCAATTTGTGGTATGACGTATCTTGGTGGATACCGTGATTCTCTGTTGAATTCCACATCTGACATTATAATGGGCCACTTTCATGGTAAGAGCACCATTTCAGGCAATCGTACTCTAACAGAGAGCAGGCACTTCATGGTGGCAAATAAATGTTTGAATACAGATAGCATTGAACAAGGGAAAAACGTCGAGCAAATCTCGGGGAGCACATTTCGTTCAAATTCACTGATCGATACTATGTTAAGAATCAAACTCTGGACGTGTTGGTAGAGCTGCCGGAAAGCAAGTCCACGTCTTTGAGGACGAAGCAACACAAACCTTTCTTTACTCAATGTTCAACAAAATTATACACAGATAATTGGGTCTAGGGTATCAACAATACAGTGGGCAATGATAAAGAAGTTCTTAAAAGAGATGTATTCGCCGGAAGCGACGCTCATCATCCGAAATAAGCGTAATCGACCCAAGTTTAACCCCCGCTTGCCTTCTCCTCACCTTATACTGCAACTCAGGGAACGTTTTGGCCTGTAAGTTGCAAGGGCACAGTGGATGATAAACAGGCAGGTGTGGCACGTTCGAAAGAAATGCACAATTCAAGACCCCTACACAGAACATGTTTTGCGATGTTGAAAGGGAAAGGGAGCTCCTCAATTAAGGCGAAACACAAAACCCAAAGAGCCAGAGAAGTTCAGATGATCAGACATGGACCGTAGTAATACAAACACAAAAGCAAATATTATAAACAATAGGTAAAGCAAGTGATATACAAAACTGCTACTAATGTTGAGACAATAATACAAGAAATAATAATTGAGAATAATAATAAGGATAATACATATTGACGTTTCGGTGTAAGATCTTCGTCAGAACAATAGCGATTATTATAGTATACCGCCCCCTCCCAAAATAAAATAAAACAAAACACAAACATGCAGAATAATAATAGAATGTTATTTATTGACAATGTATATTAAACCCGCAAACGAGACAGGATGGACGGATCAAAGATTTGACACCAGCTCCTGCACCTAAAATGCTAAATTGTTAACCGTATTTTATAGCCTTGTTATTTTCACATTAATTTCGCGAGTGGGCCGTAATGTGCTTTTGTGTCTTTCCCTTTCTTTATAATGTGTGTTTTAATGATGCTTAGTTAACTTTGAGAATAGAGACATCCTACAAGTAAAACATACAGCTTGTAGAGAGTTATTCTGTCTTTACTTGCAGTACCAAACTAATTAGTGATTTAGAGAGATAAAGCTAGAGTATAGAGAAACCACCAGAAGCTGAAAATGGGGAGTGGGGGAGGCTGGGTAACACGAGGCAAATGTCTCTTTCTTCTTCTTTCGTTCGCTAATAATGTCTATATCTGCAGTGTTGTAGGCAAATGTCAAAATGAACGGAAATATGGAGTGCAGTCATCCCTCGTTATTTCGCGGTTTATTTTATCGCGGCCTCAGTACATCGCGGATTTATAATAACATTTACACTTTAGTTACTTCTACGTATGTTACACACACACACACACACGTATGTTACACACACACACACACACACACGTATGTTACACACACACACGTATGTTACACACACACACGTATGTTACACACACACACGTATGTTACACACACACACGTATGTTACACACACACGTATCATATTTATATTATTTATACATTATTTTATGTATGTTATTTATACTATTAATATTTTATTTACATGTTTGAAACTATTCTTTAATGTTCTAATGATAACATATGTACTTATATATGGCTTTCATATACACTTATATTATAAATATACAAAAAATGTACGCGTGTTAAAAATGAGAGGGTGACACTACTTCGCGGTTTTTCACTTATCGCGGCCGGTTCTGTTCCCTATTAACCGCGATAACTGAGGGATGACTGGACGCTCTTACCTTCGTTCTTATGTGCTTTCCCCTGACATTTCTCCCTGCCACCGCACATGTCTCACGTATGGGTATGTCTTTCAAAAAAAATAATTATGTTTCCACAGTTTGTATTTCACATCAACCACCAGTTTACCTGTGTGTCCATCAACATCATGCGCCACACTTGTTGGTCAATGTATTTATATGTGATTTTTACTACCAATGAGAATCATGACGTGGCAAATAATTTATAGAAAAACTTTCTAGATCACCGTGGTGATGTGGTATAGTCAAAGCCTGTTAAAAATATTGCGATATGGAGTTCGAAACTGGGTTGCGACGCTCTCAAAAAAAGTGCATGTGTATGTAATGAGAACAATCGCTTATACTGTGGAGTTACGTGCTCGGATCGATTTTGTCCGCAGGTGGTGAGACGTCCTGTTACAAAAAAGGAACGGTTTGAAAAAAATCCGGTTACAATTAAGTCAATCCTCTACTGCTTTTGAGCCCTCATTTGAGTCAAGTATGTCAGTTGTTAGTCACCTGCTCGGGCGATTCGAGGTTCAATTCAACAGGAAATATTTTAAAATCACAAATCGCCTGTGTGTTGCCGGGTCCCGAAAGGTGAGAAGAGAATAGCAACACTGTTTACCTTCCATGCATGTCGTAAAAGGCAACTAAGGAGGTTATGGGCCATGGGATGGAGTTGGCTGTCCCATCCCATATAGGGTCAGTGACCCAAAGCCATGCTGAAGTCGGACGTGTCAGGCCGAAAGGCACAGATATCGCAGCAATGCTGGAAACCATGACACAACACATTCCGTTCTCTGGACTACATCCTGCTAATTTGCAGGAGTTTGAGAACGAACGCAGAAGAAGAAGAAATCACAAACTGCTGCATGGTCGACCCAGTCTAAGGACACTAGTATCAGATTCTGGACAGGTAAAGGCAGCAAGCTTAATTTTTGACCATATCATTACTTGATATTCTGTTAGTTGTGGGAAAATACGGGACTAATGTCGTATTCCCCAATATGCCTCAGTAGTGTGGAGAATGGAGTGTGGAGAATGGGAAATGTTACTTTGAGTTAACATGAAAAACAAGTAAATTTAAATTTATAGGAATAGTCGATTAGTCCATACTTGATTCTTGATTAGAAACTTACCTCACATCACATGGGGCATTCCCATAAGTGCTTCGCCCTCTGTTCCAGCAGCCATCCGACTCGATGCGTTTCCGTGTCTAATGCTGCCGAAACAGAGGTAGACATCAGAGCACAACTCTGGCCCTTCCGACAGGTTTCTTTGTTGTTCCGCCCACCCACGCCGTGCCCGTAACTAGTTCACGCAAAACGTCAGCCCGTCGGAACAACATGGTAACTGTTATCGAAGTTTACGACTACGGGATTGTATAGATGACGTGCCATGAAGTTTCTATAAGAAAACCTCAATATAAAGGCCTGTCATCTACTAAGGTTTTCTGTTGCATGGTTAGTTTGTCTAGTGAGCCATTGGTGAGACCCACGACTAGTCCATACTACCAACAGACAGCATGCCACAAATGACCATGACACATAGACATCACGGCTATAAAGCCAGAGGCAGACAATGTAAAAGATGGATCACATTAATCAAGGAAGCCATAGGAGCAAGCTTACAAACAGCACACAAGAAGGCCATCTCCAGAGAACTCTTCCGACCCCTGACGCCGCAAGGCAAACAAGGGACACAGCGTATAGATAGATAGATAGATAGATAGATAGATAGATAGATAGATAGATAGATAGATAAATAGGTAGATAGATAGATAGATAGATAGATAGGTAGATAGATAGATATATAGATAGATAGATAGATAGATAGATAGATAGATAGATAGATAGATAGATAGATAGATAGATAGATAGATAGATAGATAGATAGATAGATAGATAGATAGATAGATAGATAGATAGATAGATAGATAGATAGATAGATAGATAGTTGACTAGTGTTTAAACGAAATATGATGTCTCTTGTCTGTTTCCCCGGCAAGCTGGTTGATAGCATTCACACTTGCCGTTAAGCGTAGGAGCTGTATGTTTCTGTGCAAGGCCAGAGGTGACGCCTGAGTCATGCTGTGTCCGTGTTTGTCGAGGGTCGTGATGTTATCTATCCATCTCTTTCTTGGTCTACCCGTGGCTCTGTATCCAGATAATCGTTTGTTATAAGCTCTCAATGGTATTTGGTTCGGATCCATTCTCATAAGGTGACAAAACCACATTATCTTCTGACGTTCTATATATTCGATACAAGATATTATTCCTACTCCTCTTCTGATATCGTCATTTCTTATTCTGTCTATTTAGGTGACCATAGCTGCCTTTCTCAAAGATTATGTTATGGAGATTACATGTTTACAAATTGGTAATGATACTGAAAAGACATATCACACGTGATCTTGACATACATTTTCGAAGAGAAGTATGTATATGCACATGTTTGTGTGTATGTTTGCTTGTGTGTATGTATGTTTGTACGTGCTTTCGGTCTCACCATCAGCACCGCGAAGACTTTAGTAATGTATCAACCAGCATCAGGTGTCCCCTACACAGAGCCAGTTATCACAGTTAAGGGACAAAAACATAATATTGCCAATAAGTTTGCATATCTCGGCAGCTCTCTATCACAAACTGCAATAATTGATGAGGATGTTGCCCTGCGTATTGCTCGTGCCAGTGCAGCATTTGGGAGCCTTTGTGTCAACGTCTGGATCAGGCGTGGTCTCAGTCTGAACTAAGTTGGACGTGTACCATGAAGTGGTTCTACCAACAATGCTTTATGCTGCGTCATCCTGGACTGTCTATGCGAGACACGCTCGACAGCTTAGCTCTTTTCATCTTCGGTGCCTACGAAACCTCATGGGAGTACGTGGCAGGATCGTGTACCAGATACGGAAATTCTTCAGAAGTCCCATATGCAAAGCATCCATGCAATGCTGACTAGGTTCCAACTCCGCTGGACTGGCCACATCGTCCGTATGCCAGACAAGCCCCTTCCAAAGATATTATTCTATGGGGAGCTGTGCGAAGGTAAACGTTCAAGTGGAGGGCAGAGAAAGCGCTTCAAGGATCACATAAAAAGCACTCGCAGGAAATGCAGCATCGATCCAAGCTCATGGGAGACTACAGCACTTGATCGCTCACCCTGGCACACCCAGATCACTGCTGGCATCACGAAATTCGAAAAAGAAAGAACACTGCATGCAATCCACAAGCGCAAGAAGCGGAAGAACAAATTCGTAAATTCTCCTACCCCGAACCTTCAGCACTCCTGCATGCACTGCAATAGAACTTTCCGTGCACGAATCGGATTCATCGGGCATCTACGAACTCACAAACCAAATTATTTAATTACCAATTTGAATTATTATATATTATGTTTTTTTCCATCGCATTTAATGTTTTTCATGCCATGCTCATCTTCGCTCGCGAAGGAGGAACACCATCATCATGTATGTTTGTATGTATGTTTGTTTATGTGTTGTGCTTGTTCCATCGTTGCAGTTGACAATGTTCTTGTGTCAACAACGTATAAATGTCCAACTCTGTGCTTTGCGTGAGAAGTCAACATCAGAAAGACTAACATTGCTTCGAACGGTTAATAATAAAATATGCATTGATATCGTCTGCCTTCTAAGAGATGCAATGAGAACAAAACGAACACGAAAAACAGAGAGAAAACAAGTGGATCATACTACATGATAATGAGCTGGCATATCGATCCAAACTGGTAAAGCAGTACCGCGCAAAGCACAGTGTGATTACCTCGGAACAACCTCAATATTATCTCGACCATGCACGAGCAGAACTCACATACATAGGAAGCAATATAACAACAGACGGAAAAAGCAGCAAAGAAATACAAAATAGATGTAGGTAAAGATTACCAAGCCCCAGGACAAATGACACCAATCTAAAGAAAAAAACTGTAGATTTAAACACCAAAATAACACTATTGAAAACGATTATTATGCCAACGCTGTGCTACCAATGTCAAACGTGGACAACGACAGCACAAGATAATCGTAAACTAGTGACAGCTGAAATGGCATGCTTTCTCAGAATCATAGGAATATCGCTAAGAGTCAGAGTGGGGAATGAGGACATTACACAAAAAAACCGGCACCACCCTACTCTTGGAATATATTTAGAGACAACAGATCAAATGGTTTGCACACATCAGCAGACTACCACCAGACAGCATAACACAGCAAGCTATGCTACACAGATACAGTGATGGCAGACCTAGATGCCGACTACGAAAACGATGGACCACCGAAATAAAAAAGGCGATAAATTCTACAGTATAATCAGCACACAAGAGGGCCGTCTCCAGAAAACTCTTCTGCCCTTGACGCTGAAAGGCAACAAAGGGTTGAGCGAAAGAAAGATACACCGGCTGATTTTGTGTGTGTTTACTTGACAGAAATCAGCACTTGAAAGGGCAACGATTCAATGATGCAGATGACGTTATCACCAATGTGACAATACAACTAAGAGAGGTATCATAGAATGGGTCCCACGTATGTTTCCAGCAGCTGTATGCACGTTGACAAAAGTGCGTGGTTGCTGAAGAGAACTACTTTGAAAGTAATGTAGTGTAGATAATTATATTGCTACTTATTTCTATATAATCCACTAATTCTATTGTTGCTTATTTCTATATAATCCACTAATTATATTGCTACTTATTTCTATATAATCCACTAATTCTATTACTACTTATTTCTATATAATCCACTAATTCTATTACTACTTATTTCTATATAATCCACTAATTCTATTACTACTTATTTCTATATAATCCACTAATTCTATTGTTGCTTATTTCTATATAATCCACTAATTCTATTGTTGCTTATTTCTATATAATCCACTAATTCTATTACTACTTATTTCTATATAATCCACTAATTCTATTGTTGCTTATTTCTATATAATCCACTAATGCTATTGTTGCTTATTTCTATATAATCCACTAATTCTATTACTACTTATTTCTATATAATCCACTAATTCTATTACTACGTATTTCTATATAATCCACTAATTATATTGTTACTTATTTCTATATAATCCACTAATTCTATTGTTGCTTATTTCTATATAATCCACTAATTCTATTGTTGCTTATTTCTATATATCTATTCCCTAAACATTTTATCTCCTTTCAGCGTCAGAGGTAGAAGAATTTTCTGGAGATGGCCCACGTGTGTGCTGAGTTGAGGAATTTACTGCCTCTTTTATCTCGGTGGTTCAGTGTTTTCGTGGCTGGCATCTAAGTCTGCCTTCACTGTATCTGTGTAGACAACCTCCTCTTACTACGACATTGTGGACAGATGACCCTTACTTCGTCACATACGACGCTAAGACAATCCACTTCCCAACATGCTTTGTCTGTAGTAATGGGTCTGCCTCCTTCCTCCATGGCCTTCTTTTCCTGATTCTTTATTCCCTTCCTTTTCTGGTGCCCTTCTCTCCGGCACCCTCTTCCTATGTCTCGCTATATCAGTCAGATATCATCTCACGACGTGCTTGCCCGCGATATGTCCTACCTTCCCCTGCTGTGCGCTCCCTGTGTCCTTTGGGCTCACTCCCACTCCCACATTCCTTCCTTGCGTGACGTATCTCAATCTCGGGGCCTTCGTCTGTCCACTCCCTTTTTCTTCTCTTCTTCTTCACCTTTGCATTTTTCTCAATTTCTGTTTTCTATCTCTATGGCCATTTGGTTGTAGTCTACCCCTTTCTTTGTATATTTGCTTTTACGCCTATGCTTCTACTTTGGTTCGTGTTTCTGCGTTCTGCCTTTACTCCCGGTTATTGTCTTATCATATTGTTATTTCTTTCGTGAGTTTGATTACCTTGCACTCCGGCGCCTCTTTTGTTGTGATCAACTTCGTCAAGTCTGTGTTTTCCTAACCTGGTTCGCTTACTACAATGGCCCGGGCCGTTTATCTGGCCTCCACTGTCCACTTTTGACTTTGTCGCAACACCGAATGTGATCATTCGTTTGAGCTCGGACCTGTCGTTATCTCAGTTATTTTACTAGTTTACCTGCATATCATCACCGGGGTGCAAAGGGAACACATTGCTCTAGGCGGACCCACACCCATTCACAAACACACACACACACATACATATATACACACATTTGAACTCCCAATTCCCCTTGTAAATTCCAGTGATAGCAAACACAAAATCATATTCAAGCAGTTACCTTATTTTACCTATGAACCAGACAGGTACAGCTGCCGCTTTTAAGGAATGAAATGCTGGAGTTTATTTACCTACCTGTAAAAGTTCTGCGTCTTCAGAAATCTTCAACACCCCCAGTACTTATTTCTGATTCCAATGTTGACCTATAAACGAAGTTCCCACGCAACCCTGAATAGGGAATATATTGTACAATTGTATCAGCTTTGGTTGAATGATTTGGCTTGAAATTTGTTGATAAAAAAAGACATTTGCTTGGGGGAATGAGCCTATGTACGACCGGGATTCTATATAAGGTCCTGTGTACAGAAAGGTAAACATGACCTGAAAGGCTGTTTTTGATTTTTTTTGTGCGTTTCATTGGGTCTGGCTGTCTTTTTAGGCATGCAACACCAAATATATAAATAGTGAACAAGGAAAGCACAACGATAATCAAAACGTAACGACTGAAGTCTTGTTTATTTTCTAAACACAGGTCTTCTTATACCGATGGTCTCGATCTGTCGTGGTAGTGGAGTTTTTACAGCAGATAAGCGGTAGAGTGTATTGTGATCAGATAAGCGTTAGAGTGTATTGTGATCAGATAAGCGTTAGAGTGTATTGTGATCAGATAAGCGTTAGAGTGTATTGTGATCAGATAAGCGTTAGAGTGTATTGTGATCAGATAAGCGTTAGAGTGTATTGTGATCAGATAAGCGGTAGAGTGTATTGTGATGATTCATTTATGAGAGTCTTAGGTGTATATCATTTGTCAATGTATACGGAAGATATACGAGGCTATGCACTTGTTGCTGTATATCTCCATTTATTGTCATGTTTAACTTTGATTTCTCCTCAAATTTCTTAGTCGTCAAACGTTTTGCAAGATCTAGTCAATATTCCTTACTAAGGGCTGGCTATAAATTAGATCAATAACTTTTGGTAAATTTGCCGTCCTGGTCCCCAACAATCTGTCAAAAATTGTTAAGAATACATGGTCCCCTTAATTATGTCAACAAAATTGTTAACCTCACCCACTCATTACAATTTGTTTTTACTTCAGAAAAGTAGCCAAAAAACAAACCTTTCATGATTTCTATCCTACTTTTTGTAAAGAATGTTTCAAATTCCAATAATTTAATTGGTTTATTAAAGATGGAATATTGACGTCAACTTTTGTCAACCCCCCCACCACCCATTTATTGACAAATTGTATGAACAGCTCTTACTTCATCTACTAGTCTCTGTGACCTCTGATCACTCAATGCTTACAGCAATATATCATCTGATCACTCAATGCTTACAGTAATATATCATCTGATCACTCAATGCTTACATATATCATCTGATCACTCAACGCTTACAGCAATATATCATCTGATCACTCAATGCTTACAGCAATATATCATCTGATCACTCAATGCTTACAGTAATATATCATCTGATCACTCAATGCTTACATATATCATCTGATCACTCAATGCTTACAGCAATATATCATCTGATCACTCAATGCTTACAGCAATATATCATCTGATCACTCAATGCTTACATATATCATCTGATCACTCAATGATTACAGCAATATATCATCTGATCACTCAATGCTTACAGCAATATATCATCTAATCACTCAATGCTTACAGCAATATATCATCTGATCACTCAATGCTTACAGCAATATATCATCTGATCACTCAATGCTTAGAGGACGGTGTCATCTAGATATTGCAGATTGTGTATTGTTTTAACAGTGATCTTGAGCAAGGACCGTAGATTCGTCTTCTGTAACAGAATAAGGGAGAGGTTTTAAATAAAAAAATCATTTCCTCGTGGTTGTGGGTATTTTGTAGTCGGTGGGTATTTTGTGGTCGGTGGGTATTTTGTAGTCGGTGGGTATTTTGTAGTCGGTGGGTATTTTGTGGTCGGTATTTTGTGATCTGGTTCTGTAACAGGAAGGTACAGAGCGCTTTCCGACAGTCGAAGTATCGGGTTAAAATCCAGCTGCAAAATTTTGCTTGAGCATCCGGACGTTAAGAAAGAAATGACACACTGCTGAACGTAAATACTGTCGACAATCGCTACAGACAAAAATTGATAAGTTGATATTTTGTATCTTGTATGATGTTGTTCATCCGTTAAAGTTGGTGAGGACCATTCAGCTCAACTGGGATGATGATGATGTCGGTGGTGTTCCCGGCTGTGACTAATGAGCCTTATGAGTCCTGGAATTATCTACCACACCCTGAGTATGTGTGTGAGGGGTTTGTGAGAAATTAAACAATTCTTGCCTTTCTTCTATCGCATATTTTGTTGCACAGCATTGTGTCTGAAGCTCTCTGCAGCTCCTGCAGCACTCTTGAGGATGCCAGTCCGGTCTGTTGTGTGCAAGTTTCTCCCATCTCCCATGAATTTGTGTGTATTATTACGCGAGTCAGTGATGACGTAATAGTGTCTTTAAAACGCTTCTTCTGTTTTCCGGCCTTGCTTACGGAGCCAGTCTGGAGTTCTCCATATAACAATGTTTTTGTTAGAAGATGATCATTCATGCCATGTGTCCTACCCAGCGTGTCTGCGCCTTCATCTATACTATATATCCTGTATGATAGTCTACTGTCTATTGTCTTTCCCCAGGTGGTTTGTGATCCACTTTTGCCGTTAAGCGTAGGAGTGATTGGAGCTCGAGCTTGCATTCTAAAGCCAGATGTGTGGTTTCGGCTGTACTATGACCAATCTGTTCAGGATATTCCTGACGTTTTCAATCCATCATTTCCGTGGTCTTCCTCTGGCATTATACCCTGGTTATAAGTATGTACGGTAGGGAACGTACAAAACAACATCGGGAACGACAACGAAACAAAACAAACACACATGAAAACAACTTCAGCGTCAACTTAACAAAGACGCAAAGGTATTTTCCCATTCCACATTATTTGACGTATTATCTCACTTGTTATTTGACGTGTTATCTCACTTGTTATTTGACGTGTTATCTCACTTGTTAGCTCACTTGCTATCTCACTTGCTATCTGACGTGTTTTTTCACTTGTTATCTCACTTGTTATCTGACGTATTTTTTCACTTGTTATCTCACTTGTTATCTGACGTATTTTTTCACTTGTTATCTCACTTGCTATCTGACGTGTTTTTTCACTTGTTATCTCACTTGCTATCTGACGTATTTTTTCACTTGTTATCTCACTTGTTATATCACGTGTTATCTCACTTGCTATCTCACGTGCTGTCTGACGTTTTATCTCACTTGTTATTTGACGTGTTATCTCACTTGTTATTTGACGTATTACCTCACTTGTTACCTCACTTGCTATCTCACTTGTTATTTGACGTTTATTCTCACTTGTTATCTCACTTTTTACCTCGTTTGTTACCTCGTTTGTTACCTCACGTGTTACCTCACTTGTTATCTCACTTGCTATCTCACGTGTTGTCTGTCGTTTTATCTCACTTGTTATTTGACGTATTATCTTACTTGCTATCTCACGTATTACCTCACTTGTTATCTCACTTGTTACCTCACTTGTTTATCTCACGGGTTATCACACTTGTTACCTCGTTTGTTACCTCACGTGTTACCTCACTTGTTATCTCTCGTGATGGTACGCTGAAACACAAGTACAACATACCAAGTCAATTAATTCGGATACTAATTTTAACTGGTGATTTCCAGAAAGTTGCCATAGATTTATTATTTTGTGTGTTTATTTGATACAACAAAGAAATAATCCATATAGAGAAGCAAGATGAAATAAATCAGGTAATAATCAAGAATATAACGTGATCAACAGTGGCGCCACTGGACATAAAACTATATCATATTTCCCGTTCATTTTGCCAGACTGGCCTGCGATTTAATTGCGAGTTGGTTCGTATTTCCAACCGGGAACACAATGTTGCCATATCCTACGCACATAAAATAGAGAAAAAAAAATACTGATAAAAATATATAACTTTATCATCTGACATGATATCATTTCTTATCTTTTCACTTTACAGGCATGTAAGGAATTATCCTTGTGTTAATGTTATTTGTATATAATTTCCTATCTTGTTTTGCGCATTACGTATTTACATTTTCATACTGCATTGACAGGATCATAGTATCTATTCTGACCCATCTAGGCGCGCATGATGAAGAGTCTGTATGTTTTAAATCTGAGGCTATGTATTCAGTATTTGGCTCATTATTTTTATGATCTCAGAGATTCTTGTACTCTTTTCTTTAAGAAATTATGATTCAAGCCGTTGACGGTTTAAAAATATGTCGAGGTGAAATATGAATCGAATCTCCAACGAAGCGGGTTTGTCGGACAATTTGTGTACATAAAACGGCTATATAACGCATTTCCGTTATTCTGACAATATCCTGCTGGAAATCTGGTAGTGACATTGTCATTGTAAAAGAAATATTTGGTGGGATTTTGAGAACCAAAGTAATGAAAACCAACAACAGAAATTCGAATCTTTGGCCTACCGACTAGGATGTTATTGCACTAACTATTGAGTCATCACGGCATTCTAAACAATGAACATTACAACATATTGTATTTATGTGATTTAGCTCTTAAACTCTCAGGGATTTTAATGTCAGGACAACGATCCTATTAGATTTCGAGCAGGATATTGTTCGGAGAATGGATAATGGTTGCGTCACAGTTTTATTCACGCCAATGGCTCAACACATCTGACATCAGCGGTGGTAACAAATACGTTCAGTGATTTTATCACTTCCAGCGAATGGTGAAAGTCAGTAACAATATCGCTAGTAGGTTAGACATACGAGAGAACTGGTAGCGTAGAAGCTAAATGTGAAATATATATGTTTTATTCTGTAAGTTGTCTTTTCTTCTTTCCTATTCACATTTTTCTAAACACACCTTTCTTAACACCAAAGAAAAAATAAAAAAATAAAAAGACACCAAACCGTAAATATATTAACAGCCAAGATGACTTGATCCTGTCTCTCATAACAAAGAAACACCTTGTTACGGTTTGGTGTCTTTTTTAGTTATTTTTGTGTGTGTGTTTCTTGAAAAAGGTCCCAATAGGACAGCAACGTAGGAAAATTGTCATTTTTTTGTTTTATTACATATTTCTTATATACCTTTTTATCTAGATATGTTCATAGTTACGTATTAATAGTAACCTGTTTATCTTATTTTTGCATTACTATTTGTTACTTTGGTTACTGCGGCACCCTCCACTTTGTCAGACGTCCTCCGACCATTTGGTTATTTTTAGAGTGTGTGTATAGATGTGAACAAACATTTATTTCAGTGTGTTAATACATTTTGAACAATACTTTTCCAAGGAAAATCTTTAACCTAAAATAAACGCAGCTTCTTCAGCACATTCTATTTACACCAAATCTATTTTTTATTATAATGACTTTTATACACAGTTAGATGCATGGAGAGAGTATTGCTGGATGGGATGATAGAAGGCAACAGGGGCAAAGGCCGCCCAAGACGCCGTTTGACAATAGAGATTCAGGAATGCATGCGCATGCCACTGGAAGAGGCAGTACAACTTGCTCAAGACGGCAGAGAATTCAAGAGATCTATAGGAAAGACTACGTTCTGGAAAGAATATGTCACCTGATGAATGAATGCACAGTTATATATTGTCTTGTGCGCAATTTCCAAACTCTCTGCTCCAAGAGATAAAATGTGTGCTCGGTAATGCAGCCTAGCACAGGCATTGCTACGGGCCTACATAAAACACAGTATGTATTCTATTATTAAAAACACTTCAGTTTCACAATATTTTCATCTGTGACTAAACATCGTTTCACATTGTAACTGCAAAAATAATTCTAAATTTGACACAACTTTTATTTATCCCAGTTGATAACAGAATTATTTCTGATTGAATGATTACTAAAGGTGAGAAATGTATACCTGTTCTGACAGGTATTCAACGCACCTGGACCTGTATAGAAATTTCTAGATTATTCAAATTGAGTTTACTGAGCAAAGAATTTGAATAGTAAATTGTGGTACAAAGATTTGGTTTGTGAAGTGACATTGTGAATTGCAGGAGGTGGAGTGTGTGTGAGTTACGGAGGTGGAAAAAAGGGAGAGTGGGGGGGGGGGGGGTAGAAATGATGGTATATGTGTACCGCCTCTCTCTCTCTCTGTCTCTCTCTATGTGACGTTTTATGTACAATACGTTGTACTCACTGCCACTCCGTAAGTCTCTCGGTTCTTGTGCAGGCTGACCAGCCTTTTCCTGCCTCTCCGCCACCAGTTCCTTGAAGCTTATTTGTAGTGATCATGAGTTTTCTGGCATTATGTACATCTAATAGTGTGCTATTAATTTCTGAGCTGGCTCTGGTCGCCTATCAGTTACCTTTCTTGTGCGCCTTCAGCCCAATACGGGACAGTTCCAACTCCTGCATTCAAAGCCGTTGTCGTTAATACGATCTCCCACCTTCTCCACGATCAAATCTGTATACAAAGTGGCTTTACGTAGTTCAGGAAACTAGCTAAGGACGTTGCACTAGGGGGAATGGGGGTGGGGGGGGGAAATGTGGATAATGTTTACCGTACGTGAATGAAATTTTCAGTAACTGTGACAAGTTATTGCTTCTGCTTACCGCAGCAGTAAATTTGATAAGTTGGGAGAAGTGTTACTGCAGCAGTAAATGTGATAAGTTGGGAGAAGTGTTACTGCAGCAGTAAATGTGATAAGTTGGGAGAAGTGTTACTGCAGCAGTAAATGTGATAAGTTGGGAGAAGTGTTACTGCAGCAGTAAATGTGATAAGTTGGGAGAAGTGTTACTGCAGCAATAAATGTGATAAGTTGGGAGAAGTGTTACTGCAGCAGTAAATGTGATAAGTTGGGAGAAGTGTTACTGCAGCAGTAAATGTGATAAGTTGGGAGAAGTGTTACTGCAGCAGTAAATGTGATAAGTTGGGAGAAGTGTTACTGCAGCAGTAAATGTGATAAGTTGGGAGAAGTGTTACTGCAGCAGTAAATGTGATAAGTTGGGAGAAGTGTTACTGCAGCAGTAAATGTGATAAGTTGGGAGAAGTGTTACTGCAGCAGTAAATGTGATAAGTTGGGAGAAGTGTTACTGCAGCAGTAAATGTGATAAGTTGGGAGAAGTGTTACTGCAGCAATAAATGTGATAAGTTGGGAGAAGTGTTACTGCAGCAGTAAATGTGATAAGTTGGGAGAAGTGTTACTGCAGCAATAAATGTGATAAGTTGGGAGAAGTGTTACTGCAGCAGTGAATGTGATAAGTTGGGAGAAGTGTTACTGCAGCAGTAAATATGACGAATTGGGAGAAGAGTTACTGCAGCAGTAAATGTGATAAGTTGGGAGAAGTGTTACTGCAACAATAAATGTGACAAATTGGGAGAAGAGTTACTGCAGCAGTAAATGTGATAAGTTGGGAGAAGTGTTACTGCAGCAGTAAATATGACGAATTGGGTGAAGAGTTACTGCAGCAGTAAATGTGATAAGTTGGGAGAAGTGTTACTGCAGCAGTAAATATGATAAGTTGGGAGAAGTGTTACTGCAGCAGTAAATGTGATAAGTTGGGAGAAGTGTTACTGCAGCAGTGAATGTGATAAGTTGGGAGAAGTGTTACTGCAGCAGTGAATGTGATAAGTTGGGAGAAGTGTTACTGCAGCAGTAAATATGATAAGTTGGGAGAAGTGTTACTGCAACAATAAATGTGACAAATTGGGAGAAGAGTTACTGCAGCAGTAAATGTGATAAGTTGGGAGAAGTGTTACTGCAGCAGTAAATGTGATAAGTTGGGAGAAGTGTTACTGCAGCAATAAATGTGACAAATTGGGAGAAGAGTTACTGCAGCAGTAAATGTGATAAGTTGGGAGAAGTGTTACTGCAGCAGTAAATGTGATAAGTTGGGAGAAGTGTTACTGCAGCAGTAAATGTGATAAGTTGGGAGAAGTGTTACTGCAGCAGTAAATGTGATAAGTTGGGAGAAGTGTTACTGCAGCAGTAAATGTGATAAGTTGGGAGAAGTGTTACTGCAGCAGTGAATGTGATAAGTTGGGAGAAGAGTTACTGCAGCAGTAAATATGACGAATTGGGAGAAGAGTTACTGCAGCAGTAAATGTGATAAGTTGGGAGAAGTGTTACTGCAACAATAAATGTGACAAATTGGGAGAAGAGTTACTGCAGCAGTAAATGTGATAAGTTGGGAGAAGTGTTACTGCAGCAGTAAATGTGACAAATTGGGAGAAGAGTTACTGCAGCAGTAAATGTGACAAGTTGGGAGAAGAGTTACTGCAGAAGTAAATGTGACAAGTTGGGAGAAGAGTTACTGCAGAAGTAAATGTGACAAATTGGGAGAAGAGTTACTGCAGCAGTAAATGTGACAAGTTGGGAGAAAGGTTACTGTAGCAGTAAATGTGACAAGTTAGGAGAAGTGTTACTGCAGCAGTAAATGTGACAAATTGGGAGAAGAGTTACTGCAGCAGTGAATGTGACAAGTTGGGAGAAG
This sequence comes from Meghimatium bilineatum, assembly GCA_034231615.1. Lineage (NCBI taxonomy): Eukaryota > Metazoa > Mollusca > Gastropoda > Stylommatophora > Philomycidae > Meghimatium > Meghimatium bilineatum. Next base: position 7,726,834 of record CM067312.1, read on the forward strand.
TGTTACTGCAGCAGTAAAAGTGTCAAGTTGAGAGAAGAGTAACTGCAGCAGTAAATGTGACAAATTGGGAGAAGAGTTACTGCAGCAGTAAATGTGACAAATTGGGAGAAGAGTTACTGCAGCAGTAAATGTGACAAATTGGGAGAAGAGTTACTGCAGCAGTAAATGTGACAAGTTGGGAGAAAGGTTACTGTAGCAGTAAATGTGACAAGTTAGGAGAAGAGTTTTATGTTACAAGAGAAGGTTGCTGCTACTGTTTACTGCAGTGTTTCTCAATGTTGATCATATAGTTCCCCTGCAGGGATCCCCAGAGTTTTTCGGAGAGGCCACAGAGAGATTAAAACGGTTTTTTTCCCGAAGATTCCTGGGGATCATCGTATGAAGCTACTGAGTGATACATTCAGCAAGCATCAGGCGGCTTCGTTCAGAAGCTACGGAGTTATACTTTCAGCAAGCATCAGGCGGCTTCGTTCAGAAGCTACGGAGTTATACTTTCAGCAAGCGTCGCTTTATTATTTTCTCGCTTTATCATTAAGGACGGTACATATGGAGTAACCCAAGAGAAATGAAGTCAATCCTTTACACCTTTTCAATATTTCAAAACGATGACTATATTAGATTGAAAACAGAAACAAGAATAATCATCCTTATCTCGCTTCTTACAACATACATGACAGAATACAACAGTACTCTTACTTTCTCTCTTTTTAGACGTCCCAACAACACAGTGAAGAAAGAATTTCTTGAGAAAGAAATGTAATTTCACAAGAACAAATATTGTGAATATACACACAATTCACAGAATCGACCTGTCTCCCTCTAGAGATAATAGCGGTCATGACCTGACAGACAACACCACAACATGCTCTCCTGAGGAAATCATGTGATTTATTTTTTTCCACATGGAATCTATAATCATTCACGTAAATGCAATATTATAGACATATAATATAAACCAGTCGATGGAAAATGCACTTACCTGTTGCAAGCTATTTGTACAGTTTTCTAACGTCCAAGAGAAAATCAATTTCCTGTGTGCGGTTAACTTAATGGTTGTCCATAATACTCCATCTTGAAGCGCTAATGCTATATAGAAGAATATTGTACGTGTTTTTGTCTTTTATTTATTTAATTTAAATAACCCTTTCCCTTTTCCATAACACCTACCCCACAATATATCGTTTTCTGATTCAATCTTCAAACAATGCATGATTTGTTTCGTTTCCTAAATTTTTTTTTAAAATTAGACTTTTTATTGTAAATAAACGTTTTCTAAAACGTCTCAATTTTTCTCATTTCTAGCTCTTAATTTATATTTCAGGGAAATATTCGCATGAATTCTGCAATCTTATTTATGTATAGCTAGGAAGAATTCGAACATTTGAAATGTTGAATGTCGACTTTTATAGAGAAATTAAGGATACACACGCAAGACTTTGGACATCCACTTAGGAAACAAGATCATTAAATTATTCTGTTTTTATTGTTGGAAATTCAGTGGAGAGCTGATGAATTGAAAATGTGTTAGCAAATGTATGTTTTACTTGTCACAGGTTTGTCCATAAAGAGTTCTGTCAAGGGGAGTAGGGGTGGGGGGGGGGGGGGTGTGTTAGAAATAAGAAATGCGATAGAAAATAAAAACCAGTTACAATCCGAAAAAACCCGATAAAATCCGAAAAAACCCGGAAAACCCGCCAAAAAAAACCCCGATAATATGTATGCATTACTTGTCCGAGGATTGTCAATAGAGAGTTCTTTTCATGTTGGATTAGAACGAAAGTAAGCGATAGAAAAAAAGTCAGAAATAAAATGAAAGAAATAGAAGATATAGTTAATGGTAACGTGCATGATGCATGGGTTAGTTATGGATGCAATGAATAACAAAAACTGTGACCTGACATGGATGTAAGAGGCGAGTAAGTGTTTGTGTGTGTGTTGGCTATCCTAGCGGTTCTCAAATTTATTCTGCCCGTGACCCCTTTTCTGCCTAAGAATAAGTCGTTGAATTTCTTTACTGAAAATATCAATGCTTTATAATGTTTCTCTGAATTAATCATGTCTTCTGTCATGTCTTCTGTCTCAATACGGCGATGCCAACATGTCTGATATCTCATTACCGCGACCCCCGCATGTCTACTCTCTCACGACGGCGACTCTCGCATGTCTGCTTTCTCATTACCACAAGACTTGCATGCCCGAAAAATGTGTCAATATAATTGTCCGATGCCTGGAACAAGCTATAGAAGCCATGGACAAAATATGTTGAGACGGTTGTGGTAGATAATTAGTTGAACGATTTAAATGTCACAGAAGATTGACTTCCATGTACTAGGATTTCCCATATGTACCACATCCTTCTTAAAGTCATTAGTTTTACTGTTTACAAACGGAAATGTACAAATATAGATGACAGTATACATCATCAGTTGCCATACCGGCTGGCGTAGGCGATCATGGGTCTCTACAGCTCTCTGTCTCCAGTATTATGTATCAGGATCGTTATTGTGTCTCTCTCATGCCATACTATTAAACTGTCTGATATGTTCTTACGTTGTCGCCTCCTATCTTTCTTGCCTTCAATTTTGTCTGTTGTAAGTGCGATCTCCAAACCTCCTTGTCTCATAACGTGGCCAAAGAATGAAAATTGTCGTTTTCTTATATTATTGATTCAGCCCCCGTCTCGTGTGTGAATCTTTCGACACCTCCACATTAGCTTTCTTGACAATCTATGGTATTCTCAACATTCTTCTATAGAACCATATTTAGACAATATTCTTCTTTCGTTATGTTTGTTCCCAAACTCCTGTTAGTTTGCATAATGTCGTCCAGAGAACGGAGTGCATCATGTCATAGTTTACAGCTCGACAGAGATCTCTCGTCTTTCGACTTGACACATCTAAGGTAAGCAGGAATTCGGGCAATTTTAACCTATACGATTGTACATCTCATCATCATCATCCCCACATCTCCACATCCCCACATCTCCACATCCCCACATCTCCACATCCCCACATCTCCACATCTCCATACCTCCACATCCCCACATCTCCTTTGACACATCTTAGAATGTGCATTGCAACTCACATCTTTGCTATTAGAATGTACATTGCAGCTCACACAGTTGCTAATAGAATGGGCATTGCAACTGACATTATTGCTATTTTGTGTTCCGTTTTCAGGTAACTCGCGACAATATATTTACATTTATGCTCCAGAGATGGTAACTGTTTGTGGTCCGCTAGATTATGCAGAGATGCTTGGCTAGCGGCGTGACATTTGTACCACCTATTCGCTCACAATGTTTTAATTATCTTGATCAAAAGAGTTACGGAGGAAAGTCTAGTCTTTTGTTCTCTCATGTTGTGATTAATTATCAATGTAATTGGCAGACACTGTCTTCCCAAGTCTCTTTTAGTTCTGAACAGTTGCTTAAACGGCATTAAGGACAATTTGACCAGATTTGTACGGAGTATCAGTTGTTATAAATGTGATAATTTTTACTATCTTGCAGTGTACAGCTTGACTGTGATAGCGTATATTTTAATATTTTATGAGCTCAGGGACCAGTGCATGTAATAATATTAAATGATCCTGATAGATCAGTAAAATCTTTCGAAGTGTCGAATTATGATCCAGCCTTATTTTTTTACAATTTCCTGATAATACAACAAGAGAAAATATTACCAAAAAATAAATAAATAAAAAAATAAACGCGATCAATATTAGATTCCTAGGCTGACTAAATCAAGGCCAAGGACAACGTCCCAAAGGAGATTCGTATTTTAATTCCGAGTTTCAGGTCTTGAGTCGTTTATCTCCCTTGAAATCAAAATTGAAATACAATCATTTTATTTAAGTTAAAAGAGTCCAATATGGCTGTCCCGTGTGACTGGTTTCAGCGATATTAGATTTGCAATCTTTACAACGGAGACAGACTTAGAACATTGTTCAATGGCAACATGCATGAATGTGAATTTGATGTTGTCCTTACAAGCTCAATGTATGTGGACTACATGTAATTTCGTGGAATATAAGAGAATTGTTATCAAATAAAATTATTGAAGTATACAAATTTTACATTACTTTTTTTTTCATTCACCGTATATTCATTTCTGTTCAAGCTGATTCTGATAAATTTTCTAACGAAAATTTGAACAAATACTGAGAAGAGATCGATAGATTGAACCGTTAGTATTCTGCCCAAGACGGATGTGGCAGACACTTGGCGCAAATACAGCGGCAGCCGAACGCATTTCAATTCTCTGGACTACATTCTGCTTTAAATCTAGTAGGATCATTGTCCTGCTACAAGAGAGATTCAGCGGGAGTTGTGTGATATCTAGTACAATCATTGTCCTGCTACAAGAGAGATTCAGTGGAATTTTGAGAATGAACTCCGAAGATGAAGAACAAGTAGAACATGTAGACGAGTCTTCTTCTTCTGTGTTCGTTCTCATATTCCTGAAACTTAGCAATCCAGAGAGCGGAATATTATGTGTCGTGGTTTTATAGCTTTGTTGCGAAAAATGTGCCTTTCGGTCTGATAACCTGACTTCATCATGGCTACTAGGTCACTTTGACTTTCTACGGCAGCGACGAGAACTTCTTTTGTGCCATAAGCCATTTGTAAATTTTAATATAATTCGCGGACTATTTGTAAATATTAATATAATTCGCGGGCCATTTGTAAATCTTAAATATAATTCGCGGGCCATTTGTAAATATTAATATAATTCGCGGGCCATTTGTAAATTTTAATATAATTCGCGGGCCATTTGTAAATATTAAAGGCAAATCATAAATTCAATATTCATCCCAACATGTCTTCAATGTCAAACATGGACACTAACTAAAGAACAAGAAAGAAAGCGTACTACATGTGAAATTATATGTCTACGAAAAGCAACAAACAGAACAAGAAGAGATGATGTGAAAATGAGATTACAAAAAACTTTTGTAGCAACGTTAGTGACCAAATATATTGATAAACAGAGATTGAAATAGTTCGGCCACCTAATGAGAATGAATCTTGATCGGTCAGCGGCAAGAGCATACAGCATGAAAATGGAAACAACAAGATACAGAGAAAACCAAGAAGAAAGTGGATTGAAGGAGTTACCAACATCCTGACACGGCACAGTATTACTACATATCAAGCGACCAAACGTGCAATAGACCGAAAACCGATCTTCATCCAAACCTACGACGACGCACAGCATAAGCAGAGAAAAGATAATAGATACGGTACAAATTACAAACAAGCTAAAAATGAGAATTATAAAATGCTTACCGTAGAGTATATCTATTCTATATTAATGTATTGCTCTGAAACATGGACAATGAACAAACAACTAGATTACTTGTTCTTCTTTCGTTCACTTGAAGCATGTCTATATCTGTAATTTTGTCTCATAGATAAAACTCTTTATCTTATGTAGTTCATACAGTGTCCCATTGAGCTTTGATTCCAGTGTTGTTTCCTCTGTCCAATATGTCTGCACCAGCGTTCATACTCAGAACACTCTTGAGGTATATGTTTGGCAGGGTGTCCACATGTACACATTTCCGTGTCACCAATCTTAAATTGTGTGTACATGTGACTGCGGAGTGTCCCATTCTGTATCCCGTTCTGAGTCGAATAGAAGACATAATTGATATATTTGAGATGTGGATATAGAGAAGAATAGGAGCCGCGTTAGCGCAGTGGTTAGCGCACTGGCTTCGCATATGAGTGGTCCTTAAATGGGTACCGGATTAAATGGGTACCGGATTAATCCGGGAAGTAAAGACTGCGAGGGAGAGGAGATGGCTACCGCCCTCATTTGCAGAGCCTGTGAAATGTGAGATCGCTAACATCTCACACCCCTACGGCATTAATAAATGCTATGGGTTACTTTACTTTACTATAGAGAAGAATAGGGAGAACTTCATGGAAAGAGAAGAAAACAAACAACGAGGTTCTACCAACATGTTCGTATGAAGAAATAATTATTAAAGGAAATAAAGATAAAACATATAAATTATTTTTGATACATTAAAAGACATGACACCTTGTTCAGGAGCTTTCTTGAGGGTACAGTCCATGTGAGGCGAGCAAGTGCTAGGCAGAAAAACAAGTGCAAAAGACGTCACGAGATGGACATGTTACAGCCTAGCAGAGTGCACCATGAAGGGAAGAGATATGAAATGGAGGTCTGTTGCAGCCAACCTTCATTGCGGAGACGGCATTTGATGATGAATATCATTTGTGGGCCATCTGTAAATGTATAATGTCATTCGTGAGCCATGCATAATTGTCTATTGTCTTTCCCCAGCTGAATGATGGTTGATCGTATTCACACTTGCCGTTAAGCGTAGAGGTGGAAGCTTCAGTTGTCGTTTCAAGGCCAGATGTGTCGCCGTGGTTGCATTTAGTCCATGTTTGTTCAAGGGTATCTTGAAGTTTTCTATCCACTGTTTTCTTGGCTTTACCTTTGGCCTTACGCTTGGATATTCGTCTCTTATCTGCTCGTATTGGTATTTGATGTGGGTTCATTGTCAAAAAGTGACCGAACCATTTTACTTGCTGTCTTTCGATATTCCCAATACATAATATTATACCAACTCTTTTCCTAATTTCTTATTTTGTTCTTGTTTAGTAACCATTGATGCTTTTCTCAAATATTTAATTTTCCATGTAACGATTTTCCTCTGCTAGATGCTGTTAAAAACCATGTTTGACATTGGTAGCAGAGAGTTGGTATAAGAATTGTAGATATTATCTTTCTCTTTACTTCCATCTTGATGTTTGGGTAAAGAAGTAATGTTAAAACTTGGTACGTTGGTAGTTCACTGTATTTGCTTTCTGGCACTGTGTTTCTATTTCTCTGTCTAATCTTTCATTTCCGAAAAAATGCTTCCTAGATATTTAAATTTTTTGGCTTGTTTCACTTTGAAGCTATCTATTGTTATATCCATTGATGTTGCAGAATTGCTAATGCTCATAACTTCTGGGTTTTTTTGGTACGTTAATTTTCAGGTTGTACTTCTGACATACTAATATCATTGCATTGATATGGTTTTTATCATGCATAATTATCCACTTAAAAATGAGCCGGCAACATTTACTTAAACACTTGAGTAACTGACTTTTAATGTGATTTAATGTCAACTGTTTCTCTATGTGGAGATGTGCGTGCACGTTTTTATTGTAATTCAATTAATATAAATTTATGATGCAATAAATTTATAGAACAAGCTATGTATTTATTTAAGTTATTCACATTTCAGCGTCCATCAAACCCAGCAGTTTAAGTGGGTTAGTACGGGAGTTCTTTAGACTAAGGAAGCAACCAGAAGCCTGACAGAAACCCCCACTGTTTAGCTGAATAGTAGTCTGAGTCAAAGGGCATGAGCACATGGACCGCTGGATCAGCAACCAACCAACTGAATAGTATGGTGGTGCTACAGGCTAAAGGGAGTACACCTCATTAAAAATCCGGAACAAGAGGGGGGGGGGTTCCTAAGGCAGTTACTGGTCGCACCAGATTATCCTCTGGCATATCTTGCAGTTCTGCTTGATTCCAAGCGTATCGGCTGTGCCTTTCCTTTGTACTACATCAACGGGCAATATGGGCAATATACTTTTTCCATGTACGAATATCGTACGCAGACTATGAAGCAGAAACAAATCACATCCTCTCAGATTTTCCGATTTGAGAAATTCTTAATGGATTGCCTCTTCTGTTTTGCCTAATGACAGTCTGCAAGACGCAAAAGGCCATACATGCATATACTATTTGAATGTTTTGTCCAGTCTCGGTTGCCTTCGACGGGCCACACCAAATGATCCCGAGAGCCATTTGTGGATCGTGTTCCAGATATGTATGGGAGAGTCAACTCTACTCCCTAAAACTCCTTGTTCGCCTCTTACGACCTACATGGTAAATAGTGCCGCTTCTTCTGAGTTCCTTCTAAATTTCCTGCAGGATATATATATATAGTAGTGCGCGTTTTTATTGTGTTTAAGTGGATATACAAATGTATTTGAAAGAGTGAAAGAGCAAAATGATATTGAAATAAAGCAACGCCAAAGATTGATACTTGAGACCATAGGAGAAGGCAAGATCAAGAAATCTAAGGATGAGTGTGTTTGGACCAAACTTGACAAAGGGAGTTAATTACACAGATCAGAATGAAATCAATATCTTCAGGGGAAAAAGTACTAAAATCTGTGACAAAAAACATGGGTAGACACGAGAATGACTTCTGTGAAATCTCAGAACCTCGTTTCTTCCTGGTTTTTTTTTGTGTGCTCACATTCTCAAATAAAACATGAGAGAGATACATGTTTTATACCAAAACAAGAATATTATCTCCCCTTGAAACTCTGCACACATATCCAAAAATTTCATTTATCGCCCCTCTGTGTGATACTAACTATTGATCGGGGACAACTCTATAGAACAAACACTACAGACACAAATGTTGTAGTATGCGATTGCAAAGTCAACTATCCACTTTGAAATCTTAAAGTGAATTTATTAAAATTGAATCTGGTCTGCTTGTACTGGACATACAAACAAACTCATTTCTCGCTTGAACGTCCAACGACGGTAACGTCATCCTTACAAGAACAATCAATTAATGGTAGCTTAAACAAACATACCATTTTATAGAGTAATGTAGTAATATAGTAATAGAGTAATCTAGTAATAGAGTAATGTTCCTTAGAAAGTTTGTCTTGTAAATATAGATCAGCTGGTAGAATTGTGAGTGTATCAGATTACCTGGGTATTCTGCACAAGATAGGAGAATCCTTGATTATATCAGATTACTAGGGTATGCTGCACAAGATAGGAGAATCCTTGATTATATCAGATTACTAGGGTATGCTGCACAAGATAGGAGAATCCTTGATTATATCAGATTACTAGGGTATTCTGCATAAGATAGGAGAATCCTTGATTATATCAGATTACTAGGGTATGCTGCACAAGATAGGAGAATCCGTGATTATTTTAGATTACCAGGGTATTCTGCACAAGATAGGAGAATCCTTGATTATATCAGATTACTAGGATATGCTGCACAAGATAGGAGAATCCGTGATTATTTTAGATTACCAGGGTATTCTGCACAAGATAGGAGAATCCTTGATTATATCAGATTACTAGGGTATGCTGCACAAGATAGGAGAATCCGTGATTATTTTAGATTACCAGGGAATTCTGCACAAGATAGGAGAATCCTTGATTATATCAGATTACTAGGGTATGCTGCACAAGATAGGAGAATCCGTGATTATTTTAGATTACCAGGGAATTCTGCACAAGATAGGAGAATCCTTGATTATATCAGATTACTAGGGTATGCTGCACAAGATAGGAGAATCCGTGATAAGAAAAGAATGGGTCACTCTTCTCAACAACGCTTAGAGCATCGCATAGATCTATTGTTATGGTCATGAGGGAGCTAGGGGCAACTAAAGAGTTGATATGTTGGCGGGTGAAACTATAGTTGGTTATAACAAAGTGATAAGAAGAGTCCGCTCTGAATTAATTAGAGCAGTCATGAATACACTTCAAAATGCTGAAGATGATGTCATGAATACACTTCAAAATGCTGAAGATGATGTCATGAATACACTTCAAAATGCTGAAGATGATGTCATGAATACACTTCAAAATGCTGAAGATGATGTCATGGATACAGTACAAAATAATTAAGAAGATGTTGTCATGCATACACTAGAAAATGATATACATTTACTTCTCTATGGTGAGCTAGAGAAGGGTATACGATCTCAAGGTGGCCAAAGGAAGCGCTACAAGGACTCGCTAAAGAACTCACTGAAAGCCTTTGAAATAGACCACGCTACATGGGAAGAACTTGCACAAAATAAATCTAGATGGCATTCTAAAATCAAAAAGAGCGCATCATCTTGTGAAAAGAAGAGAAATGCAGCAGCTCAAAAGCGGAGAGCAGCTAGAAAGTCACGGATAGACCAAGATCCGTCTACAGTCGTCATTCCATGTCCAAACTGTCCAAGGACATTTACAGCTCGAATAGGGCTCATTAGCCATCTACGAACTCATAATCAAGAACATAACTAAAATTGAATTTTCAAAAGTGGATGTAACAAATGGTCATCATCACTTGCGACGGACGAACAACAACAGAAAATGATGAAGAGGATGTTGTCATGGATACACTACAAAATGATGAAGAGGATGTTGAAAATACAATGTACATATTCAGGGATTGATAGAAATGGGAGCAAGTAAGAGCTAATCACTCGTAATTCCTGGGGTTCTCATACAAACAAACAAACAAACAAACAAACAAACAAATAAAACAATTCTCTCATAATGTCAGTTTCGGTGCTCATTTTGACTGATGTTATTCAGGTCATTCTTCTGTAACAAAACAAAAAGGAGAGCAAAGAATAGAAACACTGTTTACCCTTCATGTATATAGAAAGTAGCGACTAAGGAGTGTTTGTGGTAAAGTTTGCTTTCCATTCCATAGAGTGTCAGAGGATCCAGAAGACAGGCAAGACACGCTGAAATTAGATGTGTAAAGTTAAAAATTAGAAATTAAAGTTGTAAACCATAACACAACGCATTCCGGTTTTTGCACTGCATTCTGTTAATAAAAAAAGCTTCTCACTTTGGTGTTGACTGTCCACAATTCTTCTTCTTCTTCTTCTTCTTCAGCGTTCATTCTCAAACTCACAATAGATCTGTTTTGTATACTCTGTTCATTCTAAGATTGAAGTGGGTAAAAACACACCCACATATTACTCCGCAACAACAAGTGATTCTTTTATACAGATGATGACATTTAAAAAAACAATAACATAATTAATTATTCAGAACTATTTACATTGAGTAAGGAATTATAATTTTTGCCCCGACCATGACCTCATTGCGCCTGCACAACGATATAACAGCAGAAGTTGTAACTGATCATGGAATGTTACAGATATATTATATGAAAATTTATTATTAAAATATACATTACTATTGTGACAGACATGTCAAACATACATTACTATTGTGACAGACATGTCAAACATACATTACTATTGTGACAGACATGTCAAACATACATTACTATTGTGACAGACATGTCAAACATACATTACTATTGTGACAGACATGTCAAACATACATTACTATTGTGGACAGACATGTCAAACATACATTACTATTGTGACAGACATGTCAAACATACATTACTATTGTGACAGACATGTCAAACATACATTACTATTGTGACAGACATGTCAAACATACATTACTATTGTGACAGACATGTCAAACATACATTACTATTGTGACAGACATGTTTCATAAAGCAATAATAGATTTAAATTAAGAATGGTATTATGATATAATGAACTATATTATTGCGCACTTAACATTCCATTTATGCGTTCAACGTCCAACAACCAATCAGAAACATCGATTTACTTCATTCTTAGAATGAACAGAGTATAACAAGACAATGGCCCCACTAGATTCCTGACTATATGGAAACCAGTCAATGGAAATATGATGTTACATCCCTGTCAAATCTTGTTCAGTTATATGTTAAATATGTTACATCCTGCCAAATGTTCTTCATTT